>JANAVB010030419.1:6954631-7474955 GCA_029216955.1 Iris pallida
CTTCTCTCCACAATTCATTCCCTCTTCTCTTATTTTTTTTTAAAAATGGTTGAAATGTTTCCAAATTGATGTATTATTAATGCTTCAAACTTAACTTATATTTTTGAAGACTTAAAAGAAAAACTGTGTATGTTTAACAATTTAAATTTCGATATTACATTGGTATCAATAATCCATGTGAATGAATATGATGGTATCATATACACATAAAAGTAACTTTGTTAGATAATGAGCTATAACAATGGTATAAATGTTCTGAACACGAGGCATAATGGTAAACTTTTAAATTACATCAACGATCTGAATCAATTATAAGTGGCAAAAACAAACAACATTTGAACCACTTGTAAGTAAAAATATGACCACAAAACCTATCCATTTTTATTTTATTTTATTATTTATTTATGTATTTAGTTATTTTGGGGGGAGGGGTGTTAATATCCCCAAAACGTATCAAAATTTTCTTGGATTTATAGGAGATAAAATAGGGGACTTTTTTTTTTGTATTCATCAAGTTAGGGTTTCAATTGTAAATTGAGGGTTTCTAAATTAATACTAAAACACCAAATTAAACCTAGAAAAAAAACGCATAAACTTCATCCAGCATTGGAGAAAGTACAAATATGACCTACTTCTTCAACAAAATCCAATTTTTAAAAGATCCACATTGATTTTTCAGTGATTAATGATCACGAATACTCATTTCCGCATCAAATCCGAAAAAAACTTGGAAAAAGTTAAGAACAGAGTGAGTCGTTACTCACAGAAGCAGCAGAAACGAGTCTGAGCGTTCGAATATTGAGATTCAGAAACCCTAATTTGAACGGAAGAAAAAAAATTCCCTTGTTTTTGGTGGGAAAAAAGAAGAAGGAAGGGTTGAAAAGCTGGAGAAAACCGAAGAATACAGAGAGAGTTTGTTATCAAATTTGCTATAATAGGAAAACAAGAAAAATAAGGAAATGACTACGCTGCCCTTTGTCAGGTTTTATTAAGTTCAAAGAACTACCTTATTAGTTATCATCATATTCACGATGTATTTATTTATTTGGTGCTAACTTTTATGAATTTTATCATAAATTTTGTATAGACAATTAAAGTATTAATAAATATGATTCAGAGAAAAAAAAAAAAGTTTTTAAAAAAAGTTTTGAGAAATTAGTGGGAAAGAACAAGTGCTATACTTTTTTTAAAACCGCAAATACTATACGTGCATATATTTTTCTTTCCAAAGATTAAAAAATAATAAAATAAAATGTACATAACAAGTGTGTTTGGAGTAAAATAAATATATAAAATAAAAATAAATATATTCAAGTTAATAGAGACAAATTCATATATATATATATATATATATATATATATATATATATATATATATATATATATATATATTATTATTTGTATATGTTACTGTTATTTTCTACATTAATTTTTTGTTACTTTTATTTATTCGTATATTGATATATTTGCTTGTTATTATCTATATTAATTTGTTATTATCGATAATAATATTTTTATTTTTATAGGAAATTTATATAGATAATAACAAATTTATTAGTTTATATAAAATAAAAATATATATTTTTATTATCCATAGTATAGATAATAACAAAGAAAATAATAGACCAAGCTAAAATATTAAATCAAACCAAATAATAATGGTTCAAACTGCATATACTAATTGCGTTTTCATCTCAAATAAAAAATAAAATAAAAACACATATACTACACGCCTTTTCATTTTTTTTTTAATTATTTTAAAATATATGATAAGCAAAAAAATGCAGTTAACAACTGTTCTTTCCTACCAATTTTTTCGATTTTTTTTTTTCCTCTAAATCAAGCTTTCAACTTGATTTTTTTTTTTTTTTTTTGTAAAACTTGATACCCTGAAAGAAATGTTGAACAAAAATATCTGTATTCAAAACTTAAAACTACCACCACGCAGTTCATTTGAATCTTGCTTTAGAGTTTCCATAGTGAGAGCGTAAAACATCACATTAATAACATGAGAACACAAGGCTCTCAAATGCAGTTGACAGTAGGCTGAATGTGATCAGCAAAGAGCTGACACAATTTTTTTTACATAGGTTGCATCGAATCAAATAAACAACAAAGCCACGTGGCATCTACTTGTTCATACTTTTGTTCCTTTTCTTTTTGAAAAGCTCTCTTTGTTCTTATATTGCTACATCTCGATTCCCAGAAGAAAAAAACTAAATTGCTACAGCAGGTGCATTCAGTATTTATCTAGACCTCACAATCTCCTCCACTCCAGTCTCCGTCGTCTCCAGATCGGATAATGCTATGATTACAAATCTCATACAACTATTTTCTTACAACTGTCCAGCTCACGGTTGTTACTTGTATCTCCTCTTTTCATGTGGGACGTGCAGATGGAGAAGGGATCCAAGTAACAACCGCCACATAGACAGTTGTAAGAAAATGGTTGTATGAAAATTATAAAGTACTCTCTTTTTTCATTCAATTTTTAGGGAAAAAAAAGGGTCCAAATAACGGTATAAGCCAGTATCAGCAGGATTCGGTATCGGATAGGGACATGCTAAAATAGATACCGATACTGCGAAATATGAATCAGACCTGTCACCTAATGGTCAAGTGACCCATGACCCGAGTCTATCACTCGTACAAACAGTACAGCCAAGAGAACTGTGTCACTGATGTTATATAAATATTATCTTATATTTCCAGAAATTATGTAAAATTCTCGTCCACCTCAACCCCTCCTCTTTTCTTGCTCCACCAATGGCTCTAGGGGACCGATATCCTTCGCAATGTCATTATAGAGGTCAGCTATAAGGTTTTCCATTTTGGATATTATGTTTTGCTTGCCGGCGCGGACTCTGTTTCCTTCTTGATCCACTGCGAACTAGATATCATTTCTCTCCCATGGTCCCCAATCTTCTCTAACCTTACAATCATTGCCACAATTCCACCACGCAGTATTCCATGTTGAAAGAATGGGGGCATAATAGTAATACCCAAAGAGGGTCTTTCACATGACTAAGGGGCTGTTTGGATCGCAGGAAAATCGCGATAAGTGGAGTGTTTTACTGCAACTGGTCGGAGCTCGAGGCAGTTGCAGCGTTTGGCTCGTGCGAGAATCGACGTTGCAGGTGTCTAATCCATGCAACAATAGTTGCAGCACACAAATTTTTTCTTACAACCAAGTTACGTCAAAAAAGTGAAGGAAGTGAGAAGAAAATGGGGAGAGAGGAGCTGCTGGCGATGGTGGTGGTGGCGGTGGGGAGTGGTGGCGGGGGTGGGGGAGAGAGAAGGAGCTGCTGGTGGTGGTGGTGGGGAGTGGTGGCGGTGGTGGTGGGGAGAGAGGAGGAGTTGGCGTTGGTAGTGGTGGTGGGGAGAGAGGAGGAGACGCTGGTGGTGGCGGCGGTGGGGAGTGGTGGCGGTGGTGGTGGGGAGTGAGGAGGAGTTGGCGGTGGTGGTGGTGGTGGGGAGAGAGGAGGAGTTGCTGGTGGTGGTGGCGCTTGGGGGGAGAGAGGAGTGGTGGTGGTGCCGGTGGTGGTGGTGGCGGTGGAGAGTTTTTTTTTTTTGGGAAAAAAAAAATGTAAAGAGAGAGAGAGAGAGAGAGAGAGAGAGCTGATATATAGGGGTGAGCATATAACGGTTGAAAATCGAAAACCGAACCGAAATATGACAAACGGTTCGATTTTTCGGTTTTCGGTTCGGTTTTCGGTTTTAAAATTTGAAAATTTAAAACAACGGTTTGGTTTTCGGTTCTTGATCCGGGTAACCGAACCGAACCGAAAACCGATTTAGTTTTAGTAATTTATCAAACTACCTTCAATCTACATATACTAATATTTTGTAACTCCTAAGAGAGCAATCTGTCGGTACTTCTTTGAGCGCTCCCTCTCTCTTTACCCTCAATCTATATATAGTAATATTTTTCACACTATGTAATATAATAATTCATAAATACAATAATGTCATATTTTTAAAATAAGGTCCGACACATTGGCTCATGAAACCGAACCGACCGAAAACCGAACCGAATTAATTCGGTTCGATTTTGTTCGATTTTTACAAAAACGGTTCGATTTTCGGTTTTGATAAATACTGATATATATATATATATATATATATATATAATTGGGGTAACCATACCTAGGTTTACCACATCTCCAAAAAACTTCCACTTTCTACTTACATAACTATCCAAACACCAAACCAATTTTTTTTTCCACTTGCAGCAGACAAAAAATATTTTATCCAAACACATTTTGGAAAGTGTCACGTTCTGCAAGTCCACGGAAACTCAACTTGCTGCAAGTGCCACTTTCACACTTTCAAAGAGTTACATTTATCCAAACAGCCCCTAAGAGCATCCATAGTAGAGACACTCCAATACGTAATTCAAATTATTATAAATTGTGTAAATTATTACTTTTGAAGTGTCTTCGTGATATTGGCACATAATGGTACACTCCAAACAAATACTCCAAATTAACATATTTTCCTTTTTTTTTTCCATGTTTGGTAAGATTTTTTTCTCCTTATTTTATTTATTTTTTTTTCTTTTCCATGTTTGGTAAAATTGGTTAATATTGGTGGGCCCAAAAATTAATGTAGTGGAGCTAGCACACGTTCCAAATCTGGAGCGTCTCTTAACTTTCTAGCAATTTTCAAGTATGAACAAGTGTCCACTGTAGGCTTCAAGTGCTACAAAATTTGGTTAAAATCAAATTATAGCACTTGAAATCTGTCACGCCCCGATTCCGTCGAATCGATAGTCGTTCCCCGGACGTGATGCCGTGCGAACCTAATTTACGAACGCACAAGACATAATCATAAGGCAATCCGAGACACGAGATCTAAGAGAGTACGCAGACAAATTGAATCACACAATAAGTAAAAGAACTTGATTCTTTATTGATAATGAACATCGTTTACAGACTCCGGTACAAGACTCATTGCCGCGCGGGCTACAACATGACTCGATTACAAAAGAGTGCCGACGAGATAGTTGTTCCATACATTGCACACATCCCTCAATATACACAAGTACTCCAGTGACCTGGATGGGAGGGACGCTGAGTCATCTTCCTTTGGACTTTCGAGAGCCTTCCAAAATGGAGTCGCTGAGAGAGAGAGTCTTCGACGCACGGCCGAAGCTTCAAAAGTCACGAACGTCGCCGAGCTAGTTGGCGCGTCCTTCCTGGTTTGCGGGACCTGCAAAGAGCGAGGATCAGCACGAACACATGTACTGGCGAATGGCTAATTAAATCCAAGCTCTAGCATTTAATTCAAGAAGTTTCATGAACATGTTAGCTAGCTATTTCAATGATCTTTCTAACCATCCTACTCGATTTGCATGTTAACATGTTTTGAGACAAGCATATGAAATTGTATAACATTGAGCAACTATCATATTCATCCCGTGCCACGTGCATTTGTTAAGCAGTAAGAAGGGTGTGAAGGCCACTGGCAATTTCAAGCCATCGCGGACATATAGCTGAGTTAGACGGCGACCCTTTCGCGTCGGGTAGCGAGCCCTGTGCGAAAGTTCCCGCATAACTCACGCCGATGAAGGCTGGCACTTGCTATACACTTGTTCCTCCCGGGCCGAATCGGTCCTTTGGTCTAGGTAATCGTTCGAGGAAACTATACCTTGTCGACAAGTTGTCCAATGACCGTTTTCCTTTGAACTTAGTTGAATTGGGTCATTTGGCCGTATCATTGCGATAAACATTAATCGATTCATTCATTATTTTGCATAGACCAAGTATGATTGTATAAGAAAGCATGTTTTCCATTTCCAAAATCGGCAGTTCGTTAACAAGTGTTTCATAAAGTATCGTGCCACGATTTTATTGATTCTACGCTATTATGACAAGCATTTATTTTACTTCATATATTGAGTTTTGAAGTAGAGGTACGGGACGAAGTAGGTCAGCCACTCGCCTTAGGCTTGCTTCAAGCGAGCGACCGGTTGGCTGCGCTGTCGTCGCCTACGCGATCACCTGCAATCGCATAAGCAACTGATTAGAACACTGTGTATTTCAAGAAATTTTGATATGAATGCGAGCTCGAAAACGCGTCATAAAAATCCATCGAAAACATTCACGAAAAACGCATTCACGAAAACGAAAGCCAAAGCCAAATCAAGTGCGGCATGAAAACCAGAGCAACGGAAGGTCTCTCCCGACTCAGCCGCAGAGCCAATCCTTGAGGCGCAATATCACTCCCCAATCCTGGAATACGTATTTTAATACGTAAACCGATAAATTATATTTACCTTGAATTTATACGATATTTATTATGCAGTATTTCTTCATGCATTTTCCAAAAATATTCGACAAAATATTATTTCCTAATTTATTCTCTGCATTTGGGCCTACAGTTTTGGCTCATTTGGGTAGCCTATTCTTGGTTCACCAATGGTTCATCATGAACCCTTTGGTTTATCATGAACCCATGGGTCCAAGATCTTTATATATAACTCCTCTCATCTCTCTCTCCTCTCATTTACTTCCTCTCATTTATTTCCTCCACCAACCAAGGCAAGTACCAACTTGCTCAAGAGATGGATCCATAATTTTGTCAATGATTTCTTACAAAACTATTTGCCAAAACATGTTCTTCTCCTCAATCTATACTAGTTTAGAACTTGGAAATTTCTATTTTGAAGCTTTGATTTTTGTAGATCTAAGTTTTAATCATTTTCGGATTTTGCATGGTTTAATCTACTTTAGTTGGATTTTATAGGTTTTTGATGCTTCCATGTGGAAGAGCATTCAGTTGCACCCAAGTTGGAACTTTAGAAATCTGGATTTGGAGTTCGGATGGCCAAGTTATGATGCTTTGAAGCTTGGGTTCAACCATGGTGTTCTTGCTGTTTGGAGAAGACAGTGAGCAGCGTGCTCCTGTTTGAGCACGCTTCCTGTTGGAAGCGTGACTCCCCTTGAGCCTGCGTGACTTTTCACGCAGCTCTCTCCTTGAGCTTGCGTGACTTTTCACGCAGCTCTCTCCTTGAGCTTGCGTGACTTTTCACGCAGCTCTCTCCTTGAGCTTGCGTGACTTTTCACGCAGCTCACCCCTTGAGCCTGCGTGACTTTTCACGCATGCTGCCGTGAGTGAGCCTGCGTGACTTTTCACGCACGCTGCCTTGAGTGAGCCTGCGTGACTTTTCACCCTTGAGCGTGCGTGCTTTTGGGCGTACGCTTTTGATATTTTATCAGATATTATATGCCCATTTTATATCCTTACGCCTTTTGTCCCGAGCATGATATGAGCACTAATGTGACCCCGGAGAACAAATTGTTCCTACCCGATACCTGTACCTGAATGTCCCAGTTCTTGTTCATGCTCGACAAATGACTCGTAACTCCACGTGGCGTATTTGCAATGATGTATTACACTAAGGAGGGTAGCACATGTTGACATACTGATTGACATGGATCCTCTTTGGGGTACTCGTACTTGAGTACGACTTTAGGAGGATGATCATGCCGGCCACCGCATGTGATTCCAAGATTTCACCTAGGGTTAAACTAGGCAACTAAATATACTAGATGCATGGGGAGGACAGAATCCCGAGATCGTGTTACACCAGCCGCCTTGAGATATTGTCTTGACGTGCCGGCTGGTCTCCACGGATACTGTGTCATCTGCAACGAGTGGATGACTGTATCCGATTAATTCCTGCTATATATTATATGTTTTAGCAAGGTGGCCTTACGAGGGACTTGTGCTCAACCATACCTGTCTACGTGAACCCCTGGGTTGGCTAGCTTTGCTGGAAAGATACGATCTGAGGATTTTCTAATAACATGATGCGAGGATAACCTCGTCCCACTAGAAACTCGTAGACTTGATTGGCCGTGAAAACGACTTGCTTGTATCCTATTACCTTCCGTGAATAACTGAGGGAAGCGGACTGTCATGGTACGTGATCCAACCCATGTTCTTGTTTGATTGTTGGGTTGGTTATCGTACTATGATAGGCTGTGGACCGAAGTTATGAACGGAAGACTTATTCTGGTTGTGAAGTGCTACTTCTGTGAATGGCTGAGGAACATGGTCTATTGTGGTACATGATCCAACCCATGTTCTTGTTTGATTGTTGGGTTGGTTATTGTGCTGCGATAGGCTATCGACCGAAGTCACGATCAGGAGATTTTATTGTTTATACCTTTTAATTTATGTGAAAGTTATAGAGTACGACACCTCCCGACTCCATGCGGCACCTTTTGTCCTTGTTTGGTTGTAAGGGTGCCATATGGGTTCGAGGATGTTGCGCTACCCTATAATAGTTACATAAGTATTACTATTATCAATCATTCTATTAACTGGGTTTTAATCTTAACTCTTGTGCCCCTTTGGCGGTACTTGCTATTCGGGGCTGACCCCGCTGGTTTTGTTTTGGCCAGATCTCGTAGCAGAGCCGGAGGACACGATCTTCCTCCCTGATATCCATGGTGCATACTAGGAGCATGACGGTTCGGGGTCTCGAGTGGATTTCTTCTCCACCACTCCTGCTTATACTTTTGCGGCGTTTAGCCACCGGCACCTGTTAGCCGGATTACTCGATTTTTTTTTGTCAGTACATAATTGTAATTAAACAGACTGCAGCTGTGTATAATTTTGTACTTCTGACTCTCTGAGATAGCTAAATTATAAAGCTAGTCTCTCATGACCATTTTGATGAAGCGTCGGGGACGCCTTACTGCTTTATCTTTAATGTTCATTTAATTGCTGATGTGACTTGATTGATTGAGACATAGAACTCTGTGGGACCATAGGAGACTTGATTGTAGCATGTACCCCCTAGTCTCTCGACAGCCACGATCGTCGTATGACGTTACGTACCACATATGGAGTAGCTGGCCTAGTCCGTCTCCGTATTTCGGTACTGGGGCGTGACAAGGTTTTAGTGGTGGCCCATGCAGGTCTCTTCATCAGACTTGTGGGGTATTGCGAATTATTAGGAGTCTCAATCAGAACTTGTTTCCTTTGAAATTCTGATTCGAATTCTCTGTCCTTGCCTTGATCTCTAACCTGACTTGCATCCTCGAAATCTTCCTCGTTCGGACTTGATAATCTTATATCTTTCTCTATAGGGGTGCTTCATTCTCAGTAGCGGGTGAGGCCCATGAGGAAGAGCAGCAAGAACATGGCTCGACTGGGCGCCCGCAGGGGAGAGAACCTTCCCCAGGGCAGACACGAGCAGAAATTGAACCAGAGGCAGTGTAGCCGCCGGTTATTGAAACTCCTGCAGCACCAGCAGCGACGGCAGTAGCAGACGCCGTAGCACTCCAGGAGATCATCCGGGGGTTTCTTGTCACTAACCAACAGCAATAGACTCAGCAGCAGGAGCAGAACGTGTTGCTGAACCAAGGGACTCAGTTAGCTCTTGAGAGGAGTGTCGGGGCTGACTCGGGAGCATCAGGAAGGTTTCGTCGCTTGAACCCGAGGTATTTTGATGGCACGGAGGATGCCATCACTGCGGATGCCTGGATTCAAGACATCGAAGCCATTCTTGTGGCAGCCAAGGTTCCAGATGATGAGAAGGTTGATCAGGTCAAACTGGTACTTCAGGATCTTGCCCGCGACTGGTGGGCATCAGAAGAAGTTGGTGCAAGACGCCCTGTTCGTTGGACCACCTTTAGTGACAGATTCAAGGCCAAGTATTTTGGCGTAGTAGCTCGATATGAACTCCAGCAGAAGTTTATCAGTCTCAAGCAAGCAGGCAAGGCCGTAGATGGGTATGCAGCAGAGTTCTGCAGATTGTGCCATTTCGCACCAGCAATGGTGGCAACGGAGCCAGAGAAAGCTATGAGGTTCCAGCAGGGACTTTATTTGGAACTATTACAGCATGTGGAAGGGTACGACTACCAGACGTTTGACGCTGTTTTGACGGCCGCTCGGAGGCACGAGCTTACCCAGCAGAGGTTGGCATCGAGGACAGGAGGTCAGAAGAGATCTCATTCCCAGGTTGGAGGAGGAGCAATGCAGCGAACATCTGCACCAGCACCCGGTGTACGTATTCATGATGCAGGAGCGCCGCGGAGGACGGCCGTGTCAACTAATACAGTGCCAGTTCGGCATCAGCAGCCGAGGAACCAACAATAGCGTCAGGGAGAACCCCAGGGCTGTACATTCTGTAGGAAGGCAGGGCACACGAGGGAGGTGTGCCGGTCAGCGAATGGCTTATGCTTGAGGTGTGGTAGTTCAGACCACCGTATCTCCACTTGTCCTGTGATGCAGTGGCCAGGAGGGCCAGCTCAGCAGTTTCCAGCATTGCCAGCTCCGGTGGCAACCCCGAGTGGAGGGCCAGTATTAGCAGTAAGGCCCCTAGCCCAGCGTCTACCAACGCAGGCTCAGATGTTCCGCCAGGCACAGGAAGCCGAAGGCCCTCAGAGACAGCAACAGCATGGTCGAGGAAGGCCGTAACAAGGAGCTCAGCGGGGCCAGGGACAGGCTCTCACATTATTCTTGGGAGAGGCTCTAGCGTCTAGTGACGTGGTGGCAGGTAAAATTCTCGTCACCTCATTTCCCGCTGTAGCATTATTTGATTCAGGCGCTACTCATTCATTCATCTCTGCACAATATGCTACACGGATTGGATTAGAGTTTGAGGCATTGCCAGAGAGGATGGATATACTCACCGGCAATGGGCTTGTAAAAGTTAGCAGAGTGCGCTTTTCATGTCCGGTGGAGGTGTGTGGGCATTTACTGCCCGTATCATTGATTGAATTCCCTATGGGGAATTTTGATGTCGTTCTTGGCATGGACTGGTTGAGAGACAGTCATGCGACAATTGATTGTAGAGAAGGTAGGGTCATATTCAGCGTTCCTGGGATGGAGCAGTTCATCTTTACTCGAACCTTGAAGAATCAGGCCGGAGGCGTCATCTCAGCAGCAGTGTCAGAGCCAGGACAGATTCTGAGAGTGGTCGAAGATTTCTCGACGTCTTCCCTGATGAGCTCCCAGGGATACCCCCAGTCAGAGAGGTAGAATTTAGTATTGAGTTGAACCCTGGAACGCGGCCTATTGCAGACAGAGTTTACAGAATGTCGCCGTCAGAACAGGATAAGTTGTATCAACATGAAGAAGAGTTGAAGTCTAAGGGATTCATCCGAGACAGTAAATCGCCCTGGGCCGCGCCAGTGATTCTAGTTCCCAAGAAGGATGGGTCAACGAGGATGTGCATCGACTACCGCAAGCTGAATGCAGTAACAGCGAAGAATAAGTACCCACTACCAAGGATTGATGACCTGTTTGACCAGTTGAGCAAGGCCAGCGTCTTTTCCAAGATCGATCTTCGGTCAGGATATCATCAAGTAAGAGTCCGGGAGCAAGACATACCGAAGACAGCATTCAGATCTAGATATGGGCATTATGAGTTTTAGTAATGCCCTTTGGACTAACCAACGCCCCCGCAGTATTCATGGATTTAATGAACCGCATCTTTCTGCCGTATTTGGATAAATTTGTGGTGGTGTTCATAGATGACATTCTTGTCTATTCCAGCAGTGAAGAGGAGCATGAAAAACATCTTAGGACTGTCTTACAGACATTGAGGGAGCATCAACTTTATGCGAAGCTCGACAAGTGTGAATTCTGGTTAGATCACATTTCGTTCCTGGGACATGTAATTTCTGGGGCAGGAGTGTCAGTAGATCCGAAGAAGATTGAGGCCGTGGAGCATTGGCCAGTCCCGAGAACGGTTGCAGAAGTGCAAAGTTTCTTAGGATTAGCTGGTTACTACAGAAGGTTCGTGGCGGACTTTGCCAAGATCTCTGCGCCCTTAACGCGTTTGACGCACAAGGACGTAGAGTTTGTTTGGTCAGCTAGCTGTCAGGCATCATTTGAAGAATTGAAGAAGAGATTGATCTCAGCCCCGATCTTGACGCTTCCAGTGAGAGCGGGAGGCTTTACAGTATACTGTGACGCATCTGGGAAGGGTCTTGGATGTGTATTGATGCAGCACGGAAAGGTGATAGCATATGCGTCTCGACAGCTTCGAGACCATGAGAAGAATTACCCGACTCACAATTTGGAGTTAGCAGCTGTGGTGTTTTCACTCAAGTTGTGGAGGCATTATTTATACGGAGATCGGGTAGAGATCTATACTGATCATAAGAGTTTGAAATACGTATTCACGCAGCGAGATTTGAACATGAGGCAGAGAAGATGGTTAGAACTACTGAAGGATTTTGACTTAGATCTTCAGTATCATCCAGGCAAGGCGAATATAGTTGCAGATGCACTGAGTAGGAGAGACAGTGCCTTTATCTTGACCTTGCAGAAGCATATTTTAGAAGACCTTCAGAGTATGGGAATCGAAGTAGTTTTGCCAAGAGATATAGGAAGAATGACCAGTATGCAGATTCAGTCAACCTTAGTAGAGAGGATAAGGGCAGCACAAGCAGGAGATCCACAGATTCAGAAGTTGCGGTCGGAGTGTGAATCAGGCCGTAGGAAGGAGTTAGTGATTCATGAAGATGGTACGTTCAGGTTTGGAAACAGACTCTGTGTACCGAGTGGAGACCTTCGACAAGAAGTTATGTCCGAAGCTCATAGTTCTATTTACTCCATTCATCCTGGAGGGACGAAGATGTATCGAGATATCAGGCAGTTCTTTTGGTGGAATGGCATGAAAAGAGAGATAGCGAGATTTGTATCCAAGTGTCTGGTATGTCAGCAGGTGAAAGCCGAGCAGCAGAGACCAGCAGGGTTGCTACAGCCGCTTCCTATCCCAGAATGGAAATGAGAGCACATCACGATGGATTTTGTGACCGGTTTACCTAGATCCCCGACTGGTAAGAATGCAGTCTGGGTAATAGTAGATCGACTCACGAAGGTCGCTCATTTCCTTCCCTTCCGAGTTGGACAGACTACTGAGCAGTTAGCAGAAATATACATGAAGCAGATAGTAAGGCAGCACGGTGTTCCAATTAGCATAATATCAGATCGGGATACGCGGTTTACTTTCCATTTTTGGCGGAGCTTACACCAAAGTTTGGGAACCAAGATAAGATTCAGTACTGCTTATCATCCACAAACTGACGGGCAATCAGAAAGAACCATTCAGACGTTAGAAGATATGCTACGGACGTGCACCTTGGATTTTGGCGGATCTTGGGAGGATCACCTTCATCTAGTGGAGTTCTCCTATAACAACAGCTATCAGGCTAGCATTCAGATGGCCCCGTTCGAAGCATTGTACGGAAGGAAGTGCAGGTCCCCTTTGGCATGGGACGACGTCGGAGAACGGAAGTTGTTGGGACCAGAGATGATCACGCAGACTGTGGAGATAGTTAAGTTGGTCAGAGAGCGCCTTCGAGTTGCACAGGACCGACATCGTCATTGGGCAGATCAGCATCGTAGGCCTCTAGAGTTCAGAGTTGGCGACCAAGTGTTTATGCGGATTTCGCCTACTCGGGGTATCATCAGATTTGGAACCCGAGGAAAGCTTAGTCCAAGATACGTTGGTCCTTTTAAGATTCTCGCTCGGGTAGGCGATGTGGCTTATCGACTTGTCCTTCCGCCTTCGTTAACTGACATACATGATGTGTTTCATGTGTCCCAATTACGTGGGTATATCCCGGATCCGGGTCATGTCCTCGACCATTTTGAGTTAGTCGTTGGTACCGACCTAACTTACGAGGAACAACCCGTGTCTATTTTGGACCGGCGAGAGAAGGTACTCAAGAATCGGACGATAAGCCTTGTCCGTGTTTCTTGGAACCATCACTCTTCGGGAGAGTCAACCTGGGAGCGCGAGGACGAGATCAGATCTCGGTATCCGCATTTGTTTGACCAATAAGGTATATTTTTGCACCTTGTTGACACGATTCCATGCTTATCTGTACCTGCTTGTTTTGCACTTTGTGATGTATGATAATAACTGCTATGATAATTAACTTGTATATGATTGTGCCTTGCTTGCCCTGATTTCACTATCTTGTCTTGGCTGGAATTTCGAGGACAAAATTTTTCTAAGAAGGGTAGAGATGTCACTCCCCAATCCTGGAATACGTATTTTAATACGTAAACCGATAAATTATATTTACCTTGAATTTATACGATATTTATTATGCAGTATTTCTTCATGCATTTCCCAAAAATATTCGACAAAATATTATTTTCTAATTTATTCTCTGCATTTGGGCCTACAGTTTTGGCTCATTTGGGTAGCCTATTCTTGGTTCACCAATGGTTCATCATGAACCCTTTGGTTCATCATGAACCCATGGGTCCAAGATCTTTATATATAACTCATCTCATCTCTCTCTCCTCTCATTTACTTCCTCTCATTTATTTCCTCCACCAACCAAGGCAAGTACCAACTTGCTCAAGAGATGGATCCATAATTTTGTCAATGATTTCTTACAAAACTATTTGCCAAAACATATTCTTCTCCTCAATCTATACTAGTTTAGAACTTGGAAATTTCCATTTTGAAGCTTTAATTTTTGTAGATCTAAGTTTTAATCATTTTTAGATTTTGCATGGTTTGATCTACTTTAGTTGGATTTTATGGGTTTTTGATGCTTCCATGTGGAAGAGCATTCAGTTTCACCCAAGTTGGAACTTTGAAAATCTAGATTTGGAGTTCGGATGGCCAAGTTATGATGCTTTGAAGCTTGGGTTCAGCCATGGTATTCTTGCTGTTTGGAGAAGACAGTGAGCAGCGTGCTCCTGTTTGAGCACGCTTCCTGTTGGAAGCGTGACTCCCCTTGAGCTTGCGTGACTTTTCACGCAGCTCTCTCCTTGAGCTTGCGTGACTTTTCACGCAGCTCTCTCCTTGAGCTTGCGTGACTTTTCACGCAGCTCACCCCTTGAGCCTGCGTGACTTTTCACGCACGCTGTCGTGAGTGAGCCTGCGTGACTTTTCACGCACGCTGCCTTGAGTGAGCCTGCGTGACTTTTCACCCTTGAGCGTGCGTGCTTTTGGGCGTACGCTTTTGATATTTTATCAGATATTATATGCCCATTTTATATCCTTACGTCTTTTGTCCCGAGCATGATATGAGCACTAATGTGACCCCGGAGAACAAAGTGTTCCTACCCGATACCTGTACCTGAATGTCCCAGTTCTTGTTCATGCTCGACAAATGACTCGTAACTCCACGTGGCGTATTTGCAATGATGTATTACACTAAGGAGGGCAGCACATGTTGACATACTGATTGACATGGATCCTCTTTGGGGTACTCGTACTTGAGTACGACTTTAGGAGGATGATCATGCCGGCCACCGCATGTGATTCCAAGATTTCACCTAGGGTTAAACTAGGCAACTAAATATACTAGATGCATGGGGAGGGCAGAATCCCGAGATCGTGTTACACCAGCCGCCTTGAGATATTGTCTTGACGCGCCGGCTGGTCTCCACGGATACTGTGTCATCTGCAACGAGTGGATGACTGTATCCGATTAATTTCTGCTATATATTATATGTTTTAGCAAGGTGGCCTTACGAGGGACCTGTGCTCAACCATACCTGTCTACGCGAACCCCTGGGTTGGCTAGCCTTGCTGGAAAGATACGATCTGAGGATTTTCTAATAACATGACGCGAGGATAACCTCGTCCCACTAGAAACTCGTAGACTTGATTGGCCGTGAAAATGACTTGCTTGTATCCTATTACCTTCCGTGAATAACTGAGGGAAGCGGACTGTCATGGTACGTGATCCAACCCATGTTCTTGTTTGATTGTTGGATTGGTTATCGTACTATGATAGGCTGTGGACCGAAGTTATGAACGGAAGACTTATTCTGGCTGTGAAGTGCTACTTCTGTGAATGGCTGAGGAACATGGTCTATTGTGGTACATGATCCAACCCATATTCTTGTTTGATTGTTGGGTTGGTTATTGTGCTGCGATAGGCTATCGACCGAAGTCACGATCAGGAGATTTTATTGTTTATACCTTTTAATTTATGTGAAAGTTATAGAGTACGACACCTCCCGACTCCATGCGGCACCTTTTGTCCTTGTTTGGTTGTAAGGGTGCCATATAGGTTCGAGGATGTTGCGCTACCCTATAATAGTTGCATAAGTATTACTATTATCAATCATTCTATTAACTGGGTTTTAATCTTAACTCTTGTGCCCCTTTGGCGGTACTTGCTATTCGGGGCTGACCCCGCTGGTTTTGTTTTGGCCAGATCTCGTAGCAGAGCCGGAGGACACGATCTTCCTCCCTGATATCCATGGTGCATACTAGGAGCATGGCGGTTCGGGGTCTCGAGTGGGTTTCTTCTCCACCACTCCTGCTTATACTTTTGCGGCGTTTAGCCACCGACACCTGTTAGCCGGATTACTCGATATTTTGTGTCAGTACATAATTGTAATTAAACAGACTGCAGCTGTGTATAATTTTGTACTTCTGACTTTCTGAGATAGCTAAATTATAAAGCTAGTTTCTCATGACCATTTTGATGAAGCGTCGGGGACGCCTTACTGCTTTATCTTTAATGTTCATTTAATTGCTGATGTGACTTGATTGATTGAGACATAGAACTCTGTGGGACCATAGGAGACTTGATTGTAGCATGTACCCCCTAGTCTCTCGACAGCCACGATCGCCGTATGACGTTACGTACCTCATATGGAGTAGCTGGCCTAGTCCGTCTCCGTATTTCGGTACTGGGGCGTGACACGCAACCCGCTGAATATGGGACTTGGTTCCGAAGAAGCCATTCCATAACGTGGAATGGATCTTAATTCAACCGTTCCCGTTCGATCGACTCGGCCGATTTCGACCTATCGGTCCCGACCGCATCGATAGCGACAGTGTTCCTTTCTCGCGCACCCCGTGAACGGAGACGGGGCACGATGTAGGGACGGGGCACTACAAAATCTCTCCCACTGCAACATCCACAGTGGAAGAGATTTCAAGTGCTACATTTTGACTTTAGTTAAAATTTGTAGCACTTGAAGGCTGCAGTGGACATTTGTCCATACATGAAAATTACTAAAATGCTAAAAGACACTCCAAATTTGGAGTGTGTCATAGCTCTACTATATTAATTTTTGGGCCCATCAAATTAATCATTTTTACCAAACATGGAAGAAAATAAAGAGAAAAAAAGGGAGAAAAAATCTTACCAAACAATGAAGGGAAAAAGAAAAGAAAAAAAAAGGAAGGATGTTAATTTGGATTATCTGTCTGGAGCGTACCATTGCATGCCAATATCAATGAGATACTTCAAAAGTAATAATATACACTATTTTTAATAATTTGGAATAGTATCCATTGTGGATGCTCTAAACTTACATTTTATTGTACCACACTTTGTAATAGTTGGAACACGACAGATGAACATAAATATATTTTTCAAATATCAAAATACAAGTGATAACTTGCTAGGGCTGAAGTGATCATGTCAATAACATATATCTATTTTACTGTATAAAAGAAAATTTTGATGGTAAAATTTTTGAATTCATAAAATACTCTTGAGTATTTTATAAACATGATATTATTATGTCAACTTACATGTCATTTATATTTAAGAGTCAAAACAATAAAGTTTACATGTTATGAAGTTTTCTTTTTTCATACAACTATTGATGTTCCAATGGCAATACATTTTTTCGTCATTACCATTTTTCAATGGTTATTATTCTAAATAAAAAAAAACTTCGAATCTCTTGGCATTGCAAAAAGAAAGTGCACATACATGAATAGTCAACTGAAAAAAAACGAAAAAATGAAAAAACAACTGACTTTATAATATTCTAATTAAAATACGTGTAAACCACATACGTGCAGACTAGTACTTAATAACTTGTTGATGTCAATGGAAGGTATGTGTTGTATTTTATGGAAGTCCTCCCCTCCCTCTCGGATCCTTTCTACAAAACCATCCAGCATTCCAAACACCTCGAAATTCTTGAGAGACGCCAAGTACTCCAAACCTATGGGCATCATTCTCGAGTCGTAGTATGTATCGATCGTTAATTGCGCTAGATCCTTCATTGCCCCACTTTTTTATTATCATCTTACACTTTCGAAGCTTTCTAGTTGTAAATGCTGCAGCAGAGAAAATCCACCTCTAAAATGGATCAACTCATCTAAAATCCAGCAATGTTGTATTCAGAGAATCACAAGGCCTTGCAATCCTTCTCTTTCACCCATAGCGGAGCTAACCACTGTGCTCACTTTCTGGCCGCATATTCTTTATTGTAAAACTCTATGAACACTCTAATTGTTCTGTTCATGATTCAATTCCAATTTGTACTCAAGATCATATCTCATGCGATATGACTTCTTGTAATCCTTTTAAATCATGAATGAAAGTTATGTTCCTTCAAAAAAAAAAAAACTATTTTTCTGAGATGTTCGTGATGGAAAGCTTCCAAAGACCTCATCCATCCTCCGGCCTTTACAGCCTTCAAGATTTGTATCATTTTTAGACGACCAACGCCCGCTCGACGACGGCATAATGGAATGATTCCACCTACCGCGAAATCGTCCAAGTGTTCGGATCTTCCATAACGACTCGGATAACCTAAAAAGATTGACGTCTCTTACGTCTAATGTTTGTACTAGATTTTCAATCGCAGGGTGAAGGCTACACGAGCCACATATAAGCTTTAAATATGAGTTCACTCCTAAAAAATATTAGTCCACCCTCCAACAAAGAACTGGCACGTGTCAAATTCATTCAACATAAGCCACTCTGGACGTGGTTTTGTAAACATTCAAAGTAATTTTGACTAAAGAATTTGACACGTGTCAATTCTTTATTGGAGGGTGAACAAATATCATAGTTTTCGTGGGTGAATAAAAATAGACTCCTTTAAGGGGACGTTTGGTTCAAGTTTTTGAGACTTGGGAATGGGATTTGAATTCCTTACCCTTGTTTGGTATGCTTAGGATTGAGAATGAGGAGAGAATATGAGGGGGTTATGTGGGAAAGCTATTCCCATGAATGTGGGAAAGCTATTCCCAAGCCCCCTCTTGGGAATAGATTTGCTTTCCTAGGAATGATGTTTGACTATTTTGTTTGGACGGTTATACCCTCTTTTTATTTTCAAATTTTCAACTCCTATCCCAAATATGTGAATCATCATAAAATTAGTGAAAGGGTATTAAAGTAAAACTAAATAAATTAAGATTCATATCCATGTGTGAACCAAACATGAAAATAATTTTTTTTTTTAAAATTTTGAACTACCTATTCCCAACCTACCCAAACATGGGTATGAAAATGTTGTATTCCTTTCCCATAGAAAAGGAATTGAAAATCTATTCCTAGGAATCCAAAAACTTGATCCAAACGAGCCCTAAATATCTTAAATGGATCAAGTCCCCAAGCTCCTCTGGTATAGGAAGCATACGCCTAAAATGTAACGTAATTGTAATCACATGTAATGTAAGTACAATTGCAATGTAATTAAATAAAGAAAACAAATTTTTTTTACTCGATTATATTGCGGTTACCATTACATTAGGCCTCGTTTGGTTCGCGGAATGGGAGGGAAAGGAAATCAATTCCTTGTCATTTCCTTTCCTTTGGAAAACTTTAATTCTTATTGATTTTCCTTTCCGATGTTTGGCAATGCCAAGGAATTTGGAAAGAAAGTGTAAGCCCCTGAATTTCGGGCTTATTTTTTTTTCATTTTTTTATAAATCAATTATTTTGAACAAATATTATTATTTGATTTAATGCTCTTTACCGTGACTTGGAATTCTAGAGCATCAGGGATGCCAGTCTCTGGAAACTTCCTTCTTGGAGTTTGTAGTAGACGAGATTATCTTCATTTTGATATATCGTGCCCCACTCGAACTTGTTCCCTTGTATCCTTTTTGCTTCGCGCAAGTTCGGGTCAATATTAGACCATTTAATTATTAATTGATTTCCCACTCTTTTTCTTGATCCCCATAAGCACGTTACCGTGGCTTTTAATTTAGGAGCACCAGACTAGTCTTTTTCTTGAAACCAACTTGTCATGCCTGATCTACTCGAGACGCTCTTCACCCATGACCTTTGTGTCCCACTCAGACACTCCATTTTGTGCTCCATTTCCTTCGCACAACTTTCGGTTCAATTTAGGCCAATTAATTATCTGCCGTAAAATCTGATTTAATTTCCCATTTAATTTCGGGACCCGACATCGGTCCAATCTAGTCGACCCCAAATATGGACATGGCCCACACGAAGCCTACTACCCGCCCGCCACTTGTGTCCCATTTATTTGATCCCCCACATGCTACTTATTTATCTATGACCATAAATACCTATTTTTAATTCAAATATTGCACCATGTCCGGTTTTGGCCCAGCTCGGCTCTACTGAACCCAACCCCAGCTCCATGTTGCCCTCCATCATGACTGTCCATACCCCACTGATATTTTTCCTCTACCCTAAATATCTCTTTTTATGTAAATATCTAATTCTCTCATTGTATATATATACACATATATATACATAATATATATATAATATATATATACCTAATTCTCTCTCACTCCCAACAACAAACACCACACCACCTCACCACCCCTCTCCCCATGTGTAGCCGACCAGCCCACCCCCTCTCTCTTCTCTCTCTACTTTTCTCCTTCCCTCTATCTAAATATCTCTCATTTTCTCTCTCTCTCTTTATATAATATATATACACTTATATATATATTATATAAACAATCTCTTTCTCTCTCTCACTTATTCAACACAAGTACAAACCCCCCCCTTTACGTAAATGCACCAGCACAGCCCCCTTTTTTTTTCTTCTTTACATCATCATCTCTCTCTCCTTCTCACTTTTCCTTCTTCTTAGTCTTTTTCTTCTTTTTCTTCAAAGAGACCACCACTACCATCACCAGTCATCAACACCACCCTCACCATCTCCACGAGAACAGCCACCTCCACCAGCCCCACGACCACCCTCTCGAGCTCCTCCTCGGCCTCCACTTCTTCCTCTTCTCATTCTCTTCTTCTTCTTCTTCATCATAACCATCACCTCCACCACCGAACTCTCGCCGTCGCCGTGCCCACGGCCGGTCGTCGTCGCTGTGCCCATGGCTGCGCCGCCGTGCCAGGCCGGTGAGCACCCCCACGCGGCCCGCAGCTGCAACAGCAGCTAGGAACAGCAGCTGCAGCGGCAGCATGTGCCGCGTGCGCGCGGACAGCGGCCACCGCCGCCGCCGGCGAGCCCCCCCACGGCCGCGAGCGGGCCGGGCGCACCCTCAGGCGAGGTCCCCTCGACGTCCACCCTCATCCCCGGCGCGTACGATAGCCGATTCGTGCGTTTGGCACGGGTTCCCGTCGGCGCGCGTAGGAACGGAGTACAGTTTTGACGTTTCGGGACAGCAACTTCGTGCCGATTTTTTGGACAATCCGACCGTTGGATCGACGATTTCTTCGCTCCGTCTCAATCTCGGTATATCCACCTTCACTCCTCTCAAATTTCATCCGTTAATTTCGTCGTTTGATACATCAAAACCGGCCACCAAGTTGACGTTTTAAATTGTGTTATTTTTGGACAGTTTCGTGACGCCAACTTCGCGGGTTCGTATCTTCGTTGTCGTAGCTCCGTTTTGCGCGCTACCAGTTCCGGTGCACAGCTGGTATAACCCTCTTCCTGTCCCCTTTAGATTTCATTTCAGTTTGAGCTTGTTAGGTCGGTCGAATTCGACGCCAAAGTTGGCCGTTCGAATTCTTAGTGTTGCACTTGTAAAATTCCATTTTTGAACCCGGGACTCCGGATTCAATTTCTGACACTACCAGTAGACTCGTGGTGTCGTTCTGGCATGTTTTCATATAAAGTTTGCTTGATTTGGAGAACGTGGGCCCTGGCACGCATTTCGGTGCAAAGCGGGTCCCACTTTCTGAGTCAACGGGACTTTTTGACGCCGGCTCATCGGAATCCAATTCCGGATATACCGTTGAGTTCGTATCGTCATTCTGGACTCGTTGACATATAGTTTGCTGAGTTTTGAGGACATTGGCTCCGACACGCTTTTTTGTGCAAATCGGAATTTCAATGTCCAGGTCAACGGACCAATTTGAGATCGGGTCAACGGAATCCAATTCTGGATATACCGTTGGGTTTGTATCGTCATTCTGGATTCGTGGACATATAATTTGTTAGGTTTTGTGCACTTTTATTTCGGCACATTTTTCGGTGCAAAGTGTGTCCAACGACGGCCATCATTTTGGCTCGAAATTACCATTTTGCCCCTGTGTCCAAATTGGACTTTTGGACAGGCTATCCTAGCTGATTTGACTATTCTGGACACGTTGGTGATGTTAGTTTCATCATTCGACAACATCTGTAGATTTCTTCCCTTTTTGTGTCATCCTATTATTATAATATTTTCTCCTTTTGGTTGTTTTAGAGACCTGTCGATTTCAGTGATTTCTAAATCACTGAAATTCATAAGTTGACCTTGTAGATGGTTATAGAGACTAGCGTGACCATGGTTGACTACCTTGACTAGACGTCGAAGTAGAGTCAACAGTTGACCTAGGTTTGATCAGACTTGACCAACGTTGACTTTTTGTCCAAAGTCAACTGTAGGTCAACCATTGACCTATTTAACCTAGATTAGACTTAGAGTTGACCAGTTGACCAAAGTCAACTGTACGTCAACCTTAACCCAGTTTGTCTTAGTTTGACTTAGTTAGACCTAGATGTTAGTATGTCATTTGACCCTGATCAGCTCTTGTATTATTTCATCTTTAGGTCTGTGGCTTTACTCTGAACCCTGATTCATATTGACAGCAGGACCCCAGGCGAGTACATTCTCTGATAACTTATTCCCAATTTATGATAACTGTTATGATTCATGTACTTAGTGTTGATATGCTTATTCCTGACACATGGTTCTCACGGATTGATATTCTTGGATCCCGACGAGAGATGTTTCTCCTTCTTAGGTTGGGATGTATTGTGCAAGCACCCTTGTAGCTCTTGCTCGATATGTGGTCACTGATTCTAGAGAAGGTTCGCGACCTTCTCATTAGAATCCCGTGCAGTGACGTGTCCTGTTTGGATCCATTCTACCAATTGGGGTAGGGGGAGTAGTAGCGTATGCCTGTGATCATATCCCCTTGCATTCTTGAACAGTGTGAGTCATATACCGCACTTATGACTTGCCAGGCCGATTCTTGACAGTTACCCAAGCCGATCACAAGTTGAAACTGCTACTCACACACATTGGATATATGGCTTACCTTGATTTGTGTACATACCATGATTCAGTTCTACTTTCTTGTTCTAGCTCTAGCTCTACAGCTTCCATGCCATGATACATATATGTACACTCCATGATTTATTGTATATGCTCTATTTACAGTCTTATAGCTTTTATTCTATCTTGAGATCTGTTATGAGATATATGTACTCGTTTCATCCTGACCGGATATGTTGACAAATTTTAGGAGTAGTTGTGCCCTCATTATTGGACTTCATGATGTTGCTAGCTGAGGTGGATCTCACTATTCTTCTATGGGAGTTGCCTGGTAGTTATCCTTAGTTAGTCTTGTTGTTCCTTCTTTATCTTTCATGTCTTATGATTATTGTAGATTCTAGTTATTCTAGTGATATCGTTATTATTTCTTGTCTTATCTTCCTTAGTTTTCGTGATGTGACATGAGTACATTTTTAGTTATGGATTCTTGGATGTTGTAGTTAGTATAGTATGCTTGACAGCGTTCTACCGCCGATACCGCGGCGTAGGCTGGGCGTGGCCCACGTATTCGTACCCGTATATCCGGGTGCGGGTCGTGACACGTTTTTAGTGGTGGCCCATGTAGGTCAGTCTTTGCAGTTAATGCGAAGTCGTGGTAGTACTTGAGCTTATCTGTACTACTGCGAGCCTGCCCTAGGATTAAGGTTGAGTCATGGAATATTTTAGGATTTGGTACTCAGTCACATATTAGGAACTCTTGGTAGATTCCAGGGATGACCCCTGGGAATCTTATTTCGAAGGCTTTCAAATCTTTTTCCATTTTTTTTCCATTCGTCATGATTTCTGAAATATCTGTCCGTATCAAACTTTATTCCTTTTTGGGATGAGTTGTGGACCCAGAGGAAGGTATAAGTTGGACTTGTATATCATCTAGGTTGGGGAGAGAATATGATTTATCAACCTCGTATCATGGTCGAGATTTGTTTTAGATTATATTCCACCATTTTCTATCTTGACCTAGGTAGTACCCTCGGGACTTTCCCTGAAATTTTCCTCTGAACCCTATCTCGGAAGTTTTTTCCGTTGTTTCTAATAACTTACCCTTGACTTGTTGAAATTTAAATCTTAATATTCGTTGTTGACCTTTGATTTTGTTTTGGATAATTCTTTTAAGAATTGAGTTAAGATATCCTGATAAACATATTTTGGACGAGGACGATGAGAACGGTAAGTGTCTACTTTATTTATGGAGTTTAGAATTCATCGCAGTCATATTAGCTAGCGAGACATGGACATGGAGCCTGATTTTGGATATACTATCCTAGTTATGTCATTTAGGTTCTCTTGCAGCCATACCGGGTGGCGTGGTGAGGAATCTAGATGACATAATTATAGGGTGTATACCATAGTTATGGACTTTATTGTTTATTACCGCTATGCTTACTGGCGTGGCGAGAATTTTGGCAACATAATTTTGGATAGACGTGTATGGTTATCAGGTCATATCTTAAGTTGATTCACTTCTTTTACCAATTGAGCAAGATAATTCCTACCATTATTTCTTGTTTATCATTATTTTCTCTCCCATCACATGATGATTTTCTCATCTTGCCGTCATTTTCTTTGTCTTGTTTAGCTATGTCTTGATTACACAAATCACCTACATCATATCTACATCTGTCATCTACACTTGGAAACTCTGAAAATTTTGAAAATTTCATATCTAAATTGTTTCTTAAATTTTGATACTGTTAAGATTTTGATTCCCTTTTGTCCATGACCAATCAATTTTGGTCGTCTTATTTATCGTGCCAAAGAGTCTTGATTGCTGACTAGACTCTAGATGACTTCAAACTCCTTGTGACTTGGGTTCCTTCATAAATAGTGCTTTTAGGACTTTGATTTCGGATTCATGATTTTATCGTCTTTCATAACTGAACTTGGATCTTGATCGTGCTTATGTGACCTATAATCCGATTTCTATCAAATCTATCTCTCAATCGTGCTATTCTCAAATTTTTCTCTCCATTTGCTTCTCTTAGCCCTGTTTTAGATCATGACTATCTAACTTTGATTTTCATGATCTTGATAATCTTAACCCTCAAATCGTGCCAAGTGAACTTAGATCAAGTTCGAATTTCATGATTTTATTAATCATCCTCCTTAATCTTTGATCGGGCCTATAAGACATTGACTTCAATTTTTGTTTTGTGTCTGAAATTTTATCTCAACCATGCCAAACCTTGTTTTGGTCATGGTTAGCTTTCATCTTGATCGGGCCTATGCGACTTTCGGGTTGATTTCCATCAACCTAAGTCCTACGGGTCACCCCGTACTTGAACTTCATTTATATCGTCGATTCCTCTAATCGTCTCTAAAATTGTGCCCCAATGAGTTGACTTATTTTCAAATCATGCACATATGATTTTGTTCGTATTATCATTCTATCGTGCCAAAATTCATCATCGTGCCTGAACAATTGTAAATCGATTTTCTTGATCGTGCAAACTCGTCATTCTTGAATCGTGCCTAAAATATTGCCTAAATCTTCTATCATGTTTTAACCCCACTACCAACCTTTAATCTTCTATCATGTTTTAACCCCACAACATTCAAAAATCATAACAACTTAATAAGAAATAACAGTGGGAATATTTTTTTTACTAAAGACGCTGAACCCAGTTATATAGTGGAACCTGAGCTGTCTACATACCCAAGGAAGGGGCTAGACCTGACTCCTTAGGATCAAGCACCATGTAGTTCTTCTAATCCTAAGTACTAACTAATTACAAAAAAATACAAGTATGTAGTAGTAATACTATGGCAGTGGGAGTGTAGGTAATCAGGTTTGGGAGAAGGGTAGGGTCGAGGGTTTAGAGGGTTAAGGGTAGTGGGTAGGGTAGTGATTCAGGGTAGGATAGGACGGGTACCCGGGTAAGTGCACTAGGGTAACAAGATAAAATTCTTACCCTATCCTAATTTCAAGAGGGTAAGGGTAGGACTTGCCCTCCTAGAATAGAGGGTACCCGTGGGCATCTGAGGGTGCAGAGTACCCGGCTCGGGTAGAGGGCACCAGGACAAAATCGCCAGCCCTACTTGGCTCTGCGTCGGCTGATTTTGCACATCCATAGTGCCCCTCCCACTCATCTTACATGTTAGCACACCAATTTGGGAAAGCAGGGGTGATCCACCACATTTCTTCTTCTCCATCCTCTTATTCAATCTTTTCTTCCTCTCATCTCCATCCCCATCCCCATCACCATCACTACCTCTCCACCAAACTCAACACCAACACCAACACTACCACCACACAATCTCTCTTCCTCCACCTGCTGTGTCCGTGCCCGCAGCCGCCGCACTCCGCCGCACGCCGCCGTGGCAGCCACGCGCCCGACCGCCGACCGGCCGGCCTTTCCCCCCGCTGACCACCAACATCTCCTTCTCCTCTCCTCCTCTTCCATGTTTCCCTCTAGGTATAATTTCTTTCCCCTTTTTTCTTTAAATCTTCCAATTTCTAAACCTAGGTCAGATTTTTAATATCCAAAATTGTGGAATAGGAGAAGAACATAGGAAAAACAAGAATCCACTTGGATTTGGGAAAAAGAATTCTATGTTTTGCTCAAAACAAAGGCAAGTCCTCCAAAAATCTCATAATTTCTTTTTCCGAGATTTACCATTGCTATTAGAATTATATTTTGTGCAAATTTTTGGGAATCATATACTTATTTGATTTATATTTAATAAATAATATGAAATTAGGGCATAGACACTTGAGACTTAATGTTAGGACACAACCGGACGCATTCGTTTTGAGGAAAATTGTTGATGATTGTTAGGATTTAAGGATGCCATTATTTCCCTGTCAAATGATTTGCCATTTTGAAGTTTAAAACTCGGTTGCTTACATTTGTATTCAAATATTGTAATCTAACTTTTATAATACTTTGTAAAATTGGCACTTTGGTTGATGGTTACATGGCTAAGAAGAATTATGCCATGTTTACAAATGGGAGAAAGATGGTTTTATCATTTTTGTGGAACTTTTGGACTTGAGAGTTGTGCTCCATATGCCGCTGCATTTGAATGGGTGAAGTCTTGTATGGTGTACCGATAATGATTGTGGCATATTGAAATTTTGATTTTGGTAGTATATCATTGCTAATGTGGTTTATTGACTACTGTAAACCTCCCAAAATTTTAAAATTTATTTTTGGCTTAATAATATTTTCTTGGATTTTTTATTTTAAAAACAATATTTTTATTATATAGATAGTCTTAGTCATGGATAAGATTGGTTATGCACAATGACTAGGAAACATAGCGTGGCTAGTGTAATCGTATACCATGACTAGCATATTAGGCATGATAGGGATGACATAGCCATAACCATGTCCTATGTATTGAATTAGGTTAAATTGTGGCATATTTCATAATGGCATATTTCATAATTATTGGTATATAAATATTTTTTATATAAATTAATATTATTATAAGAATTTTTTTATTATTTAAACCAATGCGTGTATATGTGGTATTTAAAACTCGCAGGGCCTATGAGATTTATTTTTATAAATCATTAGGTTTATAATATATTTATGTAAATACAAGGATATATGGTAATGCTTAAATTCATAAGAGTATTATGGGTACACATATATGACTAAAATGTGCGTGTAATGGATGTGTTATCCTTAATTGTACAAATAAAGGAGCATGAATTCTAATATAGAATTTATAAGTGTATATATCAACTAAGCCCATGTTTTCCTCTTCCCTTAAATAACTCCAAAGCCCAAAAGCCTTTTCTTCTGTTATTTTCTATACAACTTTCCTAAAAGTAAAACCCACTAATTTTTTTCATTTGAACTCTTCTGTCTGAGCTAAAGACCAAGTCCAGGCCCTCCGTTTGTTTCCCTTTTGTATTTCATCATAATAACTCTAACCACAGCAGAAGCCGCCTATAAATCTTCCAGTTCTCCTCTCCGCCTCTGGAATAACAATGTAGCTGCCACCTTCATCTCCACAGCCCCTTCGTTTTCGATTACCTATCCCTACACAACCGTTGTCACTGACCCAGGAATCCCGGACAGCTTCACCACTTCCTTCGCCACCTTCCCTACCCACACCTCGGCTTCCTCCTCCATATTAGTTATGTCCACGGCGGCCGCGTAGCCGATCGCGACCGCCGCACGAGATGTGCCACCACCATTCTCCCTTCGCCGCGCCTATCCTGGAGACATTTAGTGTAAAGTCATTTAGTATGTGTCGATATTTAGAAATTAGATTTTCATATCATTATGTTTCTAATGATTGTGTTTCTTTGAGCTAGAGTAGCATTTAAAAAGGGCAAGTGCAATAACTGAAGTAAATAGCATACTTGCCAAGGTAAGAAAGAATTTCTATTTGAATTTATTTATATCATAAACTGTGTGTGTTCCGGTGTTGAGTTGTTCCACCGAAGGGGTCGGCGAACCCAGAAAAATTCTACGGAGGGTTGCTCCGGGTCTCGTATATAAATTGTAAACTTTCTGGAGCTCGAAATACGAAAGAGGTTTTGTCGAAATTTTTAAGAATTTCGAGATTTGAACCAAATTTTCGATATCCAGGAGATATCGTTTATACTAAAACCTGAATTCTAGGATACAATATTTTAATTAGTGACGGGTCTTCGATAACCCTTAATTAAACATGCTTAGGGGTCGAGTAGTAGGAGTCTAGGACACTTAGATTATGGACACAAAATCACGCAAGCGAAACATAATTCAAGTTCTAGTATTTTCTGCGCCGGGCCAATTGGAAAGAATTATTACCTGCATTTGTATTCTCGTGTTATCTCGATATTCGAGAATAAGATAATATACTTGATTTCGATTCATCCTTGAATCATGAAATTCGTGACAAGATATGTACATGAATCCTGGAATCTGAAACAAGGTATCTACTTGAATCCTGGAATTCTAGGCAAGACATGTTCTTGCATATTGAGATTTGAAATGAGATATAGAGCAGAGCTAATATAAAATAATAGAATAAGAATTATTTGTAGCACTAGGTTAGTGCATTGGGCGGGAGTGAACAACTGGATCACACCCGAAATCTATACAATATAATAACAACAAAACTAATCAGTAGTTAGTTCCTTCTGCAAGGTCTTGCGAAGTGAGTGTGTAAGGCTTAGCTCACTTACCTGTCCTGGATTCGTACCTATTTCGATTAAAAATATCGATTAGGTGAATCATTATACAAATTTTTTTTCACACATGATGTGTGGGGCCGGAATCTAAGCACCGTGCCATCCTGCCACAACCTGATCCCTGGTCACGGAATTATTATCGAGAAAATATGATGAATGTGATCCAAATGGTTCTCTAAATTGTATCATCATATAAGAAACTTGTTTGTGATTGTGGTAGTGACTTAGGTTGTGTTGATTGATTGAAACTTAAAGATCACTAGAATATGACCTAGATAGGGTGTTATTTCAAGTTCATACTAGAATATTTCTCTGGAATTTAAATAAATCAACTTTTGTATAAGAGTCATAAGAAATCCTTAACTATTTTTCATCATATCATATTTTTATTTTCTTATCGTTCTTGACCGAGGACTTACATGTCGTTTTGATGACCTAGTATTGTTCACTAGGGGATGCTGAAGCTTCAGGAGAGATGTTGCCTTTGTACAACATAGATGAAGTCGACGAATGATCGAGGACGGTACAAGAATGCATCGATAACATTTTGTAGCTGACAACATATGTAAACTAATAGTTTTGTTGTAATGAATGGTATAAGGTGTACTTCTAGAAAACACTTTATGTATAATAGTGATAGTTTGTGGAAATGAAAGTGTGTTTAGTATTATATGTATTTCCATCATAGAATTTTGCAGGCGTCAATCGCTGATACTGATACAAATGTATTCGTATAGTACGTAGCCTGGAGATGTTACGTGCCCAGTTTACCGTATTTTGGAAGCGGGACGTGACACGTCTTTTAGTGGTAGCCCATGCAGGTCTCGAAAAATAAAGAGCATAGGATATGATGCAAGTCTAGCTTTTAGGAAAATCTGTGCTAGTCTAGCTTTTTAGAAACCTATATAGGTTAAGCTTAGACCCTAAGTTATGTTCTTAGGAAGTCTAGAAAGAACCTAAGGATGGAAATGCGAAGCAATATAAAAAAAGGAACATAAGACAGATGTATATATTTGATACAATATATATTTTATTGGAATTTATTTCTAGTCACACTTGCACCTAAGAATGAAAGAATATTGTTTTCACATTCATAGTTGTATTTAGATATATTTGAGGTTATTGATTTAAAGTTTCTTGGGTATAGATCATGTCTCGTATCATGCCTTGTACAATTTTGGGGAATAGCAGGCAAAGTCTTAATGGGTATTACCGCTTTGTGAAAAGAAGATGGAAATTAGCTCCAGGATTGATGATGCTGGTTTATGGGGTACATTATGAGATTAACTATCAAGTAGTCTCAGATATAGCAGTTGAAAACGAAGTATATTTTAACGAGATGAATTACTACATACTTATCAAGGCTCGGCCATCTGCACATCTCAACTCGAATAGGGATGATTACGATGGTATTCTGCAAGAATGGCGGGAGCTTCATCCTGAGGCAACTATCCTCGGGATTAGACTGATGTTTATCTAGAAGTTGTGTTGCTAAGGAAGGTTGTGTAAATACCTAGGGCTAGTAAGTCTCTATTGTAAATAAGGAGATTATTTTGTCTGTTGTACTTTATTTTGTAAACAACATATGTAAATAGTGGCTGGGGTGTAAGTAGTAGTAGGAATGTAAATAAGGTCAAGCACACATATTAAAATGTTTTTCATCGGGGTGAATCTAAAATTAACCCCAAATAATAAATGTTGGTAAAGCACACATATTAGTATTCCCTTTGCATTCATAAGGTCACAGCTGCGTGCATGTACTCTTTCTCAAACCAACTTAGCCAACCAATAGATTCGCAATTGAGTGCAACCCTTCAAGAACATCCCCATATAGCAATTGTAATATAGCTTTGGTATCCATGCAAACCATGTCACTAAATGGAATGAAGCTAAGTGTGTTGGTTTTGGGTGAGATTTCCATTGTGTGGAGAACACCCCGAAATACTATGACCGTCGTCCGTGTGTCAAAAAAGTTTGGAAAGCCGATGGAGACAATTTGGGTTCGATTTGAGTCAGTTTCGAAGGTTGCAATATCGGTATCAAGGTTGACAATATATCGCAGGTATACCGATAAGGCCTCTAAGTTTTCATAATCTATTTTGACGGTATACTACTATACCGTTAGTATACCGATGTATACCGCCGCGGGAGATGGAGACCAAATTTGATATTTTATTAACATCGTTGGATCATGATGGATGTTCAGAATTATCTCAAAATTATAATGACTTAAATATGAGTTCTCTAATCTAGTTTTATGCAATCAATCAAGGAGAGGAGTTCTCAACTTTACAACTTTCAAAGAAAAGAAAAATGTGATTCAGAGTTTTGGAAATTGTTATGAAGAGAGATCGGTTAGAAGAGTTCTACATTGATTCGTCGTAGTCATCTCGTATGTAACCCTTTATTTCTTTCTTTTTATATTTGTATATGTTTATGCTAATTTTATATGCATTTTATTCACTACCACCATAGTTCAATAGTTTTTCCCCTTAGGTGGTTGGATATTGCGAACCATGAAAAAGAACATTTTTTTTTTACTGATTTACTTGTTTGAACAAATATAGAAATATGTAGTAATATAACGTTTTACATTGATTCGTCGTAGTCACGTGTTTGGTGCTAGACTGAGCTATAGGTTGTAATACCTGCTTTTCCAGTCTAATATTTAACTTTTTAGAGATAGTGCAAGCCTCATTGTACTTCGCCGTGAGAGAATCAATTCTCTGTGTAGGGATGTTCTTCTTCTTTTTCTCTATCTCATAATCAATATTGAGTTTTGCATATTCTTGATCTTTTCTTTCAATGCTCTGTAAAGCATCATGCAGACTCAATTTGATTGTAGATAGCTAATGGAGGAAGTCTCTCTTATTCCATTTAATAGAGAGGACATCCATTCATTCTCAAGCAGATGTGCCTTAATCTCCTTTCCTAGATTGTTGATACTTATCTAATACTTTCTTGAATTCTTGTAGAAGATTGTTGAAAGATCAAATAATTCATCAAACGTAAAATCTTCATACAAGGGATTAGTAGTTACATGATCAGTGAATGCCATTAAGCAAACATTTGCAGCATTGCGAGGATTTTCTCCTTCTTCGGATTCGCGAGCTTCACTCTCGTGCCATATGCTTGTGTTAGCATATTTGCGTGAGGATGATCTTTTGCTTGAGCGTTCATGACGATTTCCTTTCTTAGCAGTTAGACAGTCCTTTATATGGCTTGTCTTCTTACAGCCATAACACAGGTTCTTCATCATTGTTGTCTTCATAGTCCTTTCAATTTGATCTCTCAAATTTCAAGAATTTTTTGAAGTTCATGATCATCGGTGCTTGTTCCTCACCTTAAGTATCATCGGTTGAGACCTTTTTGTGGTGTGCTCTAAAAGCTATGGTCTTTTCCTTTAGTGTTGATTATTCAAAGTCCTTGAGATCCAGCTCATGTGTTATAAGCTTTCCCATGAGTATCTCAAGAGTCATTGTGGTGAGATCATTTCCTTCAACAATTGCAGTATCCTTGGGGTTCCAGTTCTATGTAAAACCCCTGAGCACCTTGCAAATTTTCTCATGGTTGCTATAATTTTTACCAAGGGAAGAAATAGGGTTAACAATATTAAGAGAAATTTTGCAAACATTTGAATAGTACTCTCATTTGGCTTCATCTTGAATGTTTCATATTCTTGCGTAAGTCGGCTGATCTTAGACTCCTTCACTTGAGAGGTTCCTTTGTGAGTGACCTCAAAAAGTTTTCATACTTCATGTGAAGTTGTACAGTTAGACACTCTGTTGAATTTAGTCTTGTCTACAGCACAAAATAACGTATTAATAGCTCTTGCATCAAGACCAACTTGTTTCTTCTCTAAATTAGTATACTTATCTTTAGACTTTTCTACAAGATTACCATCAACAACAATCATGGCTTGCTTTTTGTAGCCATCTATAACTAATCACCAGAGGTCGAAATCTAGAGACTTGAGGTAAAAACTCATTCGTGATTTCTAATAAGTGTAGTTGGTTCCATCAAATAGGGGTAGCATATTTGTAGATTAGCTTTCTCTAGTGAAGATAGATTTCACGGTTGCCTTGTGTATAATTCTTTAAGGTGTTAAACCTTTTAAGAGAACCGTGCTTTGATACCACTTAGGGATCGTAAGGCAACTCTAGAGGGAGGGGTAAATAGAGTGCATCGAAAATTATCCTATTAAAAAAATATGAAATCAGTGTACCAACTAAATAAAGCAATAATCACAGATATATTAATAGAAAGTAGAGTTCAGAAAAGCAAACGCAAACACCGATATTTTATACTGGTATCCCTCGTAGAGGATGTTTGCCATGGAAAAAAGTGAAAACTTTTACTTTTAACAAACGAATGAAAAGTACAACTTTGATCCTCGATGGGATCCTTCAAGTACAATTCTTTTCTAGAGACGTGTGACGATGGAGATTGAACACTGCTTTTGACTCCTTTACTCCTTTGACAATCCGACGACGAACAAGAGGAAATTGCAAGTCTTTGGCTTGATAACAAGTGGACAGCAATTCAGCTCTCTTGAAGTGGGCTCTGATTCTCAGAATGTATGCCTCTGAAATGAAGGAATGATCCTTCTATTTATAGTTGAGGAAGAAAATCAACCCATGTGCGCATGTGTGACGCGCGCATGACTTTGAGCTGAATCTGTTGTAACTACACTGTTGGGCTACGGATGAGCCGACACGTGACAGTTATTGAGATTCATCTGTTTGCTGAGATCTTAGGTGGTTGACACCCGTTCATGACCATAACTGAGTCAATGACACATGGCACGTGTGCTTTGCTCAAAGGTCTCGGACTGTTGGAGCGGAGAAGATTCCTACGCTACGACAAGCTTAGGTTCAAAACTGACCCTGGCGTAAGAGATTCGGTGTGGTAGAAACAAAATGAATTGTTGGCGTGGGGATAACCCTACGCCAGAAAGAACTTGGTGTTGTGGAACGCCTTAGCATGGGGGAGGATCCACGTGGCATTTGCACAGTTGTCTCTGACGAAGCTTAAATCATTACGCTGATGTAAGCTGACAGCTCGGACTTCGAAGTGTTTTTGGCCTTTAGTGGCGTGGGCTTGGGCTACGCCTGAATTGAACCTACTCCAATTTCTCGACGTAGTGGTCTTTGGAATAAGCAGCTCTTCGGTTTCTGAGCTGTCGTCATCTGTACTCTGTTCGAGGCGTGCTGCACTCTGCTCGAGACGTTGTTTGACAACTGACCTTGCTGTCAGATAAGCATTAAATGCCCCTCGGTTAAAGGGATGTCTAGGCGTAGCATCCTAGATGGCGTAGCAAGCTGGAGCTAAATGTAGGTGCATTGAATTTGGTCAACTTTCCTGAAGTGTTGTCGCTGCGTGGGGCGCGGGGATCGAAATGCTGACTTTTGACTGAACTTGGTAAAAATTGAGGTGGTAGGTTCATTACCATTAATTTGAGATTCATCACATTAATTTCGGAGGTGGCAGGTTCATTGCCTTTAATGTGAGATTCATCACATTAATTTCGGAGCTTTTTTGACTATCTGCCACTTGGCGTATGAGTTTGACTACGCTTCGGCCTATAAATATGGGGGTTTCAAGAGCGAAGGATTTCGTTCATTCTCATTTCACCCTCTTCATGTTCGAAGCTGCCTTAGTTTCCAATGGCCATGAGCCTCCTCTTTGGCACGTCAGTCGGCTATGGGTTGTAGATCTTTTCGTTCAAAGAAGCTACTGTTTTGATAAAAAAATCTATCAGAGAACTGAGATGCGCTTGGCTGATTGTTGGCAGAGTAGTTCGTGCACGTGTAACATACTGGCTGTGTTCTGTCCCGAGACAACGTCGAGTCCCAAGATGTTGATTACAGGGTTTGGATTGATTGCCAATCAAAACTTTGTTCAATCAGCGCCTCATTCACATGGCAGATGAGCGGTGCATGCTACCAGCGGCTCATCCACATGGCAGAAGATAAGGTTAAGGCCGCGCAAGCTACCGACATATGGCCGAAGTGATGCGCATAAGCTGCCAGCAACTCATACACATGGCAGAAGTGCTGCGCCTATCTTGGAGCGTTAGAGTAGGCTATAGTAGATTTTTTCATGTAATTATGAATGTCAATGAATTCCACTTTATGTAATAGTTTTACAATGAATATCAACGAAAATATTCTTTTATGCACTTTTGTTTCTGCTGTTTTGGGATGCGCCAACTTGGTTGTGATGTCTGTGGCATGCTATTTGCAGCGTATAGGGATGCGCTTATTTGCATTTTGTTTTCTTTGGGGCGCATGAATTCCATGCTTCTACAAGACCCCCTTCAAAGTTTTCAAAACTTCAAACAAGTTTTGAGATACTTTGAACAAGAAGTATGTGCAGTAGAACTTTAGCGTAGGTGCTTTTCGGCGTAGTCCCTGTTTTGGACAACCTGTATCAAATCAATCTTGATTAAGACGCCTAGCTTCGACTTGATCTCGAGTTGGCGACTGTTCGTTTCGTATTCTAACGGGACACGCGCTGCTGTAGGCTATAAATAGGCACCGGGTTGGAGGGATAGAGCTTTTACTTGCTCTCTTGTTTTATGACAAAGGAAATTTCTCAGTTTTCGCCTTCTTCTCCGACTTCTTCATCACCATGGCCCCCAAGTCCATCGCCACTGCCAAGGGGAAGGGCAAGGCTAAGGCCCAACCCACTGCGGCTTCATCGGAGCCGCTCGTCGTCGATTTGTCCCACCCCGACCTTCGGAAGGAAGTGAAAGGTGAGCGACCACTGATGGCCTTGAACACATCGACACTTTGTGCACTGGTGGTTGCGTGAATGGTGTATCCATCGAGTTTATCACGCGTCGTCCTTCACTGCTGCAGCACATGGATCTAGCTTTAAAGTTAGGTCTAGTGAAATGCGCCAAAGTTTTGATGCACGTGGATTTCAGCCGAGAGGCTATGTCCAGTTAAACGCGTTGTCGTAATAACTTAGTCGACGACTCGACGCGAATGACTTAGCCGTGAGGCTCTGTCAAGATGATGCGCTAACGCCATTACTAGCGGACGCGCATGACTTAGCCGTGAGGCTTTGTCAAAGTGATGCGCTGATGCTCTATTCCTCCAAAGATTCAATCCCTGAGCCTTTTGCTGGGAAAAAGGTGTCATGGGGACAGTCGGGGCTGAGCCGGTTACGGCGAGTGATGAAACCGTTTTGGACCTAGATACCCGGGCCGGTGAGGAGCCGATTGCTGATGAACCTGGTTCTCAGGCTGTTGTGATGATGGAGGAAGTAGCGGCCTACAAACGTATAGCTCCGATTGGAGAAGGGGAGAAAGATGACACCATCCCACCAGAAACATCTTTCGTGGGTTTGACAGCTGGGGAGGCAGAGCTAGAGGACGTCTCCTGCATTAAGAGAGTGACTGTGCCGCCGCCTGGTTCTCTGAAGACCGTCTTGAAGACTAGTGATTCAGAGAAGGTGCATGTTCCGGGGGACCAGTTGACGTCGACCCGGGACACGGGTGAGTCACCTTCCCATGAAAAAGGGATTGTGGTGGGTGGTAAGCCCAGGATGGGGACGCCGTTGGCCCCGGCGAAGCTTCCTCTTAGCTCCACCCTGGTTGGAGCCAGTTCTGGAGCGTTTGTTCCACCGAGGAATCCAAAAGCGTCGAGTGTGCTATCTTTTAGGAGTATATCATCGGGCCCAGTGCCTGCCGCACGTCCCTTGGACTTTTCTAAGGCGGCTTCTTCGGTGCTTGCACAAGTTCCAGCTTAGGCGGGTCCTCTGAGCATGGTACCACCAATGACGCCTCTTTCTGCTGCCGAAGACGACGAGTATACCAGACTCATCATTGAGACTTTCTACTCCATCTTGAATCGGATTGTACAGAGTGCTTTGGGCCGAGCCGACCGTTCGTGATAGCCAAGACTGCAGCCTTACCTTAGCTTGTATTGCTACGAGCTCGACCCGACCAGGAGGTCATCGCAAATGCCCTTGAGGTGTCCATAGGGAGTTGATCTTGCGGAGCTTCAAAGATTACAGTCGAACGACCTTTCTGCCCTAATTGCGGAAGAGGGGTCAATTTTATCAACCGACATCTCCGTGGCCCGCTCGGCTTACTCAGCTGATCGTGAGGCCCTCGAGCAAAGTGTGCTAGAAGCCAGCAATAAAGAGTTGGAACTCTTATTTGCCGGAGAGTCCAAAATTTCTGCCCAAGCGGTCGTGGCGAGGCGTCTGGACGCTGTCTGGGCTGAGATCCGGTAGCTTCAGGAGAAAGAGGTCCTGCTGGAGGCTGATGTTTACCAATTGGGCGAGGCCGCGACATCTCTTCGCCAACAGGTGGACGCTCAAGCTCAGCGTAAGGCGCACCTGTTAGCCAAAAGGCCGAATTGGACACGGTCCCCGCCAAGCTTGCCACCTTTGAAGACGAGACGGTGTTGCGGCGAGAGGCTGAACGTCGGGCGACGGCAAAAGCTCAGGTAAGAACGGAATTTCTTCGCCACCGTGTAGACGAGCTGTGCACTTACACCTCTCAGTAGTCTTTTGTGTTTTTTCCTTTCTTTGTTTTAGGAAATAAACTTTTTGATGTAGCTTCATTTTGTGTGTTGACGAGAAATAAAGATTTTGCTTTTCTTGTTCGCTTTGTGTTTTGTGATACTGTGATTTCGTTTGTGATAAATACCATGTCAGAGATAATGTGGACGTGACATGTTATATAACACTGCTGGAGAACTTTGTGGACCTACTATCCTTGGCATACATGAGACTAGGTATGGAGGAATTGCTTTGCTCAAAGGTAATACAGACGTGGCAAAACATGAGTTCCAAAAAGACTCTTATTTAGAGGTGATACGGACATGATAAGCTAAAACTTCGTGGGGATGTTCAAGGAGCGGTTCAGAGGTAATGTGGACGTGATCGCTTTTTGACCTGGGAATATACTAACGCATAGGTCACTAAGTAGAAATTTTTACTCAGAGGTGATATGGACGTGGTAAACGTTCACTTAGAGTTATCTTACTCAGAGGTTAGGTGGACGTGGTAAGATAAAACTCTGTGGGTGCGTAGATGACAACTCAGAGGTAATATGGACGTAGATGTCTTCTTCTGGGAAAATGACAAGGAAATGTCCTAGAGCAGCCGGGCTCTGAAGGCATGCGGCAATCGAACTGTTCAGCGATAATGTGGATATGAACTACGATTTTTGTCGAAGGCATACTTCTGATCCGGCTGGGGATTATAAAAATGAGATAGTTGGGGGGGGGGGGGGCAAAACAAGCCCAATGTAATATTTCGTAACTATTTGCTGGGGATGCAAATACAGAAGTGCATGCCAAGAAGTTTTAAACATAGTACTTATTGAGGAACTTGCCATTGATTGGCATCATTAACAAATATCCATTGGGTTTTGCGAGTCGATAAACACTGTTGGAGTATACCGTCTCTATGACGAAGGGACCTTTCCACTTGGGTTCGAATTTTTCTGCTGACTTGTGAGTCATCACCATTGGCCTTCGGATTGATAGGACGAGGTCGCCCACCTAGAATGTTCTTTCGTTAACCTTTTTGTTAAAGGCTCCAGAAATGCGAACTTGATATAGCTCGATGCGCTGTTGAGCCAGAAGACATTTTTCGTCAAGTGCCTCCGACTGTTGTAACCGGCGACGTTGATTGTCGTCATCCGTCAGCCGATTGGTGATAGCCACCCGTAGATAGGGGATCTGGATTTCGAGGGGATGGACTACCGCGCTTCCATACACCAGAGAAAACGATGTATTATTCGTCGGAGTTCGGACCGTTGTGCGGTAAGCTCACAGGCATTCACCTAACTTCTCGTCCCAGTCGCGTTTGTTAGATGACATGACTTTTTTGAGGAGTTTGACGATTGTCTTGTTGAAGGCTTCAGCCAATCCATTTGCCGCGGGGTTGTAGGCACTTGAAGCCACGTTTTGAATACAATTTTTGTCACAAAATCGGTTGAATGCTTGGCTTATGGATTACGAACCGTTGTCGTGGATAATCCTCATGGGTAACCCGAAACGGTAGATAACGTGATGTCTAATGAAGCTAATCACATTTGAACTTTTCACCCTGGAGAGAGGGTACTACGAGAGAGGTACTGCGTCTGCCCACTTGGAGAAATAGTCGGTGATAGTCAGAATGAAACGGTGCCCTCTGAAGGATGAGAGGGTGATTGGTCCGACTATGTCTATGCCCCACGCCTCAAATGGCCAAGACGCGATCGTGGGGTGTAGAAACTCCGATGGTCGATGAATAAAGTCAGCATACAACTGGCATGCTCGGCATTTCTTGGAATATTCGACAGCGTCTGCCGTCATTGTAGGCCAGTAATAGCCCATGCGTCGGAGTCGATCCTGTAGCTTAGGTTCGGGTTGGCGGGCCTCACAGGTGTCGTCATGGGCTTCCCGGAAGGCTTCCATTGCCTCGTCGTTTGATAAACATCGGAGGAGAAGTCCGTCATATGAACGGCGATACAACATCTTGGTGGCCGTATCATAATAGAACCGGAGGGAACGTCTTCTAACGGACGCGGCTTCCTTCGGATCGTCTGGAAGGATCCCGTAGACTATGTAGACTATGAACGAGAATCGCCAATCCCTGACGTCGATATTAGTATCTGTCTGCAGAAAGTGGTTCAGATGCAGGCATAAGTTGTCCTTGGGACACACTAGTTCTCGACTGATCACTGTGACAGAATATTGGATCCCAACGGGGGCTGCTAAGGAAGCAGCGAGGCCAACGAGAGCATCGACCTCTAGATTCTGTAGCCGGGGCATATGTTCTATGAAGAAGCCGATGAAGGTGGACCTGCCCTGTGGTTGGGATGCAGGTCTTCATGACGGACCTCATACTGCCATCGAACCTAGTTGACTATAAGTTTGGAATCACCATAGGACTCGAGGTAGTCGACCCCTAGTTGTTTAGCCAACTGAAGTCCGATGATGAGAGCATTATACTCTGCCACATTGTTGCAGCATGATTCTGTAAGGGAATAAGCGCGCTGAATGACCAGGTGGTCTGGGGAAACCAAGACTACCCCTACTCTTGCGACGATTTGGCCCTTAGGGACTGTTCTTGAAGCACCGTCGAAGAACATTCCCCAGACGGGATTTTTCTCTGCGATATTAGATTATAATACTTTATCGGGAATGTCGTCGTAGACTTTTGAGGTTTTCGGTATAGGATGTGCAGCTAGAAAGTCGGCCAATGCTTGGCCTTTGACAACTTTTTGTGGAACAAATACCATGTCATATGGTGACAGCTGTCACGACCCGATCCCAATTTAATGGGTCGAACCGGACCATGCCCAGCCTGCACCGTGGTGAGACGGCGGCAGTAAGCTGTTCCATTGCAGGTATTCACAACAACACAAGTACATTTGTCACAACTGTTCTATTCGGAATTTGAAACTTTATTTGATAAAATATTCAGAAATACAACTGGAAAGGAAATGCTGAAAATAAAACTACAAACTCCAAATAAAAGAAAAATACAGAAAAGGGAAACTATCTAAGCATCAGGTTCAGTTGTTCCAGGTTCAGCGTCCTCCGGAGAAGGCTCCGGTACCGTCGCAGGGAAGAGAACCGGGTCATAGTAGCTATTATAGTATAGCTCGTCATCCTCATTGTTACCTAAAATGTTGTCTCCAGTCAGGAGGGAGCAAAGTACAATTCATGCTAATTAAACAGTTAAATAAGAAATAGAATCATGCAGTTCTAAACAACTTTTAAAACAGGTTTGTTACAGTAGAAAACAGTGTTTTGAACAGGTAATGACATATGACCGGCTTGGGTTTGTTACAGGAGGGATAATGGGTTTTGTTACAGTAGTGGTCATAATCATTACGCTATTCCCCAGTCCCCAGTAGTTACAGTACAGTACTCTCGGTGAGAGTTTCGTGTTTGAGTCGTGGTTTAGACATGCAGTAAAACGATTAAGTAAATAACTGTAAACTAACATAAACTATACTTGCCTCAATTGAATGACTGGAAAGACGGGTTGATACCGAGGAGGAACGTCAGGTGTATCTTCGAATTCCTACAGTTGAGAACTCGACTTAGAACCTTGAATAACCAGGCTAAGTGTGCTAGTTGCAATCTCTAGTAGCAAGTCCTAATCAGGTTTTAGTTGTATTAATCTACAGCTGACGATTACGTCGCAACTACGTGCGTTTGATTAAGCCGGTTAATTGGATTATTTGGAAATAACACGAAAATCAATTAACTTTGGAAAACTTTGTGTTTTTTGTAATAAAAATACAGTTTCTTTTAGTGATAAATCATGAACTAGTTATTTACTAATATTTTATCCATTTAATAAATTCTTAATTAATCATATGATTACGCTCTAACTACGATTATACGTTCAATCCAAAACCACCCAGGATCAACATCCACCCAGAAAAGAAAGTAAAACCTACGCTAAGCAATACATGGGCACAGCTAATCATCCTAGAGTTATGGGCTTATGCCCTGTACAATTCTTTTTACATCAAAGAAGAGGAAATGATTTAATTACCAAATAAAATGCAGTAAATAAATAACTATAATAAATAGCTTAAACATTAAATAAAATAATTTAAAATAAAGTTGGAGTCTCAGACTCGGTCCATCATCAAGTCTAGCTAATACCTCAACGCCCGGTCGGACCGGTGCGTTTGCATTTCGCTAGGGCCCACAGACCGGTACGGTCGTCGCCCGAAAAATCAGTTTTAAAATTCATTTTCCGAAAACCGATTTGAAATCAAAATAAATAAAGTTTTGTAAAAATTTGGGCAGCACTTCCTCTATTTCGGGACAACCCAAAACTGGGAAATGCGCCACAAAACCTGCAATTGTTCCAACCAAATAATAATCCCGAAAATATATCCACCGAAATAATTCTCCAAACCACCAGAACTTTTCCGAGATACCCGGGAATCCCGCAATCCACCAATAACGTAAAAATCACAGCAACCACATCACAAAATCTCGCAAACCAACCAACCAAAAGCTAACGTAGCTAACCGAATCTACTACGTAGCTAACCGGATTTCCCAAAGGGAAACCGGGGACCGATTATCATCACAGACTACTGAAAATAAATGCAACGGGCAGCGAAATTATACCTCGGGTGCTCGGCTAGAGCTCTCAGAAGATATAAAAAGAATAATAAATAGAAGTCCCGCAGCGACGTCGACGTCGAAACGCCGGAATCCAAGGATAGGTACGCTGGCCCGCGAAAATCAGCGACGTCGGCGGACAGCAACGCTGTCGGAGAGGGAAGCTCGCGGGGAGCGCTGGAGAGACGACGGAAAATTGGATCTGGACAGCGGGGTTCCGCTGTGGACAGCGAGGAGAACTCCGCGGATCTGGACAGCGGTGCGCCGCGAAACGCTGGACCCGCGGAAGAGGGGCGACGACGGGGCTCGGGTGTGCCGGTCACCGGACGGCGGGGCTCGCGGGGGGAGCGAGGACGCCGGAGTAGGCGCGGAAGGGCCGCGCGCTGGGGGCCGCGGTCGCCGCAGTAGGCCGGCGCGCGAGGGTGGCGACGGGGCGGTCGGGGCCGAGGAGTGGCGCGGCTAGGGTGGCCGCGCGCGGAGATCCGCGGGGACAGCGCGGGGGTGGCGCGCTGGACGGGGAAAACGCCGGCGGGGCGGTCGTAGATGGTCGGGGAGGGGGTTTGCGAAGAGGGTGTTCTAGAGAGAAGAATGGGGGTTAGGTGGAGGTGAAGAGTGGGTTATCCAGAGAGAACGAGAGAGAGAGAGAGAGAGAGAGAGAGAGAGAGAGAGAGAGGAGAGGTTGAGAGTATAAAGGAGTTTACTGTGAATGAAAAGTGATGGGTGAAGTTGATCTGTTCTGTGAAGTGAGGAGATGTGGGAAGAGTGGGAGGAAAATAAGGAATTGAATGTGAGTTCGTGTGGTGAGGAGCAGTTGGTGGAGTAAGAATAGTTGGTGCTACCAATTCGTGTGGTGATGGGGTGCTGGTCCTACGGGACCAGCTGATCCAAATATATTATATTTTTTTTTAAGAGATTAACCAAGTCAAAAATCAGGATTGAGAAATAGGAAAAAGTATTGGGCTCGGGCCTGGGTCTGAATCCCGAAAGCCATGTTGTTATATATTTTTTTGAAATCGTTTTCACTCAAAAATATTTAATGATAATATTAATAATAATAATAATTTGGAAATACTAATTATAACACTAAACTCTATTTAATAATTAATAACAAAATAATGGGTTTCACAACAACAGTATGGCCTACGTAGCTAGTCGTGATTTTAGCGCTCCTGGTTTTGTTATGAGCACTCTGAGTGGATTAACTCGAAAGATAACGTAGATTGTCTGACCAGGTACAAAATGGCGAATCTTCTTAATAGCGAAGACTAGAGCCAAGCACTCCTTCTCGACGGGATTGTACCGATGCTCTGCGCCGATCATCGTCCTACTTAGGTAGTAGTGGCCTGCGTCACTTTTCTGAGCCATTAAGGCACCAAGAGAATGGTCCATTGCACGGACGTAGAGTAGGTAAGACGTAGAGTAGGTGGGTTACCTATGACTGCCGCTATCAGAACTGGAGGGTTCGTGAGGTATGCCTTAATGTCGTCGAACGATTGCTGACATTCTTTAGTCCAGACGTAGGAAACTTTCTTCTTCATAAGCTTGGTGAAGGGTTGGCATTGTCTATAGAGGTTCGCTATGAATCTTCTGATGTATGCCAGACGTCCTTGTAGGCCTCGGAGTTCTCTCAGATTCTTCGAAGGGGCATGTCAATGATGGAATTGGTCTTTTTCGGGTTAATGTGGATATCCATTGCATTGATAATGAAGCCCAAGAACTTGTCGCTAGAAACCCTAATGAATGATTTAGCTGGGTTCATCTTGAGTTAATGTGTCCGCATGAGATCGAAGACTGTCCTTAGATCCTGCAAATGATCATCCCGAAAGCGACTTTTAACAGCGATGTCAACAACATAACATTCGACTGTTTTGCGAAGATGTTTACGGAAGATGGTGCTCATAGCTCGCTGATATGGTGCACCTGCATTCTTCAAACCGAAGAGTATCACTGTATAAAGTAGATGCCTTTTGGGGTCCGAAACGACGTGTGCTTCTCATCGTCCGGGAACATCTTAATTTGATTGTAGCCTGACTATCCATCCATGAAAGACATGCGCTTGAAGCCACATGTGTTGTCCATCATTACATCCGTGATCGGGAGGGGGAACTCATCCTTCGGGCAAGCGAAATTAAGATCTTGGAAGTCTATGCAGACCCAAATTTTTTCGTTCTTTTTGGTGACATGAACAATGTTGGTTACCCAATCTGGGTGTTGTTCCTCGTGAATAAACTCACTTGTTATGAGTTTGTCCACTTCCTTCTCAATGGTGTCTATGACATTGGGACGGAAACGTCGTTGTTGCTGCTTAACATGCTTTGCATTGAGTAAGATGTTTAGTTTGTGCATTGCGACTTGCGTGTCCAACTCCGGCATGTCTTCATAGCTCCACGCGAAGACGTCGATGTATTTCTCGATGAGTTGTACCAATGATTCACGATCTTCCCCTCGTAGACTTTTGCTGATGAAGATGTACTTGGACGAGGTTTCATCCCCTAAGTTGATTTGTTCGACTTCATCTTCGATGGGAGGCTCTCGTTGCTCAAAACATAATTCACACTGAGACCCTAGGCATTGAGCCCAAGGTTCTTCCTCGAAGAACTCAAGCGGCTGGTTATTGTCTTCTTCTGGAGGATGTGCGGACGTCATATTGGCAGACAAAACTTTCCTGAACTTTGGGTCGATGCTGGTATTGAAATTCCGAGTAGAGGATTCAGATGAGTGAGAATGCATCTCAACTAGGACTGCAAACGAGCCAAGCCGAGCCAAGCTTTTGTAAGCTTGAGCTTGGCTTGACTAGAATTAATCGAGCTCGAGCTTGATAAATTTTTTTTATTTTAGAGCTTGAGATTGGCTCGAGCTTGTTAATATTAAGCTTGAGCTTGGCTTGGTTTGAGTTTGAGCTTGGCTTGATAAGCAAGCCTGATTCAAGTTTTATAAACAAGCTTGATAAGCTCAAAATCAAGCTCGTTAAGTTTGATTTCAAGCTCGCTCAACTTTATTTCAAGCTCATTAAGCTTGATTTCAAGCTTAACGAGCTTGATTCAATTTAGTTAGGCTTGAATTCAAGTACCTGTAATATTAACAATTTATTTATAAAAATTTAATTAAAAAAGTTCCTTAATATCAATTATTAAGGACATATAAATATATAATGCACACAAATATATATATATAAATTAGAATTCAACAAAGAACAAACGAGGTTCTAAGCAAGCTCCTAAATAAGCTTCTAAACGAGCCAGCTCTCAAGCTCAAAGGAGCCGAGTACTTCTAAGCTTGTGCTTGGCTCGTTTATTAAACGAGCTCGAAAATGAAGCTTGAGCTCAGCTTGTTTACTAGACGAACTGAACTTAAACGAGTTTTTATCGAGCCGAACTTCGAGCAGCTCGCGAACGGCTTGGCTCATTTGCAGCCTTAATCTCAACCTTGATTTCTGAACCTTCCGGGGTTATTGGAGGCGTTACGTAGCCCACCCTACGGGCCACGACGAGTACGGTGGTAGTAGTCATGAGGCTTCCCCTTTGAAGTGGGAAGACGTAGGGGAAGGCGTCGACTCTTGCCGTAGTTTAAGTCCTTGTCGCTATTCAAGTCGTACGCCATCTTTTGGATGAGGTGTTTCACTTGAGGGGTATAACGGTAGATTTACATTTTGTCGTTATCAGGCTCCGGTTCAACTAGAGAGAGGTCTTGTTGACGTTCCACTTTACCGAAGATTATATGCTCTTCATCCTTCTTCCTGGTCGGAACCACAAAGCATGTGCCTTGGGATTAGACGACTCGGTTTACAATATCGACGGTTGTTACTTGTGTCTGTAACGCATCTAAGACATTATCTAGAGCATACATAACATTCCATTGTGCAAAATCTGAAGTCTTGCCTACTTCATGTTTTTACTCTATGCTTGAGGTCATCTACTTGTGTTGGTTGTGTGTTTCATTGAAGGGTTCGACTTGAAGGATGTACTGTGGAAAATTTTGGGCTACAATGTTGTCTCCATCTTGACAAAGCAAGAATTAGGGTTAATTGCATTAACTACTCCTATGTTTTACACTTACTACACGAATTATCAATGCTTCGAAACTAATTACACGAACATTCCCTATAGTTTCTATTTTATATAGAAACTAATAACATTGACCACACCTATGGTTAACCTATAATATAAAGCACAGTGAGTTTTTGGTCCGACCCATGTGCTTTGGTTCAACGATGATGAAAGGACTAAATTGCCCCTCTCTTTATAAGAGAGAAGGAGGTCCCATGTTGAGTTTGAATACTTTCATTTTTTGGTACCACCTACACTTTGAAGGCTTGCAAGCATTGAGAAAATAAGCTCATTCTTTCGACATATTTCTGCAATCTTTTTGTTTAATCGCCTATTCGGCGATTGAACTATGCATGGACTTATAGTGATTATGCATAGATTATTCCCTTTTGTGTGATTCGTTTAGTGACAATATTCTTACTTTTATTATCACTTTCGGTTATAACATGGTTAAAAAAAATAATATTTTTGTTAATATTAATGGAATATTTTCTTTTGAATGAGTTGTGATAATTGGAGGGACTCATAACTCCACTTTTTGATGGTTTGAGGAATCTTTAAAAAATTAGTAAGATTTTGAATACTTATCTATAATATAAAGCACAGTGGATTTTTGGTCCGACCCATGTGCTTTGGTTCAACGATGATGAAAGAACTAAATTTTCCCTCTCTCTATAAGAGCGGAGGAGGTCTCATGTTGGGTGCGGAGCAACCGGTTGTTCCAACGGCACCCCGCCTCCAGCTCCTCTTGCACCGCCCCTCCCTCCGCCGCCTCCGCTCCATCCTCGCCCATGCCGTCGTCGCCGGCCTCTTCCGCAACCCCTTCGTTGCAAGCAGCCTCCTCCACCGCGCCGCCGACGCCGACCCTTCCTTCGCCGCCTTCCTCTTCTCCGCCATGACAAACTCCAACCCCTTCTCCTTCAACACCGCCATCGCCATCTCTGCCGACCCACTCTCCATCTACTCCCAAATGTTCCGCCGCCGCGTCCCTCCCGACTCTCACACATTCTCTTCCTTGCTCAACACCACCGCCGCCGCCAGGTCGCTCCACGCACACGCCCTCCTTCTCGGATTCCGGCCCGACCCCTTCGTGCAGACCGTCCTGCTCACCGCCTACTCCCGACGAGCCGACCACGCCTCGCGGGTGTTCGACGGAATGCCGCACAGGGACGTCGTCTCCTGGACCGCCGCCGTCTCGGACCTCGCCGCCCTCGGACGTCCCGCGACGGCCCTGCGCGTCTTCGCCTCCATGAGGCCCCACGTCGTCCCGAACGCCGCCACCGTGGTCTTTGCCGTGTCCGTCTCCGCTTGGCTCGAGTCCCTGGCGCTGGCCCGGTGCCTGCACGCCTACGTCGAAAAGGCCGGGTTCGGAGGCCGCGTCTCCGTCCGGAACTCCCTGGCACTGGCCCGGTGCCTGCACGCCTACGTCGAGAAGGCCGGGTTCGGAGGCCGCGTCTCCTCCCGGAACTCCCTAGCGCTGGCCTGGTGCCTGCACGCCTACGTCGAGAAGGCCGGGTTCGTGTCCGTGCCATTATGGCACGGGTTATCCACTAGTAAAATTTATAAAGGAGAGGGGTCATCAGTGTAATTATTTTCGGAATATGAGTAGTTATTGTAATACTCATGAAACATGGAGGGCAGTGTAATTAACCCCAAGAATTATGTATTAATACAGTTTTTTGATGGGGAACAGAGAGCGCTCAAGATTCTGAAGAATGATATATACAATATTGTCTCCATCTATTTCGATTGGTGGGCTGCTACAGGTTTCTTTTCTTTTGAAGTATTCTCACACAGCTGGCCTCTAGAAGAGTTGCTTTGCTCGAGTAGAAAAATATGCACCTCTGCAGGTTTTATTTGTCAATTATTCAGGCAAGTGCTGTCTGTTTTTCTATTTCTTGATTTTTATTTTTTTATTTTTTATTTTGGTTGGATGGTAATAGTTAGATGAAGAACACAAAAAACTTGTCAATGTTGAATTACCAAACCTTGAATGAAGGTATCAGTTCAAGATATAATTAGGCAATATGAAAAAGAACACGATCCAAAAAAAAATGTATACGGATATTGACATTGTTTTACTCCCCTCTTATTACACATAAATTTAAACAATTCAACTGAAAACATTGGAAAAGATGACCGCAGTTACAACAGTAGGAACATAAAAGATGTAACATATATATATTTTTTTCAAATTGAAATACAACTGATAACTGCTAGATTTTTTTTTTTTTACCAGCTGCAGATGTGAATGAAGGGTATATGCTGTACCTTAGGGAAGTCCTTCCCTCCCCTTCGTATCCTTTTTTTAAACTCTTCTTGCAATATTCCAGACACCTCCAACTTCTTGAGAGACGCCAAGTGCTCCAAACCTTCAGGCGTCGTTGATAAGTTGCTGCAGCTGTCGATTGTTAATTGGGCTAGATCCTTCATTGCCCCACTTTCTATTTCCAGGTATCTTAACCCTGCCAAGCGTACAAGTCGCAAATGCTGCAGCCGAGGAAATCCACCTCTAAAATACATCTCCTCCTCCAAAATCGTGCACTGCCGTATTTGTAGAACCACAAGGCCTTGCAATCCTTCAAGTGCAGCTACCGTTTCTTGTGCCAGCTCAAATTTTTCTAATGATAGGTTGATGAGGTTTTGGGACAGCCCACTCGAACCAGTGTATGGTTCCAAGCTAAATTTTGAAAAACCAGAACCTGAGAGAGTCAACTTACGGAAGTTGCGATGGCTTGGTAAGGAGTTGAAGAGTGTCGTCGGCGGTGGTGGTCCGTCAAATTGAAGGTACAGAGAGGTAAGGTGATCCATTTTGCAAAGGGAACCACATAACATATCCACTTGCTCTTTTTCTGAGATATACTTGATGGCAAGCTTCCGAAGGCATGACAGCTCTTTGAGTTGCTTCATCCATCTTCCGGCTTTTACATTCTTCAAGATCTGTAGCATTTTTAGACTACCAATGCCTGGCAACGGCATAATCTCATGACCCCAATGACATTGAAATCGTACAAGTGTTTGGATGTTCCATAACGTCTTGGGTAACCTACAGTAAGTGACGCCTCTTACGTCTAGCGTTTGTAGATTAGATAGATTTCCGATAGAAGATGGAAGGATACACGAGTAACATGTAACCTTTAAATATCTTAAATGGATCAAGCCCCCAATCTCCTCTGGTACGTTAAGTGTAAGCCTAAATGGTAGAAAAACAAAGTCAACCATTCGTGTTAAATAAAATACGTGTAAAGATCACAAAGGAATGAAGACTAGTTAACCAATAAGTAGATAAATGTACAAATATACTAAACTTACCTCTCTTTCCGGATGGTTTTATTGTCCACGTTGAGTTGAATTACAGTCAGCAGTCTGAAGCTATGAAAGACATGCCGTAAAAGCCTTATGGATGAATTGGGTACCCCAAATAAATTGGAACAACTCCCAGTGAAAGCTTCATATTCGTCCTCCGAAAATCGGTCCATCAAAAGTAGACTGCGTGCTTTGAAGTGAGAAGAGCGCATACTACCGGCATACTGCCACCTAACATCACAGTATGCTTTACAAACAACCAAGCGTCGCGAAGTGACAACATCCTCCACCTCCACAGCGTCATCCTTATTGTACTTGTAGGTCGTGAAAAAACGGTTCTTCTTAGCAACTGAAATGCACAAGTCCCTTAAAAGATCATGGATTCGGAATTTACTGATCCTTCGGTCGGTCAAGCTTCTCTTGACCACTTGAATCATGCACCTCTGAGCAAGCTCATCTAAGTACCCCATTGCAGTCTCTTCCGTCGCTACGAAACCCTCTCCTATCCATTGCCAGACCAACTCGGATGCTTTGATCACTGAATCCTCAGGCCAGGAGCCTAAGTAAAGGAAACATGATTTCGACCGGTGGTCCGGTAAGTCGTCGTAGCTCAAGGCTAATATCTCCAAACACCCCTTCCCGTCTCTGCTCGAATCCCAGTTTAGGCTGTCAGCCATATCTTTCCAAACGTTGAAGGTTGGCTCCTTCACTGAGAGTAGACCTCCTAATACCACCAGCGCCAGAGGTAATCCACCACATTTTCTGATTAGCTCATGTGCCGCTTCCCCAAGCTCATATGGACAACTTGGCTTTGCGTCCGGATGCGTGCGGAATGCCTTCCTTAACAAGAGCTCCCTACTCTGCTTGTAGCTTAAATATGGCAGCTCAACTGGCGGAATCGTCGGGTCGGCAGATTTTGCAACATCCACAGAGCGTGTCGTAAACAACACTCGGCTGCCGTTCCTTTCATTTGGGAGAGCAGATTTTACTTGCAACCATACTTCTGTGCCCCAGATGTCATCCATGACTATCAAGTATTTCCTCCCTTCCAAGAAGTTGTACAAATTCGATACTACTTCTTCCTCCTCTCTGAAATCAGTATCTTGAGCAGGATTGACCTTCCTATAAATGGACTTCAAAAGCTCCGTGGCATTATACTCTTTAGAGACGCTGATCCAAGCGTACGTATTAAAGTTTGATTTAATCTCGTTATAAACTTTCAAGGCAATAGTGGTCTTGCCAAGACCACCCATACCAACAATGGAAATCACGCAACGCCTTTCCATACTGGTATCTAGTAAGTGATCCACGATCACTTTCTTGTGATCATCAAAGCCAACGACAACCGTGTCGTCGTCTAGATGGGGATGCATTTGTCTAAGCGACGGGTGGGTTCTGCTTGATTCTCCTCTGGTTTCATGACCTAGATTAGCAATACCGTATGAGTCTCTGCTCTCTTTGATCCAACGGACTTTGGTCCTTATCCGTTCAATCTCCGTGCCAACATTGTGAAGAGCTTTGAGTTCAAATGGATAAAGAGCGTACCTCTTGAATAATTGGATTGCTGGACTCCTCTGTCTCCTGCGCTTCTGCGTCTGCTCGATGATGGTGTCCATAACATCGTCAGCTCGGAAAGCGACATCCCGTACCTCCGCCACCCAATTCTTGACCCGTTCGTCTCCCTTCTTTTCTTTTCTTTCAGCGTCGACGAGGAACGACTCCATCCACCTCAATTCACTCTGGAGCCATTCTATGTCATCTCTCACTCCATACAACTTTATAACTTCTTGGATCAGGAGGTTCCCGATCTTCTCTAAGGCAAACTTAACAACAACATCGGCCATCTTCCTTTTCTCTCTCTCTCTCTCTCTCTCTCTCTCTCTCTCTCTCTCTCTTTTGTTGCTGATAACAATACTACAATAGAGAGAGATATATGTATATACAACATAGTGACATGTTGGAGTATTAGAATAGAGAGATCATATACATTTAATCAACAAGTGGAAATTAAATCATTCTAACTCTTTTTTTTTAAGCAATAGCAACGTCGGCTGGAAGAACATTTCAAAATGTAGCCATCGTCACTATTGATAGCTGCTTGCTGGCCGAAAAACTTGTACAATTTCTTTTGTCCACCTGTTTTATGTTTCAGAAATTTCCATACAGAGTAGGAAAAAAAGAAGTATAGAGAATTTGCCTAAAAAAAAACTGGAGGATTTGCTAAGAAGAGGCCTAGACGTCATGAAATTTACTTTTAAACTATTATCTTTATGGTGTGTTTGGTACGCGGAAAAAGTTGAAGGAAGTAAAATGGAGGAAAAAAAAGGGAAGGAAGGATACATTGTCTCCCTGGATACACAAAAGTACTAGTTATCTTTTACTAATATATCACTATTAACATTGTGAATGATAATATCCAAACACATACTTTTAACATACAATTAAATATGGTAATACCCCTAGGATATTGTACTCCCAGGGTCGGCCCTGGCCCAGGACGACCGCCCAGGGCCCCATGAAATTTGGGAGCCCAAAAAAATTAATTTAAATGTATATATATATTAGTAATCTTATATTGAAAATAGAACTAATATAAAATATGATCCTCCTTTATCACAAAACATTTGTGGTGTAGTGGTAGCTTGTTATACTTGTACACAAGAGATTCTAGGTTCTAGTCTTGGCTGTATCATTTTTTAGTTCCATTTTTTTATATTATATATGGGTCCCATTTTAAAAATTTGTCTAGGGCTCCGATTAACTCAGGGCCGGCCCTGTGTACTCTTTGGAGTTATATGAGGGGGTCGTAGAAAGCGAAATATGAAAAGAAAAAAAAAATACAAATGCACAAACTATATATATCATTTTTCTGTAAAGTTACAATAATAAGTTTTGATTTATTCTTTCTGATTGTATCTCGCTTATTATAGTTCGAGTTCCTCTCGGTATTAAAAATGATGTTTAACTAAATTTGGTATTAATATCGGGTAGGTATGGGCACGGGCATATCCACATAGAAGCTGGGCCCCACCCCACCCCACCCCACCCCAAATTGTTTTCCTCCTTATATATATATATATATATATATATATATATATATATATATATATATATATATATATATATATATATATATATATATATAATGAAAAAATGATGAAAGTAGGGGTTTCAAACGAGTCGGGTATGAGGTTGGGTTAGGGGCCGACTAGTATTCATGACTCAACTGGATGCTTGGTTGGAAAAAAAAAAATGATTCCGTCCGTTTTGATTGAATTAGGGTCAGGTCGGATAATTTTTCTGGAAAGAAATCATCAACGTCGGTACGGATCTTGATATCAAATCGGAAGATGCCACATTGTACTAGTATGCTTCACGTAGGGGTGAGCATTATTCGGTTTTGGGCCGAAAATCGAACCGAACCGAATAAGAGATTCGGTTCAGTTTAAAAAAAATCGGTTCGGTTTCGGTTTTGAAAATACTAAATTTTCTTATTCGGTTTCGGTTTTGGGTTTCGGTTTTGGTCCAAAACCGAAAACCGAATAAGAAATATATATATATATATATATATATATATATATATATATATATATATATATATATATGTATATACTATAGGTATATAATAAATATATCTAGGTATATTTAGTTATTATATATATTAACAAAAAAAACACAAATAAACCCAAAAACCGAATAAACCGAAAATCGAACCGATTTAATTCGGTTCGGTTATTGACTAATTCGATTCGGTTTCGGTTTTGCTTATTCGGTTTCGGTCCAATTCGATTTTCGGTTATTTGGTTCGGTTGGAACCGAATAAACCGAATACTCACCCCTAGCTTCACGCATGGTGTTCCTAACCAAAGCTCTAGCTAAATTTCTCTTAATTAATCAAATTGTACAGTCTTGAGGATTTCTTTGGGGGTCAAAGTAAGGGCTCTAACGCGGCCCTCGTATAGTATTTCAGATCATTTTGTCAACGATGGTGCCCACGCTTAGTATAGCTTGCACGCATAAATGTCTCAAAAAAATAAAATCAGAAGTCAACTTTGAACATTCTTTCTGAATCTTTTATAGCAGAAAGGAAGAATCAATTGAGTATTTTAAGCGTGTTACTTCCCACATAATATTCACAAGGACCAATTATAAGAATGAAACAGAATGTCCTTGTCACAAGTCTTCTATGTGTTAGCTGCTTCCGTTGGTTGAACCTCCATTTGCCTTACTAATCAAAGATATTTTAACAAGGATACTCCTCTTAAATTTTTTGTCATTCAAATTTTAAATTTATTCCTGTATTAAATATGACATTAATTTGTGCATGTATGGGAGGGAGGGTTGCACGATGACATTTTAGGAGTGTCAATAATGTTAATGCATGGCTAGATTTAAAATTTGAATGATGAAAAATAAAAAAAGTATTTGCTAGTTAAAAAAATAGAATTATATCCTAGTTTAAACATTTAGAATGAGAACATTTGCTAAAATATCCATATTCTTTCTGAATCTTTTATAGCATAAAGGAAGAATCAATTGAGTATTGTAAGCGTGTTACTTCCCACATAATATTCACAAGGACCAATTATAAGAATGAAACAGAATGTCCTTGTCACAAGTCTTCTATGCTGTTAGCTGCCTCCGTTGGTTGAACCTCCATTTGCCTTACTAATCAAAGATATTTTAACAAGGATACTCCTCTTAAATTTTTTGTCATTCAAATTTTAAATTTATTCCTGCATTAAATATGACATTAATTTGTGCATGCATAGGGGGGGTTGCACGATGACATTTTAGGAGTGTCAATAATGTCAATGTATGGCTAGATTTAAAATTTGAATAATGAAAAATAAAAGAGTATTTGCTAGTTAAAAAAATGGAATTATATCCTAGTTTAAACATTTAGAATGGGAATATTTACTAAAATATCCCTATTAATTATTACACGATACACTAAGAGATCTCCAACCCAGTTGTGTTGTAACGTGTTATGATTTCTATCTGACATAAGACTAGGACTGGCCCTGGGGTAACTCAAACAAGACTTGGGGTTTGGACAACCCCTCTCTGTTGGACAACCCACCAGGCTCAGCGTGATCCTACCAAAGGTCAGGTTCACGGATGACCACCAGGACCGGCTCACAATAAAGGTCAAGGGGCAACCAAAATTAATTTCGAATAGAGCAACTCAATCTTCTGGGTCGGTCCAGCATATGACGTAAGACAATATCTTTTCTAGGTGATAAAACTATTCACACAAGACAATGAAGTACAAAAGTCAAAAGTATAGAAATGTTTTACTTTTTTCCAACTTCCAATACTTGTTCTTCTCTTATATTTTTTTTAAAAAATATTTTTTATTCATAATTGATGATATGGAGGCAAAAACATTGTCAAATATATTGTCTAGAACTAAACAACCAATTTTACAATATCTCCTATAACTTTTGCAAATAAGTTTCACAATTTACTTGAAATTGTCTTGGAAATTTTTTTTAAAATAAAATTTTGTCATTCATATGGGACGAAAACTTTTTTTCAAAGTCACGACAAGGTTGAAGATGCTATAAGAGGACCTTGTTCTAACAAAAGAGGATTCTATGTTGTTACACATGATATGGGTCCGATCGTCGGGCAGGGCAACGTCTTTAGCTCGTCCAAAATTGTTTTGGGCTAAAAACATTGGCACGGCTCGATTTTAGACTTCTCAAATCTACGTCTTAACTCGAGCCATAGGACTTTAGGGCAAATCCAATAGCTATTCTATAAATAATATAAATAATATTTCTATTGACGCTATGTATATGTAGACCTTAACATTTTTATAACGAGTTGATTGTCATTGTAATAATGACTCGGTACTACATGGAGAAAATATAATTTTATTAAGATCACTGAGAATGAAACATATTCAAAACTAATAGTTTTTTTTAGTGATATATCACTATTAGCTTGGTGAACTATAATTTGTAGATAAATATAATAGTACCACTAGAATAATGTAGTTCTTAGGGTTATATAAGAGGATATATTTCATTTTTTATAAACTTACAATTATAAGTTTTGTTTTGTTTTTGCTAAACTTTAATTTACAAACAAGACATAACTTAGACCCGATATTTGATTGTACATAAGAAGTGATTTCGTCCGTTCCACGATTGGATAAGGGTCGGGTTGGATAATTTTTCGGGCCGGCTCACGGGCCATTAAGCTGGCCCTAAGCTAGTATCATCCCTAATATTGTTTTTTTGTAGAGATCAAGACATTAAAATTTGATCTCAACAAAAATTGATGCTAATGATCATGTGGATTCTTCCTATCCTCATTGTGCAATTAGATTAAATCTGATTATATAAGACAATCTCCAATGGATTTTTTTAAAATTGTGTTTCATTCATACTCGGAATTGTACTTCAAGATAAAATTCATTCTAGTTGGTAGAGTTTCTACATAGAAATTACATTCAAAAAATACTCTCAAATGGTTCTCCAAATCTTTCCTATGTGGTAAAAATAAAATGTTGAATCTAATGATGTAGGATCTAATATTAATTGCTATAAGAGATTGAAAATTTTATATTAGGGTTTATATAGAAATCCTCATAAATATTCTTCATTCTACGTCACCTCAACATATAATAGAAATTGAAATATAAATCATGGTTGGGCGATATTTTATTTTTAAATAGATTTCTATCATAGAAATAGGGAAGATAAAAACCTCTATTGGAGATGGCCTAATCAGCCTATTTAGAGTATGAAAACAAAATTAAAGAATATTGAGGGAAGTGCCAGGATAATAAGAAATAACAAATATAAAAAACATAAAATATATATGTTTTGCTTGTGAATATTGTGTGAAAGCACAATTGACGATGAATTACCTTCACTACCTTCTAAAAAAAACAGTAAAGTGCACGGCCTAAAGTAAAAATAATTATATTTTATATTTGTAGTAATAATAATAATCTCTACTAATATAAAGTGATTTGGAAAAGAATTGATCCGTCTAAACCATTTATAAATACTCAATTAATTATTTTTTAAAAAAATTAGTCATTATTAAACACACCTCCATTTTAATTTTGTTTATCCTCCTCTTCATTTTTAGACGATTTGACCAATTTTACATTTTTTTTAAACTTAACTACCAGTTTACTTCCCCCCACCCCCAACAACAACAACTAAATTTAAAAAACACCTACAACTTTTTTTTAATTTTGATTCAATATTTAATCGATTTTCTATTTTTTCAGAGGACTATACAATTTCAAGTATTTCTTCCTTACACAAATATGAAAAAAAATTCTAAACCTTCTCTTCATAAAATTTTATTAGTAAAATTTTTAATAAAAAATAAATGTCAAAGCTTGTTGGTCCCGAAGTAATCAAAGATAGGAGAGATCCAAGGAAGGCAAGAGTTTTTGCAAAACAAAGTCTGCACTCTTGCCAACACCAAGAGAGGCGTAGAGGTTTTGGCAAGACAAGTAGTTTGCACTCTAGCCAACTCAAATGAACCACTAATAAGCGGTTACAAACTGACTTCAAGAAAGATCAAAATACATCAACAAAATAAAATTGTATTCTTCTCTTTACGTTCACAGACGCTACAACGAGAAACAACCAAGAGAAACTCCTCGTTGGGGATGAACAAGTCACCGTTGCTCAAGATTCGGCCTACACCCGATCTGCTTCCAGGAATCAGCAAGTTCAAGATTGAACCTCTAGAACGTTCTAAGTCACCCTCGGATTAACTTCGAAACTCGAATGGAGAAGAAAAAGCCCTATGCGTCCATGGCCGCTGCTGCTGCTGGAGCTGCTGGAGGGAGGCGCATAGAGCTGTTGGAGTGGATTTGTGGCTCTCGATTTTTCTCTTTATTCTCTTTCTCAAATCTGAAGAGTGTTGTTCTTTATATAGAGCAGGTTGGCACCCATGGACGCATAAGAATTCTTATGCCTCCATACACGCTGGCCAACGAAATCACGGGTTTAAGTCGCCGACACAGTCGCCCATACAGTAGCGTGTCTCATGCCAGCAACGCCGCCCACGTCGCTCTTACCATCAACTGACAGAGCCATGTGCGCCGCTCACGCCCCACGCTGACATCGCCGAAGCGACCATGCTTATACGTCTAGCGTTTAGATGCATAGCACCAGAAACAGTCATGCTAAGTGCAAACTGCGCCATCAAAACGCCACTTTACGCCCTTAGTCCGAGTCCGAGTCGCTAAGCCCGAGCCCTTACGGGGCTTAGCTCCTATAGAGCTCAAAGGTGGTGACAAAATAAAGATTTGTTCTTTATGATTTATATTTAACCCTCTAGGAAATTAACCTACATGGGCCACCACACTCCAAGTGCATATTCCAACAAAAGCATTGCTATATATTGAGGTATACACTTCTGTGATTTTTCAATGTCGGACTAAACGAATGTGGGGATGTTAGAAAGAATATATGGAAGATGAGCAGTGGATGATAGATTTGAAAGTTAAAAAAGAATGTGGGGATGATAAAAATAAAAGTTAATATGATAATAAAAATATTTAATTGATTTAAAGAAAAATGAAAACAGAGATAAAAATAAAGAAGACCATGAACTGAATATTTTTATAAGGTAAACTTAACAAAATCAACAATAAAGATATAATGCATAAAAGTAGGTGTGCATTAATACCTACATTTTACCTTCAAAAAATCTACATTTACTTATAACTAAACAATTCTAACTCATGGTTAAGATGGAAGTTTTTCTTTTTTTTTTTCTTGAGTTCAATTTCTAGGGACGAAAGTTTTATAATAAATTCATATTTAATTTTTTTTTCAACATTTTTTCCAATGATCTCTTCTTCTCCTCTTGTCAAATGGGTTACAACTTCCAATAAGGGACCGACTGAATAGAAATAACTCATCGAAAGTATAAAAATGACACTTGCAGCATGTCCTCCTTAAATCCTCCATTCAACTTCTAAAAATAAGTTGAAGGGGAAAAAATCACCAAAGTAACGTTTGGTTACAGGAAACTTGAAATTATTATTTGCCTAATCGAAGTCCACTAGAGTGTGATGATTAATTTAATTATTATTATTTGGTCAAGAAACAGAAAATGTGATAATTAATTTAATATTTTATTATCTTATTATTTGTTTGGTCAAAGTTTACTGAATTGTGATAATTTAATTTAATTTAATTTAATTATTATTTGGTTAATAAATAGTAAGTGTGAAAATTAATTTAATATATTATTGTCTCTTTTTTATGATACTATTATTTGTGTGGTAATTCATAATTATTAACGTATTTTTAAAAGAGAATAATCATATCACTTCTCAACTATCATTTCATTACAACAAAAGTTACACTTTTCATCATACTTCAATAATCATCCAAACACCAAATATTATGATTTTCCACTTCAGAGTATCCAAACAAAGGAACTCATAAACTATGTGTACGCATGATGTGCATACGCAATACGTATACAAACTCTCCATTTTCAGATTTCTCACTTCGTTCCACTTTGTCGAACCGACATGCATGACTTAAACTCTAAGCTAGTATAAAATCCATAGCCTAAATGCTAATTAGCAGAAAAGAAGAAGGAAGACATGAACTCCAGTTATATTACCTATAAGCTAAGTTCATTCCAAAAATGTGAAAATGGAGCTAGAATCATGCCCGCCCTAGCCCTGGACAGCCAGGACGACTGTCCAGGACCCACAGACCAAAAGGTCCAAAAAAATTAGTTTAAATATAACTATATTAATAATCTTGTATCTAAAATAGAACTAGTATTTACCATGGACTTCACTTAACATAAAATATTTGTGATGTAGTAATTATTATGTTAGACTAGCACACTAAAAGTCCTTGGTTCAAATTTTTATGGTAATATTTTTTTAATTTACTTTAATTTAAGTTTCTAAAATTTTTAATATCATAAATGGGGATTCCATTTTAAAAGTTTGCCTAAGCTCTTTGGTGGTGTTTTCAATTTGTGTGGATTTTTTTTTTTTTTTGAGTGTGTCCACTTCTTAATGGTGTTTGGAGGCATGCCTCCAAGGCGGGTCGAATCCGTGCCACTGCGCCGGGGTGCTCCACCGTTTCCAACGGACTACGGCCATGGGGACTGGAAAAAAAAGAAAAAAGAAAAAGTTAGAAAAATCAATGGAGACAATTTGGGCTCGATTTGAGCCACTATTGGAGGCTGCCATGGCAGTATCAAGGCTGACAATATCAGGGCCGGCCTTGAGCTCACGGGGCCCAGAACAAACTTTCAAAATAAGGCCCCCGTTCACAATGTAAAAAATATTTTAAAAAAAAACTTTTTAAATAATAGCTATAACCAAGGATTGAACTCAAGACCTTTAGTATAAGAGTCTAAAGTACTAACCACTACACTACAATAACTGTGTTAAGGAGGCTTCATGGCGTATACTAGTTCTACTTTAAGATACAAAATTATTAACATATTTTTTAAACTATTTTTTTGGGCTCTTCATGTTCTGTGGGCCCTGGGCGGTCGCCTTGGCCGTCCCTGGGACAGGGCCGGCCCTGGACAATATACAGCAGGTATACCGCTAAGGCTTGGAAGTTTTCAGAATCTATTACAAGTCTCTATTTATGTACCACCCTTCAAAATTTATTTATTTTCGCAACAACTTCTCCTCCTCCTTCATCATGGCAAGTGCACCATGGCTCTTTCTTGCTCCTCTCTTCTTCTTCTTCTTCTTCTTCTTCTTCTCCATGGCTCTCCTCTCCTCCGCCTCTCCGAACCCAAGTAAGCGCCCATCTCTACACTCTCTCTTTTTTCATCACATTTTCTAATGCTACGTTTAATATATTGTAGCATTATTTTTTGTAGGTGAAGAACTTCAAGGAAGAAAGTTTGCAGTTGATGACAAGAACTTCAAGGTTTCTACACCTTTTTGCAAATATATGTTTACATTTATATTGGTGTTTGTCCTGTTTTTGTAATTTCCAGTTTGTTGAAGGGGTTTATTAATATATATATTGCAGGTTAGAGGAGAGGAGAAGTTTCTGAGTAGTTCACCATCAACAACAAAGGCTTCAGCTAGGCAAGTCCCAACAGGCCCAAACCCTGTTCATATCAATGGAGCCCCTTTCCAATAATTTCTAATTTGATATTTTTATCTCTCTTTTTTTTTGGTTATATTTATTGCGTTTTGGTATAAGAAAAAATTTACAAAAAGAAAGACATTTTTGTTCTATTCCAATGTGGTAATGTAGGAATTAGAATACTATAATTTGTATGGATTACTAATTCTCCGGTTTGGTTTAGCTATAAATGTCATTATCGGATAACATAGTTTCTAATTTATTTAGGATGTTGTTATTGACATTCGTAAATGCAGTCCTCTTTAATTTTCTCTCGTTCAAATTTTAAATCTATCCATACATTAAATTTGACACTAATTAGTGCGTGCATGGAGGGAGGGGTGAACGATGATATTTTTAGGAGTGTCAATAATGTTAAAATTAGAGATGAGTGCAGGATGACATTTTGTGAGTGACAATAACAGTACTATCCTTTTTCTAATACCTTACTAGTTATTATTTATCTGAAAAATATGTTTTGAATCCACATTGTTGTGTGCTATGTGGCCTATGTCGTCTGCAGATATCACATTTGCGCCACCTGTCAAGCACAGAACGCATGCGTTCATGAATGTGGTACACAACTAATTTTGGAAATTGGATGGGCGTTGTTTAAAGTTGTGTCACTACCCGATACCAAATTATTGGGTCGAACCGGATCATGCCCAGCCTGCACCGTTGTGAGACGACGGCAGTAAGCTGTTCTATATGCAGGTACTCACAACAACATCTATACATTTGTCACAACTTGAATATACGAAAATTTTAAAACTTTTTATTCAACAATTGAAAAGTACAACTGGAAATGGAAGAACTGAAATAAAATACTGAATTCAAATTAACAAAACTCCAAAACAATAAAGCTAGAAAACTGGAAAACAACTAGCTAGGCGTTTGGCTCATCGGCCCTAGGTTCTGCGTCCTCCAAGGGGGACTCTGGCAACACCACATGATATAATACCGGGTCATAGTAGCTATTGTACAATAACTCAGCATCCTCAAATGTCACCTAAAAATGTAGGTCTCCAGTCAGGAGAGAGCAAGTACGAATATGTATCTCACATTTCAAATAATAATGGAAAAGTGCATGCTAAACAGTTGAAACAATATTTTTCAGCAATTTAACAATTTAAAACAATGTGATTTGAATGTGTAAACGTCTATGACCGACTTGGGTTGTACAATAGCATCCTAGCGACGCAATACGGCTTATCCTCGTGTGTAAGAGGGGTAAGCTCGCACAATCATGCAGTATGAGGGGTATTGGCCATAAACTTTACACTATTCCTCCAATATTTTCACAATCAATATCAATCAATATCTGAACCCTAGGAGAGGGTTCCGTGTAGCAATGTAGTTTAACATGCAACTTGACAATTACTAAATAAAATGCAAGAAAACAAATCCGTAACTTGCCTCTGTTAATTGACTGGATCGGGAATGTCGGTACCGAGGAGGAAGTCAAGTATGTCTCCGAGATCCTACAGTTGAGAACCTTGACTTAGAACCATAATGAAATCATTCTAGGTGTGCTAGTTACAATCTCTAAAAGCAGACGCTAGTCAGATTTTAAGTTATTAATTAATCTACCGAAAATTGTCTAACGTCGCAATCCACGTTCGTTATCATTTAAATTGAACAAGTCGGTTACTGATTAATTTGGGAAAAATAACAATTACCGGTTAATTTGACAAAACTTGTATTATATATATATATATATATATATATATATATATATATATATATATATATATATATATATATAAAACTAGACTTTTCTTTAAAATGAGAAAACATGTGAATTGCTAAATTACTAGATTATTTATTATGAGAAAACTTATTAATTTTTTTATAAAATATATATCCATTTTATATTCTACGCGTTTAACGGCGAAATCAATATTCCAGGAAAAAAAAAGAAAAAGCTACGCTACACAATACAGGGTCACAGAGAAATAAAGAAAAAACTGGGCTTATGCCCTTTACAAATTATTTACATAAATTAATTAATCCTAAGGCGAGCTCTGAGTGCCGCGAACGGTCCAAACAGTAGGCCGAGGCCCTGCACCATAAATACTAAAAGCAGTACCAGTTCTAAAATAAATTATAATTAAAATAGAAACTAAAGAGTCTCAGACTTGGTCGTGCAATCTCATGTTGCGGCTTACGCCTCAACGTACAGGTGACCCTGTATCGTTTGCGTTTTGCCGAGGCTCATTCGACCGATATGGTCGTCGCCTTACTGGTGATACAAAATCCATAAAATCCAAAAACCAACAAAATCCAATCTATAAATCGTTTTGCAAAGACCAATTTTCTTTGGAAAATAGGTTTTATCCAAATTGCTAATTTTTATAAGGAAATCCCTTTTTAAAATATTTCCTGAAAATTTGGACAGCATCTCCTCTGTAATTGGGACAACCCAATCCTGGGAGGATGCCAACCACAACACAATTAAATATCCCAAACCAGGGATCACCAACCCAAAAATGAATATCCAACCCAAATGTGAACCACAGCACAATATATCCAAACATAGAAAAATATGCCGCGACGTAACCGATACTCTACGTATCACCCAAAGCAACAATATATCAAAATACCGAATCCCGAAACGGGATCGGGACCCGCGTCATCACAAACTATCTACAGGAGGGACACGGGGACACAAAGTTATACCTCAATTGCTCGGCTAGAGCTCTCAGATGAAAATATTAGAAGAAAGAAATCCGCAGACAGCGAAAAATGGCTCGGAAAAGCGCTGCGGAACTCGGGGCAGTGTTGGGGCGGAGCCGACAAGGCTCGGGGTCACGCCGGGAAGGCGCTGGCTAGTGACACGGGGACTCGGGGGTCGCCGGGGGCGGATCTGACCTGCGGGACAGCGCTGGCCGGACGGTGTCACGACCCGCACCCGCTAAAAGGGCACGTGACGCGACAACGCCCAGCCCTCACCGGAAAAATGGCGTGGAACGCTGTAGAATTTCTAGTCTGACAACAGTTTATATATATAACCAAACCTGTCGAGAATATGGTCAACTCTGAACGGAGGACAAGCAATGAATATATATGAGAACTCAATCACAACTCTAAGATAATAAGTAAGACTGAAAGATAAAGACAACAAGACTATAAAATATAACCTGTCAAGTCCATCTCAAATTATATACAAGTCTAAGTCCCAATCTCTAATACAATCCCAAAATATAATATAATAACAAGTAGTAAGCTGGAGACAAGGTCCAGTCCAAAATGTCTATTCTAACTAAACTAAGCTAGAGGCTCGTCGGGCAGAGCTAAGCCCTGCTGAACCAAGGTCTCCAAGTCTACGCCCACTACGTCAACCGGACCGTAGTATGTAGGACAATTCTCTTCGCCACAATCTGTAAAATTTTGTCAACATATCCAGTCAGGATGGAACGAGCACAAATCTCAAATAACAGTTCTAGTTAGACGATATTGAAAATGTAGCAGTAAATAGAGAGAATCTACGAAGTAAATAATGTGTACATGAATCATAGTAAGGCATGTCAAGGCTGTAATCTGAATGTAAGAATAGAAAAACAGTATAAATCATGTACAACAATCTGGAACTATATCTATGTGAGTTTAGTATTAGTTTCAACATGTGATCGGCTTAGAACTTGATACAATGTTTGGCCTGGCTAATCATACGTGAGTGTATGATTAACACTATACAATGATGATACAATAATATCTGTGGGGTATTGATCATATATCTACGCTAACACCCCCATCCCTGACCAATATAGTGGATCCAGTCATGACACGTCATGATACGTATTCTCTGAGGAGGTCGCGAGCCTACGCAGGAATCGTATCTATACAATGAACAATAAACAATGAAGACTTGCCCAGTGTATACCATATATAAGAGGAATAACATCTTATGAAGGGATCCAGACAAATATCAATCCGTGTGAACAATGTGTCAAGAGAACAAGGATAATCTGCACTAAATACTAGAAACAAAGACGATATCATAAAACAGAAATATTATCAGAGAATGTACTCGCCTGTACTGTGATGGATAAGTCGACTGAGTCCAAGAACAGTGCCTCGAGGACCTATAGATGGAATACTGTATCAATATAATGGTTTGGAAGTGAAATTAAGTCATACTGAGTCAAAATAGGTCAAGACACGTCAAACTAAGTCAATCTAGGTCAACAAGGTCAAACTAGGTTGTACAGGGTCAATCTAAGTCATATTAGGCCTAACAAAGTCATACTAGGTCAAGACAAGTCTAATTTGGTCAATCTTGGTTATGGGAGAACATTGGAAATAAATCCGAATCAAACTAGGTCGAAAGTTGACTTACCGTTGACTTTTGGTCAACGGGTCAACTCTGGTCAACTCTAGGTCAACCCTAGGTCACTGGTGACTAATAGTTGACTTTTGGTCAACCGTCCAAGTTTAATGGAATTTGGAACTAATTTGGGTAAAGTGTTGACCCATAGTTGACTTTTGGTCTAAAAAGTCAACCGTGGTCAACCGGGGTCAAGACTAGGTCTAGGCGACTATTTCTAATCATTACCAACCTCTACAACCTATATCCAAGTCCATCTTGGACTTCGAAACTCAAATCTTGGCCGTAGGCCAATATCCTATTTTATCCTTAAAAAGGGTAAAATTCTACATTAGGTGATTATCAAGTTAGCCTACCTACGCTTGATATTTTGACCCGTGCTCCCTAGGGTAGTATGATACTAGCCTATAGGTTCATTACCTACCAAGATACCTAGGTAAAGTGGATATCCAGTCCATGATGCGGCCCATTGCCGATATCTTGGATATTTCAAGATACGCAATGGTACGGCGCGATACCGGTGCCCTACGACCTCGATTTCCACTCGGGAGCCTATCCGCAAAATCTAATTCACGTATTCTAGGCCTACGCCAAGTTTCATCTCATTCCGATGCTCTGAGCTCAAATTCACTCTCCAACTCGACTCCCCTATAAAACTATTCTTCCTATTTTCTTCCTAATCTTCCTATTCCTCTAATCCTTCTTCTTCTAACTTCTTCTTCCTATTCTTCTAACTCTAATTCTTCTTCTTAACCTCTTCCTTACTCTCTCCTTCTAATCTTTTCTAATTTCTTCTCTTTCTTTTCCTAACTCCTTCTATTCTTCCTTCTACTTCTCTTTTAATCCTTTTCTTCTAACTTCTTCTTATTCTTTTCCTCTAATTCTTCTTCTAACTATCTAATTACCTAACTATACATATATATATATATACATATATATATAATGGGGGGGGGGGGGTATAAGGGGGTATACATGGGCTTAAAGGGGGGGGGGGGGGGGGGATTCACTGGCAGCTGCTGCTGCCAGTGGGGCTGCTGCCACTGCAGCTCCCTGCTGCTGCACAGCAGCTGTAGCTGCTGCTACTGCTGTGGCTTCTTCTTCTTCTTCTCTTCTACTTCTTCCGCATCTTCCTCTATATATATATATATATCTATCCTCCTATCTATCTATATATCTATCTATCCATATATCTATCTATATATATACATCTACATATACCTATATATAATCTAATATCCATCCCTCTATCTATATATATACATATATACACACTCACATATAGATATACATATATATACACATAGACACACACACATATAGATATATATATGTAAATATATATTCACTCACACACACTCTCCCTACCACACAAACACACACTCACTCTCACACACACAAACACACACTCTCACCACCACTCTCACACACAAACACCACCACTTCCATTTCCCTACACACACACACAAATACTTATAATTATTTATATACGTATATGTATATATATTCATATATACATATATATATACCATTCTATATATATAAATCCTAATAATCCTTAACCTAGATTTTCTAGGGAAAACCTACAAATTCATGGGCAAATGGTGGAGAATCTTCTCCTCTACAATAATGGTGAAGACAATAAATGAAGAAGAGTAATTAATAAAGAATAAATGACATACCTAAAATGGTTTTCTTGTAGGAAGGAAGAGCTTGGGAAGGAGAAGGAAATTTAGAGAGAGAGAGAGTGTTTGACTTAATGAAGAAGAAAAGGGGGGGTGATGGTCTTGGCCGGCCATGTGGGGGGGGGGGGGGGGGGGGAATGGGTTTGGGTGTGATCCAATAAGCCCCAAACCTATTAGACTTAGTTTGGGTTCGGTTTGTTTCGGGTTGGTTCGGTTTGAATTCTAAATACTAATCAAGCTCTAAAATGACTAATTAAGTCATGGAAATAGGGTTTATGGTTTCTAGCCTAATTATGATGGCATGTTGTCACGCCCCAGAACCAGAATACTGGAGAGCGGGGGCAGACATAGCCAGCTACGTATATTGAAATGAATTCCATCTCGCTATACGGTCACGGCTGTCTAGATACATGAGGGTTTACTACAAGCCAACAGTCTCCTAAGGTCATGAACAAGCCTAGTGTCTCAATCACAAGCAAGTAAGTAAATGTTACAAGATGTATGATCATTAAATATACAATAATAAGGCGTCCCAAATATTACATATTCAGCTGATCATGAAGCTAGTCGTTACAAAATGTGAGGACTAGCAAGAGTTTAGTCATACATGATCAACCCTAGGATCTGTCAATCATGTTACAGCCCGTAGGCAGACAGTAAGTAAAGTGCAATCGAGCTAAACAGGTGCTCGTCGGCTAAACGCCTCAAAAGAATATTTTTACAATAAGTGGGAGATCAAAAAATAAACCCACTCGTTGCCAGGGTTCCGTCTAGTGGTCACCATCTGGCTGGAAGGCCGGTAGATCCTCTGGAGCTGCTCCGAAATCTGGCCATACAAAACCAGCTGGGTCAGATCCCAGAAAGAGCAAGTGCCACAAAGAAGCTTCACTTAGGAACTAAAACCAGCAATCAGCACAAGAGTATAAATAAAAGTAAGAACTGGAAATAAAGAAAATACATCAGGATGATATACGACGAGATAACCATGGAACTATTCAGATAACCAGGTTACAACCCGTAAACCAAATAAGGACCGGGGTTGTAACCCTTCGTCTGAGCAGAACTTGGAATTCTCACCATTTATCGGTAAAATAAATACAGGCATTCAGGTCATATAGCAATCTGGAGCAGGATCAGGACAAGACTAGACTGGTTAGACTCCATTCAATCATATCACGGCCAAGCAAGAATTATGGCTTAATACTTTAACTATCTAGGGTTATCACAGGCCTAATTACTAACAAGATGCAGTGAGATTATTCCACAGCCACAAGCTCTGCAGACCATCCAGGTTACCCAGGACGAAAGATTAGGGTTGAATTTAGGTGGGTACATCGTCCAGGAAACGTATGTACCCTTAAGTAGCTTGAAAGGTGCAACACATGACAGTGTGCTGGAAATGTGCCCTACTCGACGGCAGGCTATAGATCCCAGGCGCGCCCAGGTAACGGGATTGCCTGTAGCTGGGGAAATCTCTTCATGACTAATGTATTAATCTAGTTATTAGTCCTTAGTTCATTTCAATAGGTACTCCTGACCGTGGTACTCAGGAGTCCCTCCCTAGACATGATGCAAGACAGGACTGGTTTATTTGTACAAGCACAATCGCCCACGGTGTCCATGTAATTTATACAGGTCATGTCATGTCAGGTAGCCGTCGCAACAGCTTCTCAAGATATATCATGTCAAGTGTACTTGTCAGGAGTGCGCTACGGCGGGCCACTATCATGTCATGTCAGGTTTTCTTGTCATGAGTGCACCACGACGGGTTACTGTCAGGTCGTGCTCCATTATCAATTCCAAATATGTAAGTAAAAATCAAGTTCATGACAAAAGGCGTAAGGATATAAAATGGGCGTAAAATATCTAATGAAATATCAATATACAGGGCCATAGAAAATCCATACGGCTAAGTCATATGCGGCCAGGAGAGAATAAGACACATGCGGCTCAAATATGAGAGCGCATGCGGCCAGGGCCGCTGGATCTCATGCGGCCAATTCAGGAGGGCGCATGCGGTTCCAAAAGAAATGGGTCTCATACAGCTGGAAGGTGAACAACCCATGCGGCTAGACTAGGAAAAGTCCATGCGGCTGGCGGAAGAGAAGTCCCTGCGGCTGGATTAATCGAGATCATGCGGCTCTCGGGGTAGGGGCACATGCGGCTAGCGGGGGAACGGGTGCGCATGCGGCTGAAGGACCCGAGTTCATGCGGCTCTCGGGACAAGATTCATGCGGTCAAGGAAGGCAAATCCATGCGGCCGGGAGTGATGGGCGCACATGCGGCTGACGGCAAGTGGGACCCCATGCGGCTAGAAGGAACTGAGGGCTTATGCGGTCAATTCAATTCGTATTCATGCGGCCAAGGATGGAAGCAGGCTTATGCGGCTAGGACGCAAGGGCCTCATGCAGTTTAAGAATGAGACTCAGCCCATGCGGCTAGAAGTCTCATGCGGCTGAATCACTTGCCGCATGGATTGCCATGCGGTCAAGTCAAGCACTGTTCTTCTTTCCCATATTTCAGAGAAGGAGAACACCATGAACCCAAGCTTCCAAGCTCCATAAAACCTTCATCCAGAGCCCAAATCCGAACTTTCATAGGTCAAAATGGGGTAGAACAAAATTCTCTACAACATGGAACCATCAAAACATAGAAATAACAAGATTAAGTAGATCAAAATCTAAGAAATCCGAAAATAAAATAAACCTAGATCTACAAGAATCTAGCCATGGAAAGTAAAAATGCCAAGTACTAAAGTGCTTTGGAATGTAGTAAGGAAGAGAATGAAGTAATAAAATTGGAGTTCCTCCATGAAGCAAGTTGCACTTGCCTAGACCTCTCTCTTCTCTCTCTGGTAGGTAAGAAGTAATGAGGAAGAAGAAGATGAGATTAATGAAGAGAGAGAAAAGAATGGGCTAATAAATACAAATGGTGGTGGTAGGTAGGGGGTTCATCCAAGGGTTCATCATGAACCCAAGCAAAACCAAGCCAGGTCGAACCAACCAACCCGTACCAGGAATAGACCAAGCCAAGAAGGAAATGCCAAGCCAGGAAATCATGCAATAAAATACGTACACGTATTCCAAGAATACGTGATACGAACCACAGGTATTACACATGTGGGTCAAGCCCAGCTAGTATGTGGGTCCCACTAGGGTCCAGACTACCCGGGTCTCCAACTTAAGTCCGAATTGGGTAAAATTCAAACCAACTCAAACAAATCCCTAAAAATTATATAAAATCAAATAAAATTCCTAAAAATTATAAAACTTAAAAATGACAAAAATACCCCTAATTCGAAAACTGGGGGTAACAAATCTACCCTCCTTAAAAAAATTTGTCCTCGAAATTCAAACGGTCGTACTCTTCTCTAAGTCAAGCACCCAACAATCAAGGTCTACTAAATTTATTCTAAGTTATATAACATGTAATCCAGGAAATCAGAACACATACATGGTTTTAAATCTCTACAGTATCATGTTATTGCAGTCTTCATTGGGATTTTCTATTTAATCTAGCATGGTCATCACATATGCAAACTAAAGGTGCTAAGAAAGTAATCATCAATCAATGGGCGGAAAGAACGGGTAAAAGAAAGAGCAAGACCCTACCTCCTAGTCCAATGCGTGCAGGATCCTCAACTGCCATCGCAAAAGCCCTGTCCTGGTGGGGAATATTCCGCTGCTGGTGGAGGGCGTGATGCGATGCCATAGGTAGCCTACCCTGTGCTCCTTGAGCTGCCCGGCGATGGTTCGAAGGACAATCCCTCGCCTGATGTCCCTCGGTGCCACAGTATAGGCACACACCCAAACGTCTCCTGCAAACCTCCCAGAGATGTCCGGACCTCTTGCAGTAGTGGCAAGTAGGTGCCTGCTGCGTCGGTCCCTGCTGCTGCTGCCGGGGCACCTGCTGAACTGGTGCCCTAATCGGAGCAGGAATCTGCTGCGAGCGTTGCGGAATAGAATGATGCTGGAGTTGATGACGCTTAGCAGCCCCCGCGCTGCTAGTAGTCCCCGAAAACAGATCCCGGTCCCTCTTGGGCTTCAGGCCCCACTCCCGCTCTACCTTGCGGGCCTCCGCATAGATCTGGGTATAAGTCTCATAAAAGAAGGGAATGAGGATCTTGATGTCCCAGATCAGCCCCTCTCTGAAACGGCTCGCCCTGATCTTCGGGTCTCGAACCATATACTCCGCGTATCGGCTCAGACGGTCGAACTCTGCGGCGTACTCCTCCACAGATAAACTGCCCTGCTGCAGGTCCTGGAACTGCCGCACCAGGTCGATCTTGTCCGTGGGGGAAAAGAACTTCTCCTTGAAGAGGAGCTTGAACTCTGCCCAAGTACGGCCCTCTCCAACTAGGGCTGGCTCGTTTCTGAACCAGGTGCGTGCAATGTCTAGCAACTGCAAACCTACCGCCTCGACCTTTAGGTCGTCTGCCAGGCGGGAGGCCCTCATCTGCCGTTCGATATCCTCGAGCCAATCATCTGCATAGACCACACCCTCGGTCCCGCTAAAGTCACGGGGCCCGAGCTTCTTGAAGTCCTGGATATCTCCGTACCTAGTACGCGTCCCCGGATGCGGAGCCCTCTGCTCCACGGCTGCAAGGGCCAAATGATAGGCATCCTCCATGCCCTGACGCATCGCGTCTGTCTGCCTCTGCTGAGCCTCAGCCTGGGCTTTCTGAGTCTCCAGTATCTGCTGGAGGAAAGTAAGCATCTGTCCCATATCTGTAGGCAGGAGAGGTGGAGGTGGAAGAACAGCTCCCATCACCGGCAGAGGAGTCCCCTGCTGAGGAGGAGGGGGAAGAACGCCCCCGACAGCTCCCGTCACGGCCCCCGGCACTGCAGGAAGAGCACCCGTAGTGACCCCAGGGACGGTCATCGAGAGTGCTGGAGGAGTACCCCAAAGAGCCCCAGCAGAAGTCCCAACTGCAGGAGAAGTGACCGGAGCCTGTCCGCCAGAGGTAGCAGACCTCTCCGTCTCCCCGTGCTCCTCGCCAGAAGAATGAGTCATAACCATCCTAGAGACAGATTGAAAAGAAGATATCAATATGGAACAAGAAGGATTATATCAAAGGAGGACAGCTAGAAAACAGTAAATCAATATCAAAGACGATAAGCAAGATAAGCAAGGAAAGATCCTACTGTGATTGAGCACTCTTAGCCTATAGCCTATCCTAGATACGTACCGCAGGCTCGTAATAGCACTCTAAGTCGAGCGCCACTACGATATCGTACTAATTGCGACTTCAGAACCTGCGTGGGCCACCACTAAAACGTGTCATGACCCGCACCCGCTAAAAGGGCACGTGACGCGACAACGCCCAGCCCTCACCGGAAAAACGGCGTGGAACGCTGTAGATTTTCTAGTCTGACAACAGTTTATATATATAACCAAACATGTCGAGAATATGGTCAACTCCGAACGGAGGACAAGCAATGAATATATATGAGAACTCAATCACAACTCTAAGATAATAAATAAGACTGAAAGATAAAGACAACAAGACTATAAAATATAACCTGTCAAGTCCATCTCAAATAATATACAAGTCTAAGTCCCAATCTCTAATACAATCCCAAAATATAATATAATAACAAGTAGTAAGTTGGAAACAAGGTCCAGTCCAAAATGTCTATTCTAACTAAACTAAGCTAGAGGCTCGTCGGGCGGAGCTAAGCCCTGCTGAACCAAGGTCTCCAAGTCTACGCCCACTACGTCAACCGGACCGTAGTAGGTAGGCAATCCTCTTCGCCACAATCTATAAATTTTTTTCAGCATATCCAGTCAGGATGGAACGAGCACAAATCTCAAATAACAGTTCTAGTTAGACGATATTGAAAATGTAGCAGTAAATAGAGAGAATCTACGAAGTACATAATGTGTACATGAATCATGGTAAGGCATGTCAAGGCTGTAATCTGAATGTAAGAACAGAAAAATAGTATAAATCATGTACAACAATCTGGAACTATATCTATGTGAGTTTAGTATTAGTTTCAACATGTGATCGGCTTAGAACTTGATACAATGTTTGGCCTGGCTAATCATACGTGAGTGTATGATTAACACTATACAATGATGATACAATAATATCTGTGGGGTATTGATCACATATCTACGCTAACACCCCCATCCCTGACCAATATAGTGGATCCAGTCATGACACGTCATGATACGTATTCTCTGAGGAGGTCGCGAGCCTACGCAGGAATCGTATCTATACAATGAACAATAAACAATGAAGACTTGCCCAGTGTATACCATATATAAGAGGAATAACATCTTATGACGGAATCCAGGCAAATATCAATCCGTGTGAACAATGTGTCAAGAGAACAAGGATAATCTGCACTAAATACTAGAAACAAAGACGATATCATAAAACAAAAATATTATCAGAGAATGTACTCGCCTGTACTGTGATGGATAAGTCGACTGAGTCCAAGAACAGTGCCTCGAGGACCTATAGATGGAATACTGTATCAATATAATGATTTGGAAGTGAAATTAAGTCATACTGAGTCAAAATAGGTCAAGACACGTCAAACTAAGTCAATCTAGGTCAACAAGGTCAAACTAGGTTGTACAGGGTCAATCTAAGTCATATTAGGCCTAACAAAGTCATACTAGGTCAAGACAAGTCTAGTTTGGTCAATCTTGGTCATGGGAGAACATTGGAAATAAATCAGAATCAAACTAGGTCGAAAGTTGACTTACCGTTGACTTTTGGTCAACGGGTCAACTCTGGTCAACTCTAGGTCAACTCTAGGTCAACCTTAGGTCACTGGTGACTAATAGTTGACTTTTGGTCAACCGTCCAAGTTTAATGGAATTTGGAACTAAATTGGATAAAGTGTTGACCCATAGTTGACTTTTGGTCTAAAAAGTCAACCGGGGTCAAGACTAGGTCTAGGCGACTATTTCTAATCATTACCAACCTCTACAACCTATATCCAAGTCCATCTTGGACTTCGAAACTCAAATCTTGGCCGTAGGCCAATATCCTATTTTATCCTTAAAAAGGGTAAAATTCTACCTTAGGTGATTATCAAGTTAGCCTACCTACGCTTGATATTTTGACCCGTGCTCCCTAGGGTAGTATGATACTAGCCTATAGGTTCATTACCTACCAAGATACCTAGGTAAAGTGGACATCCAGTCCATGATACGGCCCATTGTCGATATCTTGGATATTTCAAGATACGCAATGGTACGGCGCGATACCGGCGCCCTACGACCACGATTTCTACTCGGGAGCCTACCCGCAAAATCTAATTCATGTATTCTAGGCCTACGCCAAGTTTTATCTCATTCCGATGCTCTGAGCTCAAATTCACTCTCCAACTCGACTCCCCTATAAAACTATTCTTCCTCTTTTCTTCCTAATCTTCCTATTCCTCTAATCCTTCTTCTTCTAACTTCTTCTTCCTATTCTTCTAACTCTAATTCTTCTTCTTAACCTCTTCCTTACTCTCTCCTTCTAATCTTTTCTAATTTCTTCTCTTTCTTTTCCTAACTCCTTCTATTCTTCCTTCTACTTCTCTTTTAATCCTTTTCTTCTAACTTCTTTTTATTCTTTTCCTCTAATTCTTCTTCTAACTATCTAATTACATATATATATATATATATATATATATATATATATATATATATATATATATATATATATATACATATATATATAATGGGGGGGGGGTATAAGGGGGTATACATGGGCTTAAAGGGGGGGGGGGGGGGATTCACTGGCAGCTGCTGCTGCCAGTGGGGCTGCTGCCACTGCAGCTCCCTGCTGCACAGCAGCTGTAGCTGCTGCTACTGTTGTGGCTTCTTCTTCTTCTTCTCTTCTACTTCTTCCTCATCTTCCTCTCTCTCTCTCTCTATATATATATATATATATATATATATATATATATATATATATATATATATCTATCTATATATCTATCTATCCATATATCTATCTATATATATATATATCTACATACACCTATATATATAATCTAATATCCATCCCTCTATCTATATATATACATATATACACACTCACATATAGATATACATATATATACATAGACACACACACATATAGATATATATATATATATATATATGTAAATATATATTCACTCACACACACTCTCCCTACCACACAAACACACACTCACTCACACACACACAAACACACACTCTCACCACCACTCTCACACACAAACACCACCACTTCCATTTCCCTACACACACACACAAATACTTATAATTATTTATATACGTATATGTATATATATTCATATATATACATATATATATATATATATATATATATATATATATATATATATTTTTTTTTTTTTTTTTTTTTTTTTTTTTTTTTTCACACAAATACTTATATATATATATATATATATATATATATATATATATATATATATATATATATATATATATATATATATATATATATATATATATATATATATACCATTCTATATATATAAATCCCTAATAATCCTTAACCTAGATTTTCTAGGGAAAACCTACAAATTCATGGGCAAATGGTGGAGAATCTTCTCCTGGTGAAGACAATAAATGGAGAAGAGTAATTAATAAAGAATAAATGACATACCTAAAATGGTTTTCTTGTAGGAAGGAAGAGCTTGGGAAGGAGAAGGAAATTTAGAGAGAGAGAGAGAGAGTGTTTGACTTAATGAAGAAGAAAAGGGGGGTGATGGTCTTGGCCGGCCATGTGGGTGGGGGGGGGGGGGGGGGGGGGGAATGGGTTTGGGTGTGATCCAATAAGACCCAAACCCATTAGACTTAGTTTGGGGTCGGTTTGTTTCGGGTTGGTTCGGTTTGAATTCTAAATACTAATCAAGCTCTAAAATGACTAATTAAGCCATGAAAATAGGATTTATGGTTTCTAGCCTAATTATGATGGCATGTGGGCCAAGTCCAGCTAGTATGTGGGTCCCACTAGGGTCCAGACTACCCGGGTCTCCAACTTAATTCCGAATTGGGTAAAATTCAAACCAACTCAAACAAATCCCTAAAAATCATATAAAATTCCTAAAAATTATAAAACTTGAAAATGACGAAAATACCCCTAATTCGAAAACTGGGGGTGACAGACGGGAACGGGCCAGCGGGAGACAGGCCGCCGGGAGGTGTGGGGCGCGGGTTGGCCGCGGGAAGTCGGCGGGAGGCGCTGGCCTCAGGAACAGCGGGCGGCGACGCCGACTGGACCTGGCCGGGCGGGATGTCGCGGACGGCAGGGCGCGGGTGGAGCTCGACGGAGGCGGGCGCGGGGCTGCTGGGGTCGAGGGCGGGCTTGGCGCGGCCGGAAGGTGGCGCCGAGGAGTTGGTCGGAGCTTGGGGGAAAGGGGAAGAAGTGAGATGGGGAGGAGAATAAGAGTGAGGGAAATGAGAATGAGGGGGAGAGAGAGAGAGAGCTGGGAGTGGGTTAATATGGAGAGAGTGGGAGAAAAAGATGTGGAGAGGAGGAGAAGTAGCTGAGGAGAAATAAGGGGAGCGAATCTGGTCGTGGGAGACCAGATCAGGTCGTGGGGAAAAAAATTAGTTTTTTTTATTATTTCATTTTTTAAAAACTTAAACCACTATATGAATACATATAAATGTAAATAGATTTAATTACAGGTTTTAATAAAAAATCTAAGGGTGGGTTCGGAAGACGGGGTCTGGTGTCCGGACTCGGGGTCGGACTCCGGACACGGGATCGGGGACATGCCATAAACAAAATCCAATAATTAATTTTAAAAATATATTTTCCTGATCCGACTAATATAATAATAATAATAATAACAAAGGCTAATATTACGCTACAAACAAATAAAATCCAACAATTACTAATTCCAAGATTTCGGGTTTCACAACCTTCCCTCCTTAGAGAATTTCGTCCTCGAAATTAAATGCAGGGTTAGGGGTACGATCAAAATCACTTAACCTTGATCAAAAATGGAATTTAAATCATGAGGCTCGATCGAATTTTAGGCATGATCACTAGGTACAATGATAAAATATCGGCACGATCAGAATTATCTAGATATGATCTGAGATAGGGTTGGAATGTTGTTGTGATCAAAATCATTTTAGGCACGAGAGAAAAAAAAAATCTAGGTACAATTATGATCGAAAGAAAAAAAAAATGAGGTCTCGTGAAACAGAAAAGACAAGAAAGAAACGAACGTCAACAGTTTATTGAGAATGCAAAAATGATGAAATCTTCTGAGTTAAGGGACTAAAAATTTCAGATCAAATTGGAATGGGATATAAGGGTTTATGACTAAGGAGAACTCAACAAGTTGTATGATGGGATGATAGCGAGGATGATTAGAATAATATATATATGATTAGAATGTAATCGAATAAGATAGTTCCATTGAGGACTGAGTGATAATCAAAGGGGATAGAAAAATATCGTATCACTGTTTCAAGGATCAAGGATAGGATATGCGAAAAAAATAACTTACAAAATAACAATCTTATTAATACCCCATGCAAAAATCCAATTTCTAACTTGCTAAACTAGTTGAACTCTCAGGATCTACAGAAAACTAAGGCAGCTGCCAAGGTATTAAAACTAAACCTATTTGGAATCATAAATCATCTAAATCAAACTTCCATCCGTCGTTGTATGTAACGCACATGTCAAATGTATTTCAAATTTCAAGTATTTCTCTCGATCAAATTATTTTACAGACATCAATTTTTTTTTCTTTTTTGTTAGTCATTCTTCCAAAACTGACTACACCAAAGTCATAATTTTTACTTGTTATAGTAAATCCTTAGAAAGTTGATCCATGATCTATATTCGAGAATTTCCAATTCTTGAAATCAATTGACCAAATTATAATCACTGATCAAATTTTAATCTTTAATCATGCACATGTCAATCGTTCTCATCCAAACGCAGTAGCAAAAATATCATAAAATCTCAATTATTTTTATCATAACTAATATGAGTCTCCAATGTGGTAGAAATTGCAAACACAATTGCTTCTTTCCAAAGTTGCATGCCAATAGTCTTATCTCAATTTCTCACTGCTTATTCCTTCTCTAGAACCTATCATTCCATTTCTTGTGATATTTTTTTCCATGGTTATATTCGTCCCTTCTGAGTACAGTAGTCATCTAATCATAAAAGTTAATTTCCGTCAAGTATTCCTTTACTTGATACTCATATTCTCATGTTTATATATTATCCAAATCCACTTCCTCCATGGGAGAATCTTACCAAATCTTAGACTTTTCTCACTAACTCTACCTACGTCTTTCTCTATCTTCCATACTCTTCTTTAATTATAAAATTCAAAGTCGTCAAATATCTTCATTTGTTTGAATGAGGTTTAAGCGCTAGTGAGCACTACTAACGGTTCTAACCCAATAGGCCACAAGTTAAAATATACCACTCTCTCAAGACTAGCTTACCCAAGTTATTCTTCTACCTTTCTACCCTTTAGCTAACTAATATTGATCCCAAAGATGCCCTTAAAATGAGATAGGTAATAACCTATGTTTCTCCCGCATATAGCTATACACTATATACATATAGTCATCCATAAGATGTATATCAACTATTTAATACATAAAGCCATCCACAACTATCTATAGCTTCCAAAATATGTAACAAAATATATGCAACGCACTAAAGTTGAACCAAGAAAGAGATTGAGCTAATAGAGATCGATATGGTCCTAATAAGTTCTAGGAAGATCAAGTAGAATTTCATAGGAAATCTATTCCTTCAAGCTTGTGATAAGAGATTTATGAAAATAGAGACAACCGGTAGAAATGCAAATCCTCTAATCGGCAAAAGTCAGAATAATTTGATGATACTAAAATGTTGGAAAACAGTCCTAGAAAATCAAGTGAAATTCCCATATGAATCCTATAGAAATGATTTCTGAAAATTTAAACTAGTCGCTAAGATTCCAAATAATTCAAAATTTAAACGAATCAAGACAATTCTTGTAAAGTTATCAATGGTGATAAGAGATCAAACATGATATATTTATAACAGGGATGTAGTCTCAATAGTACCCGGAACCATACATATCCGAAGTCATTTTGCCTCTAATTCATGCCTCGCCAGAGTGCACCTGACTGCAGTAAATTTTTGGCTCCATAACTTGAATAATAATAGGTTTCCGAGTAGTCTATCAACTTTATCCATTTCATAGCTGAGCAACGTAGGGGCAAATCTGATGCATTTAGGACATAGTCTCAATAATATTCGAAAACCTATGAACACCTGAAATCACTTCAACTTAGAGTCTATGCCTCGCCAGTGCGCAACTGGCTGCAGTAAACTCGTAGTTTCCATAAATCAGATAAATGGCTGCAACGCATATGTGCGAAGCCATATTAGGTTACTGAATATTTTCTCAACTTTGTCCATAGAAATTTCAAAGGGATAGCTCAACAATTCAAAAGTTTTCCCATGACTAAAGGAGATTCAATAATAGAATGGAATCAATTCTCTGACCGTTCCTGCTTCATGACACTCAAGGATTGAGTTTAGAAGCTTTATAGGCCTTGAATTGATCAAGAAGTTGCCTAGAGAGAATAAGGTTTCAAGTTGAGTGAAGAAAGTCAACAAATGAAAATATTCTCGGTCTTTGGAATAACTCAGGAAATAACAATCAATATTGAAATTATTTTTGGAAAATAATTCCTTTAGGAGATTCATGAACTAGCTAAGTTGAACCAATTCTTTTGATAATAATTAACCTTAGGGTTTTATGGTTCTAGAAGAATTTGGTTCGAAATTGGTTCCGAGAAAATTAATTGGAAATAAGGTCAGGACAAATGGTTGGATACACTAGTCGTATAAATACCTCAGGTAGATAAGAGTTTATTATGTTTACTAAAGAAAAATTTGAAGGTCTAAATAGTGAATGGATCTAGATTCTAAATAAAGATAGAGAAGTAAGAATGATCAAACTAATAGAGAAATTGGAAATAGGTTTGCTAAGAAGGAGATTGAAAAAAAATCTAATCTTAATCCATAAATAGCAAAAGAGTATAGATCCTAAGAGATGCTAGAGTCTGATAAAGACATGGAGAAAAATAACCCCCGAAAGCCATGTGACACTAAAAGATATATAAAATCAAGAAAATAATACAGACAGTAAAATATATCAACATACAATCGGCCTAATCCGGGTTTAGGTACAAGCATAAGCAAGGTAACCTACGAAACTATAAACAAGCAAAAAATAGATATTACAAATAGATAATTTTGGCCCTATGTTATGACAGGATGAATATAATCTAAGTGTTCTAATTGTTTCTAAAGTCTGTTTTCCTAAAGTCATACATAGACCTAAGTCAGATTGCAGGACTGTATGCTGGTCTAGATTAAGTTGACTAGACCAATTTTGCAGAACTGACCTGCATGGGCCACCATTAAAAACATGTCACGATCCGATCCCAAATTATTGGGTCGAACCGGATCATGCCCAGCCTGCACCGTTGTGAGACGGCGGCAGTAAGCTGTTCTATATGCAGGTACTCACAACAACATCTATACATTTGTCACAACTTGAATATACGAAAATTTTAAAACTTTTTATTCAACAATTGAAAAGTACAACCGGAAATGGAAGAACTGAAATAAAGTACTGAATTCAAATTAACAAAACTCCAAAACAATAAAGCTAGAAAACTGGAAAACAACTAGCTAGGCGGTTGGCTCATCGGCCCCAGGTTCTGCGTCCTCCAAGGGAAACTCTGGCAACACCACAGGATACAATACCGGGTCATAGTAGCTATTGTACAATAGCTCAGCATCCTCAATGTCACCTAAAAATGTGGATCTCCAGTCAGGAGGGAGCAAGTACGAATATGTATCTCACATTTCAAATAATAATGAAAAAGTGCAGGCTAAACAGTTGAAACAATATTTTCCAGCAATTTAACAATTTAAAACAATGTGATTTGAATGTGTAAACGTCTATGACCGGCTTGGGTTGTACAATCGCATCCTAGCGACGCGATACGGCTTATCCCCGTGTGTAAGAGGGGTAAGCTCGCACAATCATACAATATGAGGGGTATTAGCCATAAACGTTATACTATTCTTCCAATATCCCCACAATCAATATCAATCAATATCTAAACCCTAGGGGAGGGTTCCGTGTAGCAATGTGGTTTAACATGCAACTTGACAATTACTAAATAAAATGCAAGAAAACAAATTCGTAACTTGCCTCTGTTAATTGACTGGATCGAGAATGTCGGTACCGAGGAGGAAGTCAAGTATGTCTCCGAGATCCTACAGTTGAGAACCTTGACTTAGAACCATAATGAAACCATTCTAGGTGTGCTAGTTACAATCTCTAGAAGCAGACCCTAGTCAGATTTTAAGTTATTAATTAATCTACCGGAAATTGTCTAACGTCGCAATCCACGTTCGTTATCATTTTAATTGAATAAGTCAGTTACTGATTAATTTGGAAAAAATAGCAATTATCGGTTAATTTGGAAAAACTTGTATTTTAAATATATATATAAAACTAGACTTTTCTTTAAAATGAGAAAATATGTGAATTGCTAAATTACTAGATTATTTATTATGAGAAAACTTATTAATTTTTTTTATAAAATATATATCCATTTTATATTCTACGCGTTTAACGGCGAAATCAACATTCCAGAAAAATAAGAAGAAGCTACGCTACACAATACAGGTGTTACGCCCCGACCCGGGAAATCGCTCGTCCTCGCTAGATTTTACCCGAATCATCGTCCTCGTTGGGGCGTGATGCCGTACGAGCCTGGAGTTTCGCTCGTGCAAGGCAAGATAACATGTTCACATAGAACTATCTCAAATCGATAACATAAGCAGCGGAAGGAAACAAGTGAAACATAAGAATCTCTTTTATTCATAATGAACTGAAGGTTACAAAGGCTCTGAATAGCCCAATACATATGCCAATTGGCTACAACGCTCATGATCTCTCTAGCTCACAAAGGATTACATTGTTCCATACATTATGCCCCTTTATAGCCACCAAGTAGTCTTCGGCCGAACATCTCCATGTCGCAAGTCCAAACGCATATGCGGAAGCTCCTCTTGAACGCCAAGGACTCCATGCCTCGGCACGTCCAAGCCAAGCTCCGCCCCGAGCTGATCATAACCTGAACCTGCACATAAACTAGTGGGGGTTTAGTGCTTTCGTCCTCGCTTCGCACTGATCAAGACCCGCTCGCACCCAAACCAAACACTTATTTATTTAGTGAAACATGCATCTTACTTTGTGGTCTTTCTATTTAGCCTTAGGATCAATTTCATGGCAAAACTTATACATGGCACATATTCATAAATGTGTCCCACGCCGTGTTCCTACAGCAGATACAGTTAGCCATAACATAAACGTAAACATAGTGTTCGTGCTCATGCCATCCCATTTTCCTTAGCCTGCAGTGGTTAGAACTTAACATAAGCAAACATACAATTCGCACAACCAACCGATCATAACATAAACATATGCATAATAGGTAGCAGGCCCTGCGCCTGCACCCAGCTCTCATCTCAGCCCACCGGCCCTATCTATATGAAGGTCACGGTGTGTCGCACCGTAATGGACTTGGCATCTCATATGTGTAAGCCTACAATCGCTTCAATACGGGTTGCTAGCCCAGTATCCGAAGGATCCCAAACTTACGGATATCATAGCTTATCACAGCACTGGACGGTCGCAATCCGTCCGAGTATTGTGCACCATAAATACCACACATAATTCCCTCCTAGGCCGAACGGTCCCGGCGCCCCGGCGTAACCGTTCGAGGGAAGCCGCACCCGTGCACGGGCCATCCGAGTCCATTGACCATGCAATACATTCCATATCATACAATCCATAGCATACCAACCGATCTCGTATTCCATAAACATAGTGTCGCACATAAACGGTTTTCCGTGCCATAAACGGTTTCCCGTGCCATAAACATAATCCACCATAAATAGGGGGAGCTCCGTCGGCGTTATGCCCCAACACATCCATATTGATGCACGACGTCCAACGGCTTAGTCATCTCATACTCATAATCACGCGTCCCGTTCATAATTGTTATTCGCATAGCCTACTTCCGTATTTACTTAGTCTTTTCGTACATAAGTGCACAAAGGCACGCTCAGCATCATAATCAATGTTCTACGCCTAGAGTTCAATGTTCTCGGAGCCGTGCACATGATGCACATCTCATGTTGTCTTTCAATGTTCTACCATCATGCCCTATCGCGACTTGTGCACTTGATGCACGTCGCTTCAATTGTTCGATTGTTCAATGTTCTATCTTAGTGTTCAACGCATATTTAGACACTTACTCGCCGAGCCACGCTCGCTAACTCGATAACAACTTATGCATACAATACCATATATTATTAGACGTGAAAGAATAGGGGAGAGAGTCAAGAACCCGCCCACCTTAAGCCGATACGCCTTGCCGTCTTTGCCGATTGAAGCGTCTCGCTTCCATAACTCGATCGCATAGCTAACTCCTGGACTTAGCCATTCCTTTGCTCTACTCGGTTGATTTGGCCTATCGTGCCCATGCCACAATCCGTTGCAAGGCCACGATTTTGTTTCGCGGACACTTCATTGCATACGGCAAAATGCCGACCTCTTATCGTCCAGCGTAAAGCATAGCCTACACACAAGATCAACTAAAATCAGCACTTACTCGACGGGACTTATTCTTTGCATCGATTCGATTCATAGATTCCAACCGACTCAAAGCTTACCTTTGGCCAACGCAACACTTGCATCGATTCATATCGATACTTCATCGGGTCAACGCAACTCTTCGAGTCAACGACTCATCATAATGCACCGATGCGGAGCGGGGCATTACATAATATACCACTCAAAATCAGGTTCGTCCTCGAACCAAAACAAACACTTACTCCAAGTGCCTCGCATAGATCGCTTCACGATCTCGTGCTACTATCGTTGAATCATACAACTTAGTTTGGATCATACACATATTTTAGGCGTCCCACCAATATATGCATTTCAGCCAAGCTCAGTTGTAGGATATCGGGACAACTAACAAACTCAACTTAAATCCTCAAGCATCCATCGATCCGTACTCAACTTAGTCAAAATCTTAGCACCTATTCTTAAAATACTTCTCGTATGCATCATCCCATAACATGCGATCCTCTTCCAAACATCTCTGCACATAACTTGATTCAAACCATAACTTCGATCTCACAAGTTTCTCGCCGATCATCTAACACTTGCATTGCATCAACTCATTGCGCATCCGATCACAATAATTCTCCGCAATGCCTACTCGCCCAACCGTTTCCTATCTCTCGCATAACTCAAGTCTTTCATCCAATCATTCATAACACTTGGCCTCTACGACATGGACTACGTCCACATGTCTCAAATTCCTTAGCCTACCATCCGTACTAAGTCTCGTACCCAACTATCCCAATACGATCCACATTTTCGAACCATATACGTATTGCGTCTGGGGCTGCCCCCGCTGGGTAACTTATCCAGACATTGTGCTTAATCTCTCCCGACACAAGAGGTCAACTTGAGTCTACGATGCTCAAAGGCAACAATCTTTCTGACCCAAGGTCTCTTACGATATGCCTATCTCCGATACTCGACCGAGTACGAATCCTTTACTTAGTCCCCGTTTCAATCTCGACTAGTTCGTTTCGTAACATAGATCGCGCTCAATACACATGGCCTAACCGTTACTCAACCGATCTGCGACACACTCTTAGGGTCGTTCTACTATCCGTTACTCTCATACATTGCAAAATTCTTGCAATCGCCTTACCGCGTCACTACGCTAAGCACGTTCCTCAACATCCACTTGATCCAACATAACTTTTCTGACCATATTGATTCTAGTACTCGCTAACTTTCGAAACACGATACTCACTCGCTTAGACTTATCCTCAACATGCACTACCTCATTCCTTATCCTTCTTACGCGATTTCTTTAGGGTCATCCTATGGGACTTCAACATTCACTTGATTTGGCGGTCAAGTCTTCTAGGATCAGCTGCCCCGTAACTACGCTCGATAATTGAAGATCATCAACGAGGGACAGTTACAACGAACCATGCTATATCCTATCGCGGAGCCAAATCAATTCCCGACAATTCCTATGGGACTTTACCCAATCCGACATACCAATCCATAATTTATCTATCCCCGTGCAACTAATGTGCCGCTGCTACTAGAGTCACTTAGGCACTACCGTCGACGATATCGCACAATCCTTAATTCCACCTTCGCATCAAACCACAATCCATATCCAAATTGTCACGCCTTGCAAGTTCGATCATCTCCACTGGATGAATCACCATACCAGTGCTCACGCGGAATGATCGTTCTAATTTTGACGTGACGCATGTGCGAGGCTGGTGTTGCGCTCGCTCAAGACAAGAATGTCAACATAGTGGTGATCCGCGAAGCAATCCAGACACTTTCGATTTCATCCGAGCAACATCCATACACTCTCAAATTCTCCGAAGCGTTCCTACCGTTATCATCTCAATTGCCATAACTTAACTTGCATCTTATTCATCCAACAACAATGCTCAACATAATTTTTGTTTATTCGATCAGAGTATCCCCGAGTTATTGCATATCGTCTTTGATACGCCTCAATACCATCGTCGATGTGCATAACTTGAACATCTTCCTTTCTCATAAGCTCAAACCCGTTGCAATCATTGCCATTATCCGAACTCGAATACGAATCAAGTCTCGCACTTATCAAGATCCATTCCATTGTAATTACTTAACATCGTTGCGACATAATTTCAAATTCACACATCCATTCTCATATCCTTAGCTCGCACTCCAAATCGTGCTACCGATTCATCGCGTTAACCCAAATTCGTTCGCACAATTTCTCCGTACCTACTCAATTCGTTCCGAAGAAGTCTCCGTACTAACTCAATATAAGTTCGACCGCGTCGACTATTTCCTCAACGTAACATTCCTTCGTTATGCTCAGCCTATCGTTCGACTTACGCTTAACGAATCCTCGTCTGACATATCCTCCATAAGTACGACTTCGCACATAACCCTTTGACTCAATTCCTCAAGGCGTACTCGCATCGACTTCTCTTAAGTCATTCCCACTCAAGTCTCGATACTACTTCGTTCGTTGCGGCGAACATATCGTAACAACATAATCGTCTCGACGTAACCTATCGCAAGTCACCAAACATCTTAACATAGCTATCGCTAAGTGGTACTCCATATACCACTCAGGATCGAGCCTATCGTTATCGACACAATACTTCGCTATACTTGCTCGCATAGTTGGTATTGCATATACCACACGAAATCGAGTCATTACTCGACATCACACTTCGCATAGGTCCAACATTTATTCCTCAATCAACTATCCCGTATGGCGATCCTTCCGATCCCAGCTCTAGCGTTAGCTCAAGTTCGACATACATTCGATCTAACCGTACCATGGCGATCATATCGATCCCACCCGCAACATTCGCTTATTCAACGCTCAACGCGACATACGGCCAACATAAACGTTCGCCTACTCAACTCGACTCCGCGACCAACTCGATTCGTTACTATCGCATCCACGATCTTCGAATCCCGCACGTTGCAGCTCGTGCAACAACTTAGTCTCGATACTTAAGATCTTTACTCAATCTCGTACAACATTTCGCTATCCATCCGTATAGCCATACTACGCACATCATACCGTATCGACTCGTTGCACCGATGCAACGAACGATCCACGACTTGCTGCACTCCGTGCAACCGATAACACATAACCATTTCCGTAGTCACATAACACGCATCGTCTCACATATCGACCCGTTGCACTTCGTGCAACCAACAACACATATTTCCTCGCACTTCGTGCGACCAGCAACACATATCATTGCACTTTATGCAACCAACATCACCATATTCGTTGCACTTCGTGCGACCAGCATTCCATAACTCGTTGCACTTCGTGCACCCAATATCCCCTAAATCGTTGCACTTCGTGCAACCAACACTCTCCGGTGGCACCCGGAGATAGCGGGATAGTCACGACATACTTGTGGCAGACATACTCACATAATATAGACTTATTGTATGGAACATCCAATGTAGCGTCGAGCAGAACCATGAGCCATGCGGTTGCGGAAACAACTTAGAGTCAACTGAATTTCGATATCGAAGCAACTGAGGGTCAAAGAGATTCACGCACGGTCCAAAGGATGGAACCGCTCTGATACCAACTTGTCACGCCCCGACCCGGGAAATCGCTCGTCCTCGCTAGATTTTACCCGAATCATCGTCCTCGCTGGGGCGTGATGCCGCACGAGCCTGGAGTTTCGCTCGTGCAAGGCAAGATAACAGGTTCACATAGAACTATCTCAAATCGATAACATAAGCAGCGGAAGGAAACAAGTGAAACATAAGAATCTCTTTTATTCATAATGAACTGAAGGTTACAAAGGCTCTGAATAGCCCAATACATATGCCAATTGGCTACAACGCTCATGATCTCTCTAGCTCACAAAGGATTACATTGTTCCATACATTATGCCCCTTTATAGCCACCAAGTAGTCTTCGGCCGAACATCTCCATGTCGCAAGTCCGAACGCATATGCGGAAGCTCCTCTTGAACGCCAAGGACTCCATGCCTCGGCACGTCCAAGCCAAGCTCCGCCCCGAGCTGATCATAACCTGAACCTGCACATAAACTAGTGGGGGTTTAGTGCTTTCGTCCTCGCTTCGCACTGATCAAGACCCGCTCGCACCCAAACCAAACACTTATTCATTTAGTGAAACATGCATCTTACTTTGTGGTCTTTCTATTTAGCCTTAGGATCAATTTCATGGCAAAACTTATACATGGCACATATTCATAAATGTGTCCCACGCCGTGTTCCTGCAGCAGATACAGTTAGCCATAACATAAACGTAAACATAGTGTTCGTGCTCATGCCATCCCATTTTCCTTAGCCTGCAGTGGTTAGAACTTAACATAAGCAAACATACAATTCGCACAACCAACCGATCATAACGTAAACATATGCATAATGGGTAGCAGGCCCTGCGCCTGCACCCAGCTCTCATCTCAGCCCACCGGCCCTATCTATATGAAGGTCACGGTGTGTCGCACCGTAATGGACTTGGCATCTCATATGTGTAAGCCTACAATCGCTTCGATACGGGTTGCTAGCCCAGTATCCGAAGGATCCCAAACTTACGGATATCATAGCTTATCACAGCACTGGACGGTCGTAATCCGTCCGAGTATTGTGCACCATAAATACCACACATAATTCCCTCCTAGGCCGAACGGTCCCGGCGCCCCGGCGTAACCGTTCGAGGGAAGCCGCACCCGTGCACGGGCCATCCGAGTCCATTGACCATGCAATACGTTCCATATCATACAATCCATAACATACCAACTGATCTCGTATTCCATAAACATAGTGTCGCACATAAACGGTTTCCCGTGCCATAAACGGTTTCCCGTGCCATAAACATAATCCACCATAAATAGGGGGAGCTCCGTCGGCGTTATGCCCCAACACATCCATATTGATGCACGACGCCCAACGGCTTAGTCATCTCATACTCATAATCACGCGTCCCGTTCATAATTGTTATTCGCATAGCCTACTTCCGTATTTACTTAGTCTTTTCGTACATAAGTGCACAAAGGCACGCTCAGCATCATAATCAATGTTCTACGCCTAGAGTTCAATGTTCTCGGAGCCGTGCACATGATGCACATCTCATGTTGTCTTTCAATGTTCTACCATTATGCCCTATCGCGACTTGTGCACTTGATGCACGTCGCTTCAATTGTTCGATTGTTCAATGTTCTATCTTAGTGTTCAACGCATATTTAGACACTTACTCGCCGAGCCACGCTCGCTAACTCGATAACAACTTACGCATACAATACCATATATTATTAGACGTGAAAGAATAGGGGAGAGAGTCAAGAACCCGCCTACCTTAAGCCGATACGCCTTGCCGTCTTCGCCGATTGAAGCGTCTCGCTTCCATAACTCGATCGCATAGCTAACTCCTGGACTTAGCCATTCCTTTGCTCTACTCGGTTGATTTGGCCTATTGTGCCCATGCCACAATCCGTTGCAAGGCCACGATTTTGTTTCGCGGACACTTCATTGCATAAGGCAAAATGCCGACCTCTTATCGTCCAGCGTAAAGCATAGCCTACACACAAGATCAACTAAAATCAGCACTTACTCGACGGGACTTATTCTTTGCATCGATTCGATTCATAGATTCCAACCGACTCAAAGCTTACCTTTGGCCAACGCAACACTTGCATCGATTCATATCGATACTTCATCGAGTCAACGCAACTCTTCGAGTCAACGACTCATCATAATGCACCGATGCGGAGCGGGGCATTACAACAGGGTCACAAAGAAATAAAGGAAAAACTGGGCTTATGCCCTTTACAAATTATTTACATAAATTAATTAATCCTAAGGCGAGCTCTGAGTGCCGCGAACGGTCCAAACAGTAGGCCGAGGCCATGTACCATAAATACTAAAAGCAGTACCAGTTCTAAAATAAATTATAATTAAAATAAAAACTAAAGAGTCTCAGACTTGCTCGTGCAATCTCATGTTGCGGCTTACGTCTCAACGTACATGTGACCCTGTATCGTTTGCGTTTCGTCGAGGCTCATTCGACCGATATGGTCGTCGCCTAACTGGTGATACAAAATCCATAAAATCCAAAAACCAACAAAATCCAATCTATAAATCGTTTTGCAAAGACCGATTTTCTTTAGAAAATAGGTTTTATCCAAATTGCTAATTTTTATAAGGAAATCCCTTTTTAAAATATTTTCCGAAAATTTGGGCAGCATCTCCTCTGTAATTGGGACAACCCAATCCTGAGAGGATGCCAACCACAACACAATTAAATATCCCAAACCAGGGATCACCAAACCAAAAATGAATATCCAACCCAAAAGTGAACCACAGCACAATATATCCAAACATAGAAAAATATGCCGCAACGTAACCGATACTCTACGTATCACCCAAAGCAACAATATATCAAAATACCGAATTTCGAAACGGGATCGGGACCGCGTCATCACAGACTATCTACGGGAGGGACACGGGGACACGAAGTTATACCTCAATTGCTCGGCTAGAGCTCTCAGATGAAAATATTAGAAGAAAGAAATCCACGGACAGCGGGAAATGGCTCGGAAAAGCGCTACGGAACTCGGGGCAGTGCTGGGACGGAGCCGACAGGGATCGGGGTCACGTCGGGAAGGCGCTGGCCAGCGACACGGGGACTCGGGGGTCGCCGGTGGCGGATCTGGCCGGCGGGACAGCGCTGGCCGGACGGGAACGGGCCGGTGGGAGACAGGGCGCCGGGAGGCGTGGGGCGCGGGTTGGCCTCGGGAAGTCGGCGGGAGGCGCTGGCCTCGGGAACAGCGGGCGGCGGCACCGGCTGGACCTGGCCGGGCGGGATGTCGCGGACGGTAGGGCGTGGGTGGAGCTCGAAGGAGGCGGACGCGGGGCTGCTGGGGTCGAGGACGGGCTGGGCGCGGCCGGAAGGTGGCGCCGAAGAGTTGTTCGGAGCTTGGGAGAAAGGGGAAGAAGTGAGATGGGGAGGAGAATGCGAGTGAGGGAAATGAGAATGAGGGGGAGAAAGAGAGCTGGGAGTGGGTTAATATGGAGAGAGTGGGAGAAAAAGATGTGGAGAGGAGGAGAAGTAGCTGAGGAGAAATAAGGGGAGGTGATCTGGTCGTGGGAGACCAGATCAGGTCGTGGGGGGAAAATTAGTTTTTTTTTAATTTCATTTTATTAAAAACTTAAACCACTATATGAATACATATAAATGTAAATAGATTTAATCACAGGTTTTAATGAAAAATCCAAGGGTGGGTTCGGAAGACGGGGTCTGGTGTCCGGACTCGGGGTCGGACTCTGGGCACGCGATCGGGGACAGGCCACAAACAAAATCCAATAATTAATTTTTAAAATATATTTTCCTGATCCGACTAATATAAATATAATAATAATAATAATAATAATAAACTAAGACTAATATTAAGCTACAGACAAATAAAATCCAACAATTACTAATTCCAAGATTTCGGGTTTCACAAGTTGAATAGATTTTCTCAGTGGATTGGGCCCAAGTTGTTCAGCCCATCTAAATGCCAGTTTGTAATGAGGAAACATCGCAAGAAAGAAAATATGGTACTCTTTTGTACTTTGTAGTGTGCATCATCTTAGTATTTGGCTTTCAGCGCTTCTTCCTAGACCGCCACGTGAACCGACGCCACGTGTCGGTTTCTATTGGTCGGAGTTAGGGGGCAGAGTGTTTTTTCCATCCAATAACGTGCTGACACGTGTCCATCGGTTTGTTTTTTCAGTCTAAACTTTCGGGCTGGCAAGACTTTTTGTTTGGCTTTACTAGTTCAATTGAAAGCAGCCAATTTTTGTACTTGAAACTGTCAAATCTGCAAGGAAAATCGATCCGGTCTAACCAGTTGAGAAGGTGATCCACTATGAAGCACAAATAGAGGTACGTATCAGTCATGGACACAAAGATATGTATCAGTCATAGCCGGACTTTATATGAGACACATGAGACGAGTGCCTCAGGCCCAAAATTTTATGGGACACCAAATTCTTATATATACTATTTAATTATGTAAGTCCAATTAGAACAGAGGTCCAGTAGGCTAATTCTAAATCTTTTAGTCCGAATATTTTGAATGTTATATACTAGAACACCAAAAGACAAGTCGATTAGTCGGAATAAAGAAACAAATTTGGTGAAATCGTTGTTAAAATTAATCATCTCCCCTTTCGTCTTCTAACGTCTAACACTCCCAATCTCCTTCTACCCTTACGTCATTGCCAATCTCCTTTACTCGTCCGTCATTGTCAATATCCTCTCTCCCTCTCGGTCCTCTTATAGGTAATTGAACAATATAACAAGTTACAATTTTTATTATTATTATCATATGAAAAGCCCGAAACATTGTTAGTTTTTATTTATTGTTTGTCCGGAACATCACATTTATTTTTTTGGTTTGAATATCTTCAATTTTATTAGTATTTGATTATGACATATATTATTTGAATATTATATTTTGTTGTTTTACTTGAATTTTGTGTTGATAATACTATTGTATCGTCGTCCATAAAATGAATTATATGAGCATTAAACTATGGGGCACCACTTTTAGAGTTTGACTCAGATCTCAAAATTTAAAGTCCGGTACTGATCAGTCATGGATACTCCAAAGTACATTAGGATACGTCAATACCAATTTGATATCTGGTGCTATCTCGGTTACTACCAATTTAAATTTGTCGAAATTAAGATTCCAGTTAGCATGGTATATTGATATCGTTGAACTCAGCCTTGTTCTGTCGAAGTTTGGCTGCCAATATACATCTGCCTGTTTTCTTGCCTTAATTGCCTATTATGATCACAATTGGGTCTTCTATATATGAACAATAAAATTGCATACAATTACAATATGTGTGGCATGTATTTACGTACAAAAATGCTACTTATCTCCCAAATATTTGGATGATGCATCTCCTATTATTTGACATATGATATAGTTGCGTACATGACAGCTGATATGGCAAAAATTAAAATTAAAATTAATTTTTTTGGTTAAAATTTGCCATGAAGCTTCTATTTCAGCTGATATGGCAACTGTCATATAATGGGAGATGGTATCACCCATTTTTTTTTGAAAAATAAATAGCATAATTGATATACCGACACGACATAGTACATCACATCTATTTTGGTATATACTAGTGTAGTTCTGAATTGTCCTTGTTTCCTTGGTTACAATCAAAGTCTTAATATAGATGTATAATATATATTGATCATGTGTGTATTCAACTCTTCCAGTGTGTTAATATAAATGTAAAACCCTCAAAGCGGAAGGCTCTCTAATTGCACGGACGTAAAAAGTGATACATATCCCCTATATATTACCTAGTATATATATGTATACATATAACATAAATAACTACATTGTACCTAATTTAAAAGATATTTGTATCCATACCGTAATTGTTACTCGTACCGGTACCGTGCCTAAATTTGTGCAACATAGATCTAATGAATCGGAAACATACATATATATATATATATATATATATATATATATATATATATATATATATATATATATATATATATTTTTTTTTTTTTTTTTTTTTTTGAAGAATGGTAAAATTTATTGATGAAAAGAATCAGTCAACCTTACAAGCCTCCACCTCAACCCCTCTCACTACTAATTATTTATACATTTTACTATGTAGGCAGTCTACATCTCTAGAGATATTGTTGATGATACCCGCAATGGAGATTGCGGCCCCGTCAAAAATTCTCCTGTTTCGCTCTCGCCACACGTGCCACACAACTTATTGAAGCCATGACCGTGCCCGGTAGAATCTCTCCTTCGCTTGGTTCTCTAGCGCGAGTATTTCTCGTACTATCTCTAGTAACCCCATTCCCGATCCAACATTGATACCAATCTTATTACATATGGAACTCCAAATGTGACTAGACATGGGACACTGAAAGAAAAGATGATCTCTCGTCTCCGCCTCTACTCTGCAAAATACACATAAAACACTATCAATCTGAACGCCAAACCTACGTAGCCGATCCCTCGTTAACAATCTGTCGCGAATAGCTTTGTATACACATAGCTTCATTTTGGTTGCACTGTCTTTCGCCCAGACCAAATCTGCCCACTCAACCTTTTGCATATGAGGACTAATCCTCTCATATATCTTCTTGCTATCAAACTTTGCCAATTGAGTATCCTCCCATACCCACACATCATTGTCAGCTTCCAGGTCCACATTAACCAGGCCAATCACGTCAGCAAAGTCCCGCACAACCGGTCTTGCTGCCAAATTCCATTCCCCGTTAAATCGGATGGCACTTACTCGGTCTTCCCTTCCCACCAGTTCGAAGACCTCCCATCCTAGTCGGTCCACGAGACTTTGGCCATTGAGCCATGGGTCGAACCAAAGACTCGTCTGCTCCCCCGTGTGGATTATCCGCCTAATCATTCCCTTCAGACGTGGCCGGACCTTTAGAATATTCTTCATATTCACCGAGAAATTGTTATCCACTTTACTGGTCCAGAAATTCGTTCCCCTCAGATATTTATTATTCATCCACCGAACCCAAAGCGAATCTCCAACCAGGAGTTTCCAAGCCAACTTCAGCACCGCCACGTCCCTCAGCACGCGAATGGATCGCAGTCCAATTCCTCCTTCCTCCTTTCTCCGGCACAGTTCACTCAACGAGATAAGGTGTAAACCACCCCTCCACACGAAATTGGCACACAACGTCTCTATACTCTTGATAGTTTTATCAGGGATATGAATGGCTTGTAACCAGTATGCCGTAATGGCCAGAATAATCGATCGAACTAATTCCACTCTCCCGCCAAAAGAGAGGATCTGCGCCTGCCAACCTTCTAATCTTTCCTGAATATATTGAATGAGACCTTGGCAGTCAGCATCCCGAGCATAAGATATAGATAACAGGAGCCCCAGGTATTTCACCGGCAGCTGCCCCCTTTCTATTTGAAGAAGATTCGACCACATATCTGTATCCTTGCAAGTTCTGCTAAAATACGCCCTGCTTTTTTCCCTGTTAAGTTGAAGACCTGAAAGACTTCCAAACTCCAGCATAACCCGGTTTAGTGAGGATATCGACTTCCTGTTCGGCTCAAAAAATACAAGAAATCATCAGCGTAAATAAGATGAGAAATCACCGGATCAACACGTCGGAAAAGAGGCGTGATTTGTCCTCTATGAACTGCAATATCCATCATACACGTGAAATACTCCATAACTATAGTGAAAAGGTATGGAGAAAGAGGGTCTCCCTGACGCAAGCCCCGGTTGCTCCCGAAAAAAACCATGCGGCTGCCCTCCAATAAGTACTGAGAACGTCGGCGAAGATATACACTCCTTGACGCGATCCACCCACCAATTCGAAAAGCCCATATTACTTAGCATACTATAAACGAACTCTCTACTAACCGTGTCATATGCCTTCCGAAGGTCGAGCTTGATGCATCCTTTTCCTCCTCCTACTTTGTTAAAATCTCTGATCATCTCATGCGCTAATAGACAATTATCCGCGATGGAACGACCTTTTATAAAAGCCGCCTAGTTGTGCGAGATCAATTCCTGCAAAATATCCTGCATGCGACCACACATAATATGCGTAATAATTTTATATATGAAATTGCAACAGGATATTGGACGAAAATCCCCAAGCGAGTGAGCGCCCTCCTTCTTTGGAATCAAACATAAGAACGTATGATTCATTTCTTTAAGCAGTCGTCCTGAACAGAAAAATTCCTGAACCACCAGTAGAACTTGCTGTCGAAGAAGACCCCAATGATGTTTGTAGAAAGCAGAATTAAACCCGTCGGGACCAGGCGCCTTATTCGGGTCAGCCTTAAAAACAATAGCTTCAATCTCATCTAAGGAGATAGCCTTCTGTAGAATGGCGTTACACGCCTCCGTAACCACCCTCTTACATATGAGCTCGGGGAAATGTATCCTGATCTCTTCTTGGTTGTACAGCTCCTGATAGAACCGAATAGCCTACGAAGCAATATCCTTCTCCTCCGTCAAGATGGAACCATCAGAACGTAAAATGTGGCCTATCGAATTACGATTTTGCCGAGCTCGAATGGTTGCATGAAAAAATTTCGTACACCTATCCCCGTCATGTAGCCAGGCACATTTAGCTCTTTGTTGCAACTGAATTTCCTCAAAAAATCTACTACGCCGAGCGGATTCCTGTATATTTATTTCTCTATCCGCTAAGTTGCTGTTCAGCGGATTCTTCTGTAATTCGTCCTGAATATTCTTCAACTCTAGCTCCAGAGCTTCAACCCAAAGCTTTGGTCGGGTTCTATTCCAAGATTTAATAGCAGTTTTGATAGACTTAAGCATATGCACGAATATAAATTGACGCGTACCTGATTTGGCGCTGACCATACCCCCCTCTACTGCTTCTTTGTACCCATCCTGGAGAGGCCAGGAATTGCAGAACCGAAAAGGAAATTTCTTCACTCGATGGTCATCCACCAATCGGATTAATATAGGCGTATGGTCGCTCGAACCTTTATGCAAGCCTTCCGCCTTGCTATGTGGGAAAATTTCTAGCCATTTATTGTTACACAAGGCCCTGTCTAACTGGCAGCAAATGCGTCCAACCACCGAGCTATTATCCCATGTCCATATGTGGCCCGATCGCTCCAAGCAAGATAGCCCCGAAGCCAGAAGACAGTCCTGAAAATCAGCCAAGATGGCCGCAGGAACTTGTCTCCCACCCAACTTCTCGTCTACCGTCAAGATGGCGTTGAAGTCTCCACTGAAAATTATTGGGATCTGATCATCCACCTCCGCAGCCACCCGAATAATATCTTTCTAAAGCTGGAATCTACGTCGGCGGTCGTTGTGTCCGTACACATCCCCGACCCACATTTTGAATCCTCCTTTGTTGGACAGTTCCACAGCGATAAGCTGCTCCGACATGAATTTAACCTGTCCCGTCCATATACGTGAATCCCAGAGCACCCATACCCTCGCCATCTCGCATAATTGAAGGTTATGAATTGACGCCCATTGATGTGGAACCCGATTATTTAACTTGCTTTCGGATTTTATTTTACTTTCCAGAATTGCGACAATATCGCATTTCTTACTCTTCACCCTTTCTTGAATCTGTCTCCACTTCCCTATGGAGTTCGCTCCGCGAACGTTCCATGAGAGAACCGACATCTAGCAACGTTGGTTAACGTCCGCACCACTCCGATCATTCTTCCTAGGACAAATCGGGGAACGACCGTATTCAACCATTTGCATCTCCACCTGCGATTCGTGCTCATTATTTTCATCTCTGGACTGTTTCTCAGCTAACAAGTTTTGCCACTTTGGATTGTTTTCTCGTGTGAGTCCTTCCCCGCTCTCGCTATGTGTCCTCCGCTGTCCCCCCACCTGGGAACCCTCCGTTGGCTCATCTCTTCTTCTCGACTTGTGGCTCGACTCGACTGTCGCTTCCTCATCATCCCCTTTTTCCTCTACCGTTGTTCCTTCTGGCCGATCTTCTCTATGGTTGACAGCAACCACCAAAGCTAAGGATAACTCTGAGTTCCTCTCTGTGCCATTGTTATTCCCCTCGGGACCGCTTCTCTTACCCAGTATAGACGAATTAGGAGCTGTATTTTCAACAATATCCATTTCTGTCCTAGAGTTATGGTCCTCTGAGTATGAATTCGGGCTTTCAACAGGAAGCGCCAGGTCCTCTTGGGACCCTACTCGATCAGAAGTCGGTTCTCCATTATTCTCCTCCTCTTCCTCACCAGTATGTTGTTTACGTTGGTCAGGATCACAACAATTCACCTTGGTATGTCCAAAACATTGACATAACTCACATGAGGGAGGAACCCATTCATACTCCACCTCCTGTTGCATCCACTCTCCATTAGGAAGGACGATGTCGATTTTCCTCGGAAGACAATCCTTAGCCGTAATTTCAACGAATATCCGAGCATAAGATAACCGCTGTCTTCTCGCCGTGGGGATATCGGTCCGGAGAGGTTTGCCCACCATGCTAGCCAACTTCATTATAGATGGAATACTCCACAATTGTGGGGATAGCCAAGGTAACCGGATCCAAATCGGAACCGTAGTCAGCCTGTCTTTCTCAAAATTTGAAGCTGGCAGCCATCTTTTGAGAACGACAAGGCGCCCATCGAACGTCCATGGTCCCCCTTCCAATATCCGGATCAGATCCTCCTCTAATGTAAACTTGAAGAAATAAAATCCGTTTTTCCGAGAGAAAATCTCCATCTCACCTTTTGGACGCCATACTCTCAAGGCGTAGGCCCTAAGCTGGCCATAGAAAGGCTTATTCCCCATCACATATAGGACGAGCGTGCTCTTCCAGTATTCTGTCGTCTCCTGGATATCCTCATTAGTTATCTCTACGACCTTCGTCCTATTGATGACACTGGGCTCCACGTATTGCAAGTCCACCTCTTCCTGCACCGGGGCAGGACGACAGATCTCCACCCATGAGACTGGCTTCGTTCTGGTGCCCCCAACTTCCAGTTGCTTGTCTCTCCTGCCTCCCGAGTTGGTCTCATGTACTTTCGCAACGGAATTCTCCGCTGGTACCCTGCCTATGTTCCGCCTCTGCACAGAGTATCCGCCACTCTTATGTTTCGACGGCGCTTCCCCGTCCTTCCTGTTCCCGTCTGTTCGAGCGTCTTTACGCCTCCATTGATCTCCCCATCTTCGTCCTTCCTCCCTCGGCCCGTGGTTATTACTCCAGGCGGGGAGGGAGGTGGCCATTGCTTTACCCTTCTTCTCCATCGGGCTGTTTCTCCTGCGGCGCTCGACGGTGGTCCAGCCTCCGCCGGCCCCCCGAGCGCCTTCATTCGCCGTCGCATCTCGCTGCCAAGTGCTATCCGCTGCCGCCGTCGCAGATTTAGGTCCAGGATCTCCTGGATCGCCTCCTCCCGCTAACCCTAGCGCCATTTATTATTATTATTATTATTATTATTATTATTATTATTATTATTATTATTATTATTATATATATATATATATATATATATATATATATATATATATATATATATATATAAAATCAGCTGACTATCATTTTAATTTGTAAACGTCAGAATTAAGTACTGAATTTGCTGATAAGAGTTATGTAGCGTTGGCATAGGGCGGAACCATATAAGAGCTGTGATTAGACCTGTCACGAGTCCGTTCCGAAATATTGGCACATGTGCCTGGTCCGACACGTTTAATCGTGGGTTTGAACTGGCCAATCCAATATATTGGGCCGTATTGGATCACATATGTCGGCCCATAAGATAGGTCCGGTCTAGTTCGGCCCGGTCCATCCGAGGCACGGCCCGTCCCGACCCACCCAAACATATGACAACCTATGGAAAATTAGTTCTTGTTTGCAACCGCTCCTTTGCAATTGGTGCCGAGAACATATTGTTCCTACTGAACATGGTAGTAAATGCTACTTTACTACAAAGTTCCATAGAACAACATTCCCAGGATGCCTCCACAGTGCTTACGCATGCATCTTTTGATGAGAGACTTTGGCGATAATTTGTATATTTATTTATATTTGATTCCTAGAACATGTGGTTAGGGGTGCAACTCGGGCGGGTTGGGTCGGGTTTGAGGTCAACCCAAGTCCAACCCGATGAATGATAAGCATAGTCCGAGCCCAAGCCCGACCCAACCTCGGGTTCAATATATGAAGCCCAAGACCAAGCCCGGAGGAGCGGGTTGGGTCGGGTCCATCGGGTTAATTGGACTCTAATATAAAATTTAAAATAATTTTCAACAAAAGTAATATTAAACACATAATCAAATAACAATCAAACCTTGATCGTTACAAAATACAAATTGAAATGAGAATTCTTTGTAAGGAGTTAAAGAGTTTGGGTGGAGAAATTTAGGATTTAAACTTTTTATTTAAGAAGCATGAAAAATATATATATAAATTATATGTATTTCGGGTTTCGGGTTCTTTGGGCAACCCGGCACATGAACCCAAGCCCAACCCGATTTTTGATCGGGTTCAAATATTTTAACTCGAGCTCGAACCCGAACCCAAGTATCTTCGACCCTAACCCAACTCATTAGCGGGTTTACCCGATCGGGCTCGGGTTTAGCCCGCCCGAGTTGCACCCCTACATGTGGTCAAATACAATAAAATTCTGAGTTTATCTTATTAGTGTAAGATCTTGTATCTTAGGGAAGTCAGACCGACTCAGATCAGACCCAACTCGACTCGACCCGTAGCCCACAGTGTCGTGAGTCATGTGCCGAACTGGGCTCAGATGTTTACCCTTAGTCCCGGCCCGTTATAGTTCATGGGCTTGAGAGGCCTGACTAACATGTCAATTGGGCCGGCCGGCCCAGCCCATCACGAGCTCGGCCCAAAAAATGGCCCATGTGTCAGGCTCGGTTCGAAAAATCGTGAGCCCGGCCCGACCTGTATATTGGGTCGTACCGGCCATGTATATCGCCCCACAACATAGGTCCGGCCCGACCCCATCCGGCCCACCCAAATAGCAAAGAATCAAAAAGTTTCTATATAAAAAAACAATTGTAAACATGAAATGCATTACAGTTTTTATATGTGCCATACCCATATAGTTTGATCTTTGTTATCCAATTTTGTTTTTTTATGTGTCATCAAATACATTACAGTTTAGACATCGACTATGGTGTGTTGCAGAGCTGAAGAACGTCAAGGGGAGAAATGGCTAGCTCTCATATCTACAGTACCTAATGTAGAGGTAAAGATTGCAATGAAAGATCTGTAGAAACTTTCATCTACAAGGCCGTCGGACAAACTTAGGACGCGTTTGTTATGCGGAAAATTATATATCCGAAAAATCTATATTTCCGAAAATTAAATTTCAGATAATTAAATTTTCTGAAAAATTATATTTTCATGTTTGGTGACTAAATAAATATTTCCCAAAAAAAAATAAAAATGAGTAAAAGAAAAAGAAAAAAAAAATCAAAAACGATAAAAAGAAAAAAAAAACAAAAAACGAAAAAAAACCCGATCAAAATACAAAAAAAAAGACAAAAAGCCAAAAAAAAAAAATCGAAACGACAAAAATGGAAAGAAAAAAAAGATAACCAAAAAACAACAAAAAAAAACGATAAAAAAAGCAAAAAAAAGGACAAAAAAGACAAAAAAAATAACAAAAGCAACAAAAATGACAGTAAACAACAAAAACGATAAAAAGGACAAAAAAATGACAAAAACAAAAGAAAAACGACAAAAAAAATGACAAAAAAGACCAAAGACGACAAAAAAAAAAGGACAAAAAATAAAATAAAAAATTACTAAAAATGGCAAAAAAATACTAGTACAAAAAAGAAAAAAAAACGACAAAAAACAACAAAAGACAACAAAAAGGGACAAAAACCGGTAAAAAGCGACAAAAAAGTGACAAAAACTACTAAAAACGACAAAAGACAGAAAAAAACGACAAAAATCGGTAAAAAAGACAAAAAAGTGAAAAAAAAAAGGTGACGAAAAATGACAAAAACAACAAAAAATGACAAAAACAACAACAAAGACAAAAAAAGACAAAAAAAATACTAAAAACGACAAAAACGACCAAATCGACAAAAAAGACAAAAAACGACAAAAGGCAAAAAAACGACAAAAATCGGTAAAAAAACGACAAAAATTTGTTGGCCCAATGATTGTATCATATTTTTTAATATGGTTAATCTGTTAAGTTTAGCATTTCATTATCACTAATCTTCATACTATCACTACAGCATTTCTACTTATACTTATACCTTTGGTGATATGTGTTTATTGTTCTACATATTAGTGATATGAGTTTTCATTACATATATCTTAAATTTGCTTGAGTTACCAAAATCAAAACTATGTTTTAATTATGGTTATTCAATTAAGTTTAACATTATGATATCATTAATATTCATACTATCACTATAGCATTTCTGCTTATACTTATACCTTTGGTGATATGTGCTTATTGTTTTACATATTATTGATATGAGTTTTCATTATATATATCTTAAATTTACTTGAGTTACCAAAATCAAAACTATGTTTTGATTATGGTTATTCAATTAAGTTTAACATTATGATATCATTAATATTTATGCTATCACTATAGCTCTTATAATTAAACTTAGCATTGTCCTGCTGTGCTTTATCTTATCATATTTGCTACATGTATATTATTTTGTTCGTCTAACATGTACATGCAGAAAAGCAATAAGTAAGATCAATGTGGACATATGCAATGAAGAAATCATGGTGGGCGAAGGACGACGGATCCCACAAGATTTTTCTGAACCATCCGACGACATCTTCGGAGCCACGCACTCGGGGGTTCCGCTGTCCGGTCAGCGGACGGGGGTCGAGGGGGCAGCGCACCCCTTAGGGGTTCGGGGGCGAAGCCCCCGAAAGGTTTTCAGTTTTCACAAACTGGATATCTTTGGACAGCTGTCGTCAAGGAAGAAACCAACATCTATCAAGGAAAGAAGCCATGCCATGCCATCATCATTTCAAGACTTTAAAGAAGCCTGCGTCTGCTACAGTATTGAGTCTTAGGAATAATTATAAACATAATAAATGGATAGCAAAATCAAAAGCTAGGGTATAAATTAGTCCAGGATCATTTTTGGATGAAAATCGGCATACCGACGGTATACCAACGGTATACCGATTTTTGTTTACAAAAAGTTTATGTCTACAAAATCGGCATACTGACGGAATACCGATCTATACCGACGGTATACCGATTCAGTAACGTTGAAAATCCAACGGTCGAATTTTGAACATTTAATGATCCCAATGGATATATTTCTATCTGTTGCAATTCCAGACCGATATTCCGACGGTATACTGGTTCGTACCGACGGTATACCGATCGCTGATTGAAAAGTTGCCTTTGAGCTTTTTTCAATGCTTTGGTTATAAATAGCTTTGAATCCGTTCATTCAAGGTTGACGTTTTCAGTCTAAAAATTTCTAAACCACCAAAGCATGTCCACAAACAACTCTACAAAATTTTTATTTGCCATCCACAAATTGTGTTAGAGTTATTGAGTTGAAAAGTGAGATCTTCATCTTGTTGTATAAGGAGATCAAAACCTATTGTGAAAGGTTGAAGTTGGAGAGTCTTTGGATCCAAACTCTCGGTTGAAGTTGGAGAGTCTTCGTATCCAAACTCTCGGTTGAAGCTGGAGAGTCTTCGTATCCAAACTCTCGGTTGAAGTCGGAGAGACCTTCGGACTAAAGCTCTTGTGTAAGAAGTTGGTGAGCCTTCGTATGAAAACTCACGTTGTAATATTTGCGATAATAGTGGATTAAATTCGGAGAGAGTTCCGGGACTGGAGTGTCCCTTGGGAGGATACCAGGATACATCGGGTGTCGGTATTGTTTTGCTTCTTCTCTTGCACTTATATTTTTAAATTGCCCATTAGCTTGTGCTCAGTGCTTGATTAGTTAGCTTGACCCTATTCACCCCCCTCTAGTGTGAAACCCAGTTTTGAAATGTGTAATATTATTATTATTAGTATTATTATTAGTATTATAATTATTATTTATGAGCTTGGAAATTAATTTCAAAAATTACAACGGTTTTTTATTGCTGACCTGACCCGAGCCCGGACCCGATTCCTGAAACCCAGACCCGTTTTGGAACCCACTTCTTTTAATTAAAATTTTGAGTTCCTTTCTTTCTTTAAAAAAAATATATAATATTAAGACACTTGAGCTGGTCCACGTTGGACCAGCACCCATTTCCCCACTTCCCTACTTCTCTCCCCAACTCCCGTACTCCCACACAACCTCTTCAAACTACTCCTCCTTTCACTCCTTTCTCATTGACTTTCTCTCCTCCAATCACTCAAACCACCACCCCACCTCCTTATAACCCCATTCTCAAAACATTTCCCAACCATTCTCCCTCTACTCCAGAGAAAAGCAAAAACCCCATTCACTTCCACTCCTCTTCCCCCTCTTCCCTCCAGCACCCGACCCGAGCGGCTGCGCACCTCCTCGGGCGCCTCCCCAACGCCGGCCCGCACCTGACGCCGGCACCCGAGCCGCGCCCCGGCCTCCCCGATCAGGACCCGCGAGTCCCCCGGCCCTTCGCCGGCACCCGAGCCCCGCTCCCCGGCTTCCCCGACGTGCCCTAGCTCCGACCAACACCGGAGCTTCGGCGCCCAAGCCCTACGCCCCTTCGCCGACCCTCCTCGGCGCCCCTCCGACCGTCGGCCGCCGCTTCCCGACGACCCCAGCCGCCTCCCCGACCAGATCCAGCCGCGCGCCCGTCTCCGAGGCAGCGCCCCGGTTTTCCAGCGCCCCTTCGTCTTTTCCGCAGCGCCTCCCCGCGCTTTCGCGGCCTCGTCCAGCGCTGTCCAGCGCTTCGGCTGTTCCCGACTTGCTGTTCTCGTCTTTCTTTTTCTATAACTTGCATCTGAGAGCTCTAGCCGAGCAACCCAAGGTATAACCCCTGTCCCGTCCCATTTTCTTCAGTCTATGATGAGATTGGTCCCCGATTCCCTCCTGGGAATTCGGTTTTTAGCGACGTCGTCGTTTCGGAACCTTCGAAAAGGTTCTGTTGGTTGTTTTTCTTTCCCGAAACTTTTCGGAAAATGGATTTCGATATATTTTGGATTTTCGGAATTTTCCGGTAGCGTGCTGTGAATGTTTTGGTTGGATTCGGACTTACGAACTTGGTTCGGGTCGTTCCGAAATAATCTGTAGAATGTTTGTGGTTATTTATATATATATATATTGGAATTCCCTGGTTTGGGATTTGCAGGAAAGATTATCGGCATATTTCCCAGTTTTTGGGTTGACCAAAACCAGAGGAGATGTTGCCAGATTTTTCTGTAAATTTAATTATATTTTAAAAATGATTTCAAAATAGATTTCGGAATTATATTAAATATTTGGATTTTGGGCGACGACCGTATCGGTCAATGGGCCCCGGCTAAGTGCAAACGAAACCGGCCTCGCCCGGACGTTGAGGCATTAGCCTAGTTGACGATTGGACCATATCTGAGACTAGTCACTATTTAATTTATTTTATTTATTTAATTATAACTAATTATAGAAAGTTTAGAACTAACGACCGTTTCTGTCTTATTTCAATTTATGTAAATAAATTGCAATGGGCATAAGTCCAGCTGGTTGTTGGTTCTGTAACTATAATTTGGTAGTGTAGAATTTTTGGTTATTTGCTGATTTTGCGAGTTTTTGTAGCATACGAATAAATTTAATAAAAGTTATTTTCATATAAAAATTAATAAAGATTTTCTCACCTAAAATCTACAAGTTTTAATATTAACTTACGATCATGTATTTCTCACTAAAATAAGAAATTTAGTTTTATAATTATGAAAATACAAAGTTTTAATCAAATTAAATTGGTATCGACGAGTTTTCCAAAATACAAAGTTTAAACGATCTTTCCCTCGTTATTAATTCAACGCACAAATAATCGTATTTTTGTTCGTGTTTTATTAATAAAGAATTAAAATGGATTAGGACAATTAGAGATTTCAACTAGCGTAGCTAGATTTGGTAACCCTGGTTTCTGAGTCAATTTCTCGAATGTAGGAATTCGAGGACGACCCTAAATTCCTATCTCGAAGTCTTCATCCTCTCCAGTCCAGTCTATTTTGAGGCAAGTATAGTTTGTGTTAGTTTACAGTTATTTTAATAATCGTTTTATTGCAAGTTTAAACCACGATGCAAACACGAAACTCTCCCTGAGAGTACTAACTGCAACTACTGTAACTGATTGAGGACTGGGGGAATAGAGTAATGTTTATGACCACATCCAACTATAACTTAGGCCAGTATTAGCTTACCCCTCATACACACGGGGATAAGCCGAATCGTATCAATAGGATACAATTGTACATCCCAAGCCGGTCATATTCATTGTCTATTCAAATCACACTGTTTTACTGCTAGAAAACTGTTCATTTCTAAACTGTTTAAAAGTGCATGATCATATTATTTATTTTAACTGTTTAAATTAGCATGAATTGTACTTTGCTCCCTCCTGACTGGAGATACATTTTTAGGGGACATTGAGGATGCTGAGCTGTTATACAGCAGTTACTACGACCCCGTTCTGTACCCTGTAGTGCTGCCAGAGTCCCCATTGGAGGACATTGGGACTGAGGCCGATGAGCCGGCTGATTAGATAGCTTTTCTTTTTTCCAGCTTTGTTGTCTATTTAAAACTCGGTTTATTTGAATTCAGTTTTATTTCAGTACATTTAAATTCCAGTTGTATTTATTTCAAGAGTTTAATAAAGTTTTATTTTCCCGAATTTGAGTTGTGACAAATATATATATTGTTGTATGGTTACCTGCTAATGGAACAGCTTACTGCCGCCGTCTCAACAACGGTGCAGGCTGGGCATGATCCGGTTCGACCCAATTATTTGGGATCGGGTCGTGACATATTTTTAGTGGTGGCCCATGCAGGTCAAACAACAACTTAGGAAAATATACTTAGAAACAATTAGAACATTAGAACATTAATTTGTCACAACATAGGTCCGAATTATATATAAATAAATATTTTTGTTTGATTATAGACTGGTAGGCTACCTTGCTTATGTGTGCATCCTAAACCTTCTAGAGAATGGCTATTGACAAGACCAATCCTGCTGGCGATGAGGTGTCATCTCCGGATCATACCCCATCTTCTCAACCAAGTCCAGGATTTATTCCCTCGCAGCTGATTGACCGTCCCTATAATGCATCCAGCGAAGTTTTTACTACACCGGCGGATCCTACCTCTTCTCAAACTGAGCTGCATTTCCTTGGTGAAGCACCCATTCCTGATGCTCCACCAGTACCAGCGAACACCTCCCAAATGGTTGCCCTACTTCAAGAAATCCTGGAGTCCCAGAAGGCTCAAGTTGAAGCCCAGCAGGAACAGATGGATATCACGAGAGAAGTCATGAAGAACGTCAATGATGTAGCCTTAGCTATCTCCAATCAAGTTGGTGCGGAACCTCGTCCTAGGAGGTATACCCCTGAATCTAGAAGGTATTTGGGTCCCATCAAGTACTCTACTTTTCGGCAGTCTTGTCGTAAGAGGCTATTGGCTTGTGACTACTGCAAGAGGCCTGGTCATCAGGCCGTTAGTTGCCGCAAGAGATTGGGATAATGTTTGGCATGTGGATCCGCTGAACATCGGGTAAAGAACTGCCTCTTATCTCCCCATTATACCAGAGCACCTATCCCAACAACACCTGCTACGCCGCAACCTAGGGACTCTCTTCCTATTCACCAGACCTTGCCTCCTACAATAAGGCATGATGCAAACTCGAGGTTCATAGAAGATGAAGCAGTTGGAGACTGCTCATGCAAAAGCCAGAACCATGAAGATTAGTACCTAGGACTGCTGAATAGTATTTTCTATTTTTATAAGAAGTTGTAACAGGATGTCCTTAGATCAATCATAAGAGTTTTTGCTGTAATTCTCCACATGAATAAACTTCTTAGTTGCACCTTTATGGTAGATGTTTTTCCTGATAGTTTTTTCGGATTACCCCAGATCTAGACATAGAGTTCACTATTGACCTAGTCCCCGGCTCTTCCCTATTTCTAAGGGATGATATAGAGTCAACTCAAAGGAGGCCAAGAAGATAAAGGACCGGATCAATGAAGGCTCTAGGATTTATCCAGGATGGGACTTCATCCTTGGGAGCGTCTGCCTTGTTAGTGCACAAGAAGGACGGAACAGTACGGATGTGCATCGACTACCGGACGCTGAACAATATCACCATCAAGAACAAGTACCCTCTGCCCCAGATCGATGACCTATTTGATCAATTGAGCGGAGCCAAGGTGTTTTCGAAGATTGATCTTAGATCTGGCTACCACCAGATCAGGGTCAGAAAGAAAGATATTCCCAAGACGGCATTCAACACCAAGTATGGGCAGTTTGAATTCTTGGTCATGCCGTTTGGACTGACGAATGCTCTTGCGGTGTTCATGAACCTTATGAACAAGGTTTTCCATGAATACCTAGATCAATTGTCGTTGTCTTCATCGATGACATTCTGATCTATTCAAAGACGGAAGAGGAGCACGAAGAGCACCTCAAAAAAGTTCTGGAAACTTTGAGGAAGGAGAAGCTGTATGGTAAGCTTTCCAAGTGTGATTTCTTTCCAGACAAGGTGGATTTTCTTGGCCATGTTGTCACAGGAGAAGAAATTTTGGTAGATCCGAAGGAGATAGCCGCTGTTGAGAAGTGGTCTACCCCAAGCTCAGTTGCTAAAATTAGGAGTTTATTGGCTTGGCTGGCTACTACCGGAAGTTCGTGAAGGATTTTGCCAGAATTGCTGAGCCGATGACGAAGCTCACTCGAAAGAATGAAGAGTTTATCTAGACGGAAGATTGCCAGGCATCATTTGAGGAGCTGAAGAAGAGACTTACCACTGCACCAATCCTTGCGCTACCCGCGGGAACTGGTGGTTTCTCAAATCTACAGTGATGCCTCAGGAAAAGGACTGGGTTGCGTTCTTCAACAACATGGAAAAGTGATTGCTTATGCAGCTAGGCAATTACGGACTCATGGGAAGAACTAACCCACACATGAACTGGAGCTTGCGGCAGTCATCTTTGCTTTGAAGCTATGGAAGCATTATTTATATGGAGAGAGAGTGGAAATATATACAGACCACAAAAGTCGGAAGTATGTTTTCACTCAGAAGGAGCTGAACATGAGACAGACGATGGCTGGAGCTGATGAAGGATGTTGACATCAACCTGCAGTATCATCCGGGTAAGGCTAATGTTGTTGCAGATGCACTTAGTCGATACCCGATGGCAATGTTCTTGACCAAGGAGCGTCATTTGCTAGAGGACATGGAGAAGCTTGGATTGGAGATTGTACTGCCAGAAGAAGAGATGAAGAAACATGGAAGAGAAGCCATCATACCAGGAGATGAATTATCATTGATGCAGTTGCAAGTGCGTTCGAGTCTGATGGACAGAGTCAAGGAGGCACAATTCCAAGATGAGACGCTTTGTAAACTCAGAGGCCAACAGGACTATTGCAGCCGCTTGACATTCCGGAGTGGATATGGGAGCACATAACGATGGATTTTGTGTCGGGACTGCCTCGATCCCAAGGAGGGAAGGATGCCATTTGGGTTATCATGGACCGACTGACAAAGTCAGCTCACTTTATCCCCTTCAAGGTTGGTTTATCCACCGAGAAGTTGGCAGCACTGTACTTGCGGCACATCTACCTGATTCATGGAGTTCCGGTAAGTATCGTATCTGACAGAGATACGAGATTTACCTCTCACTTTTGGAAGAGTTTGCATGACAGCTTGGGAACACAATTGAAGTTCAGTACTACCTGTCACTCCCAGACAGATGGACAATCAGAAAAGACAATCCAGACGCCTGAAGACATACCGAGATTTTTTTTTTGCGTATTGGAGTTTGGAGGGTCTTGGAAAGACCATTTGCACTTGGTGGAGTTCTCTTACAACAACAGCTACCAAGCTAGCATTGGTATGACACCGTTCGAGGCACTCTATGGACGTCGTTGCCGCACTCCACTTGCTTGGGACGACGTCGGAGAACGAGCGTTGCTTGGACCTGAGAAGGTGACCGATGCAGCAGAGAAGGTAAGAATGATCAGAGACAAGCTCAGGATTGCCCAAGACAGACAGAAGCATTGGGTTGATAGTAGTCGTCGACCAGTGGAGTTTGAAGAAGGAGATAACGTTTCTGTGAAGTTTTCTCCTACTAGAGGAACAATCAGTTTTGACGGAACTGGGGAAAATTGCGGCCAGGTACATCAGGCCATTTGAAGTTTTAAGACGAATTGGAAGTAGCGTACCGGTTAGCTCTACCAGCTAATCTTGAGAGTGTGCAACGTCTTCTACGTATCACAGCTCAGACGCTACATTCCGGATCTGAGTCACATTTTAGATAAGGCAGAGCTAGAGATTATACTCAACCTTTCAATGCTAGAGAAACCAGTTGCAAGCGTAGTCAGATGTGAGAAGAAGATCAGAATTTGAGCCATCACATAAACTCCTGTTTCTTATCTTTTCGTTCTAAACTTGACTGATGCCGCTAAGTTAGCCTAGTTTTGCAAGCTATCTCTTTATCGGGCTTGATCGTGACAGTATTTTATTGGGTGCACCCACTAATATATTGTCTAATCATGACCGGTACATGATGGTCTGTTCAACCTCGTGTACTTTGGTTCGCTTTTATATTTTTCTACATGGATGATATCATAAATGAAACTTGTCCCTAAACCGTCTCATCCACGACTGCCTTGAAAATTTTTATTGTTGGACCTGAGATACGGGCGTAGTACCCGTTACCTGTTTGATTCCCCTAACCCTACCTTTAATTTCGAGGACGAAATTTTCTAAGGAGGGAAGATTGTGAAACCCTGTTTTGAAATGTGTAATATTATTATTATTATTATTATTAGTATTATAATTATTATTTATGAGCTTGGAAATTAATTTCAAAAATTACAACGATTTTTGATTGCTGACCTGACCCGAGCCCGGACCCGATTCCTGAAACCCAGACCCGTTTTGGAACCACTACAACAAAAAACCCTTTTAATGACGGCTAAAAAGCGTCATTAATGACGAACCATGACGCTTTTTTTTCTACAGCAACCGTTATGAAAACGGGTGTTATAAATGTTTTTTAAAAGCGTCATAAAATAACCGTCATGAATAGTTTCTATAAAAGCGTTATGAATAGTTAATATATAGTGCACAATTCAGAACAATTTTAAAACGTCGTGAATAGATAATATGTATAGGCTCAATGCAGCACATTTATAACACTTTATACTATTCAAATTAGCACATTTATAATGCTCTATACTGCATAGTATATATTACATTCCAAAAACTTAACATTATATATCACCATCTTTATTACATTTCTCAAAATAGAGTACATATCAACATCTTCATTACATTCTCAAAATAGAATATTCAAATACATATATATATTTACAACTACCAAAATTGTCCACATCAAAACTTGGCCACATAACCAATAATCATGAAAGATCAACGACAGCCGGAACACCAGTAAAATCCTGAGAAAAAGAGAAGACAACCAAATCAGTCCATATAATTGTCAGGCCTAAAAATCAAATCTAATCATGAAATATCAAAAGAAAGGAGTAAAACAAACCTTGTATCCAAAATATTACCTGCTGAAACCTTCTAACACGCGTCAAACCAGTAAGAGCACCACTAAGTTCATTCCTATGCAAGACTCCAAAATCTGCCAGCCGAAGAGGCAACTCTACAGAACCATCACGAAACAGTCAACTTCCATGTACGTAAAGTTCTTCAAAATATTATTATAGCACAAAAGGATGGAATTTAAGAGCCAAGTATATCATACACCTGATACGAGTAACTATTCTTCAGTTACGTAGAAATGAATCAAAAGTTTGTATCCAAAATTTAACAAACCTTGCACATTACATTCAAGAATAAACAGAAAATATTTGCCAATGTTGAACTTACCTCTATAAGACCGAACCATGTGCTCAAACATTAAACAGTGTCCAGGACAATTCATTGGCTTTAGTCCAAACTCCTGTTTCTCTATCTGCATTCATGGGAGGTAAAATATAGCCATTTGAGAAAATAACAAACTAAAAACCAAATAAAACTACTACAAAGATAAGGAGAAGAAACTCTGTTGAGGCAAGCATATGTTATCATTTCAGTATTACCATGAAGAACTTACCTCAAAAACAAACATGTTCTCTTTGTAATTAGCTGCATGTCCTGAGGTTTCCCATAATTGCATGTTGTAAATATTCGGTGTCAGGACCTATAGAAAAACCAAAAAAAAAAAAATAAATCAAATATCCATTTATAACTTATGAAATCTATATAGTTAAAGATCTAACCTCTTGGTAACCTCTGTCTCTATATTGTGCTCTCAGGAAATCGATCAACTTGTTGCAAATTTAGTCACCCATTACCTGAGGGGGTGGAAAAAGAAAAGCTCTTGATTTTGTCCCAATATTCTGTGGTCGTATTTCTTTGCTTCCTCCAGCATAGTTAGATATTCCTACAAAAATATGTCAAATACATATAGTAAACCATTATGAATGAATGTAGTCCACAAAGAAGGTCAATAGAAGAAGAGTACTGAGGGGGCTGAAGGGGTTTGCATATGAAAAAGAGGAATTTGTTTCATTAATCAAGGACAAGTATCTTCCTGAAGCCAAAATCGGAGACATATTCAGAGATAATAATTGCAATTTGGAAAAGATGCATTTGTCAGGTTTGAAATACTGAAACGGACACATATAGTCATGTACCTTGAGGCGCTTTGAATCTGGAAAGGATATCCCATAAACTCGTTGTAGGCTCTCCCGATCAGACTTTCCCCTCCAATATGAAGAAGAAGCCTGAAAAGGAAGAATTATAAGCATATCAAACATGTTTAATTGATAGCAAACGAATATCCCCTTACAGCAACAACAACAAATGAAAACTTTTAACCCAATTTTTGGGGTCGGGTAACATAAACATCACCTTCAAACACACAAATGCTTTAACGAATAACGTGTTAGGGATATGTGGACCGCGACACAGGTCAACTAAAGGAGGCCTATCAAGTAAAATGCTTCATAAACATCACCTTCAAACACGCAAATGCTTCACAAGTTTAGTATCATGGTTAGAGGCGCCAAAGCTAATTGCATTTGTAAGTAAAATGATTTGCACAAAAGGTAAAACCTGTGTAGGCCTATCAAGAATGCATAAGTACAGGAAGTGGGAAAATATTTGAAGTTATGAAACATCCAAACAACCTTGTATCCAAAATTTTGGTGCGGCTACATGAATCCTTATCTTTCATTCAGCTCTTTTAAGGCTATCACCTCTCTGGTTGGTAAAAGGTCAGGGGTTCAATTGGTATCTGCTGATTTGGGTTCAAAGGTCAGGGGAGGTTTGGAGTGTATATTGTATCATAATTTTGTTTTGTGTATCAAAGGTCAGGGGTTCAGTTGGTATCTGCTGATTTGGGTTCTGCTCTGGCAGCAGAGCATGCTTTGGGGATGGCTCGAGCAGAGCCTCGGCTTGGCCTTGGGACTTGGTTGCTGGTATCAGAGTTAGAGAGACTTGGTTAGTAGTATAAGAGCATGGGAGTACTAGAGTATTAGAGGGTATGGGGTCGGGCAAGGCTATTGGCCTTTGCTTTGACAAATACAAGTGTAGCAGCAGCCATGTTGGCCTGCACTACAAACAAATGCAAATACAGTTGTAGCAGTGGCCCTTTGGCCATGTGAGATGTGGGTTACAGAGTATTGTGACTTGGTAGTGTAAGTGATACTTGGGGATTTTAGTATCAGAGATTAGGGGAAATGGTGATATGTTAGAAGTTTATTAGAGATTAGTGTATCTCAAAGATTTCGGGGAAATCTCCAAGTGTGTATCAGAGGTTATCTAAGATTTGGGGGTTTTGCATACAGATATGTCTCATGTGTGTGTGTGTGTGTGTGTGTGTGTGTGTGTGTGTGTGTGTGTGTGTGTGTGTGTGTGGTGAGAGGGCTTAGGCTTGTGCAGTAGAGTGAGGGGTCGGAACAGCAGTAGGTTGCCCACTTGCCATATGCAAGCAGCAGGGTCTGCTGTGGCAGAAAATTGGCTTGGCCATTTTCAAATGGGTTGTGGACGTTGGCATTTGCAAGTATCAGAGAGGTTTAGGGTCTTTGGGTTTCCAAAACTGGCTAATGGTGCAAAAAAACTAGTAAATAGTTCAGCATAAGATTTATGACTTTTGTCAGTACCTCAAAGATCCGGAGATTAGCTTCATCTCAGGCCCAAATCTCTGGACGAGCCCCATAGGAGTGTGCATTGTTGCTTGCATTATTTGCACTTGTTTCTGTCCTCTAATGGAATTCTGACAGCAACAAACAACAGAACAATGGGGATGGATTTTATCATCACAAGAAAATGGATCTTACCATCACCAAGGAAGTCAATAATGTATTTATCTTGGAAAACCAATAATATTATTAGTATGTAAACTTTCAAGAACTCTACCATTAGAATGCTCAAATGAAGTGAACTCGCAACCGAACAAAATGAGAAGAATGATAAACATCATTTTCTGTATAAATGAGAATAAGAACTCTACCATGGAAATGCTCAAACAAAAGGTCCTCATGCAATAAAATGATACAAATGCTACCTAATGCTAAGAACTTTTCCTAAACATCATCTTTCCTATAAATTAGGAATGACTCGCTCCTGCTATAACTGGATGCCAATGCCTTTCCAGAAGAGGTTGGAGGAGAAAATGCACACTCAGAGATTTCTAATATCCGGCCCTCGAAGAAGCTTTCCCTGTAGAAAGAAGAACTAATGCATGAGAGCTACATTTCACTAATAATGACCTCAGAAAACCAAAGATTACATAACAAAAGCACGAAGAGTATCGCACTTAACCTTGCAGCATTGAGTAACTCTGATGCAATTCGCTTCCTTCTCTTTGATGGAGCAACAAAAACAACTCGAAAACCACAAATGGCAGGCAAAGCTTCATACCCCTCGTCATCATCACCCATCTCTTTGTCAGACTCATTACCCTAATCCGCTGCATCAGATTGGAGGCCATCCATATCATCATCTTTGCCTTCATATTCCTTCTTAGATTTTGTCCATGAGGAAAGAAAAAAGTAAAAAAGTTGAGATGAAGTCTCCTAGTTCACAATGGACAATTAGAAGGAAAAAATGTAGTCTCAGCTACTTAGTTTAAACATATGGAGGAACTTAGTTCAACACCTAATTCGGTCCAGACTCCATACATATCTCTAGAGAAATAATAAAATAAAAAATTATTAGCCAACAAATGTAGGAATACCAGGTGTTAAATGGGCCGGCCGGCCGCCTCCACCTCCGCCTGCCGCCGCTACTGCTGCTCGCCACCGCGCCCAAACCGTCCGTGCACGCGCTCGGCCCGCCGCAGCTCGCCAGCATGCTGCCCGCCCATGCCCGCCCGCCCCCGCTCGGCCGCTCCCGCCCGCACCCGTGCCTACAGTAGCCGCCGCTACTCGCCAAGATGCCGCACACCTGTGTATCAGTATACTTAGGGTTTCGACAAGCCCTCTCCATCTTCTCCACCCTTTCTAACTAGGTTTAGGGTTTTGGATTAGGGTTAGGATTTTGGAGTTGGGGGAAAGGAAGGAGAAGAAGAGAAGGAGAGGAGGGTGTTGCTGAAAGGAGGAGACGGAAGGAGGAGGGAGACGAAAGGAGTTGGGGGAAAGGAGGGAGACGAAAGGAGGAGAAGGGGAAGACCAGAACCAAAGGGAGAGAAAAAATTATGTTGAAGCGCGAGATTTTGTCAAAAAATGAACTTAACAAATATTACAAGTTTGCCACCGCTCTAAACTATTAATAACGCTTTGTTTTGTAAACGTTATAAAAAGCCCAGAATTAGCCCAAACCGTCATAGAAAAAAGGTATTTTTCAACTTAATAACGCTTATGTATCAGTCGTCATTAAAACTCCTTATCGAGCGTCATTAAAAGGGTTTTTTGTTATAGTGAACCCACTTCTTTTAATTAAAATTTTGAGTTCCTTTCTTTCTTTAAAAAAAATAATATTAAGACACTTGTGCTGGTCCACGTTGGACCAGCACCCATTCCCCCACTTCCCTACTTCTCTCCCCAACTCCCGTACTCCTACACCACCTCTTCAAACTACTCCTCCTTTCACTCCTTTCTCATTGACTTTCTCTCCTCCAATCACTCAAACCACCACCCCACCTCCTTATAACCCCATTCTCAAAACATTTCCCCACAGAACCATTCTCCCTCTACTCCAGAGAAGAGCAAAAACCCCATTCACTTCCACTCCTCTTCCCCCTCTTCCCTCCAGCACCCGACCCGAGCGGCTCCGCACCTCCCCGGGGGCCTCCCCAACGCCGGCCCGCACCTGACGCCGGCACCCGAGCCGCACCCCGGCCTCCCCGATCAGGACCCGCGAGTCCCCCGGCCCTTCGCCGGCACCCGAGCCCCGCTCCCCGGCTTCCCCGACGTGCCCTAGCTCCGACCAACACCGGAGCTTCGGCGCCCAAGCCCTGCGCCCCTTCGCCGACCCTCCTCGGCGCCCCTCCGACCGTCGGTCGCCGCTTCCCGACGACCCCAGCGGCCTCCCCGACCAGATCCAGCCGCGCGCCCGTCCCCGAGGCAGCGCCCCTTCGTCTTTTCCGCAGCGCCTCCCCGCGCTTTCGCGGCCTCGTCCAGCGCTGTCCAGCGCTTCGGCTGTTCCCGACTTGTTGTTCTCGTCTTTCTTTTTCTATAACTTGCATCTGAGAGCTCTAGCCGAGCAACCCAAGGTATAACCCCTGTCCCGTCCCATTTTCTTCAGTCTATGATGAGATTGGTCCCCGATTCCCTCCTGGGAATTCGGTTTTTAGCGACGTCGTCATTTCGGAACCTTCGGAAAGGTTCTATTGGTTGTTTTTCTTTCCCGAAACTTTTCAGAAAATGGATTTCGATATATTTTGGGTTTTCAGATTTTTCCGGTAGCGTGCTGTGAATGTTTTGGTTGGATTCGGACTTCCGAACTTGGTTCGGGTCGTTCCGAAATAATCTGTGGAATGTTTGTGGTTATATATATATATATATATATATATATATATATATATATATATATTGGGATTCTCTGGTTTGGGATTTGCAGGAAAGAATATCGACATATTTCCCAGTTTTTGGGTTGACCAAAAACAGAGGAGATGCTGCCGAATTTTTCCGTAAATTTAATTATATTTAAAAATGATTTCAAAATGGATTTCAGAATTATATTAAATATTTAGATTTTGGGCGACGACCGTATCGGTCAATGGGCCCCGGCTAAGTGCAAATGAAACCGGCCTCGCCCGGACGTTGAGGTATTAGCCTAGTTGACGATTGGACCGTATCTGAGACTAGTCACTATTTAATTTATTTTATTTATTTAATTATAACTAATTATAGAAAGTTTAGAACTAACGACCGTTTCTGTCTTATTTCAATTTATGTAAATAAATTGTAATGGGCATAAGTCCAGCTGGTTGTTGGTTCTGTAACTGTAATTTGGTAGCGTAGGATTTTTGGTTATTTGTTGATTTTGCGAGTTTTTGTAGCATACGAATAAATTTAATAAAAGTTATTTTCATATAAAAATTAATAAAGGTTTTCTCACCTAAAATCTACAAGTTTTAATATTAACTTACGATCATGTATTTCTCACTAAAATAAGAAATTTAGTTTTATATTTATAATTATAAAAATACAAAGTTTTAATCAAATTAAATTGGTATCGACGAGTTTTCCAAAATACAAAGTTTAAACGATCTTTCCCTCGTTATTAATTCAACGCACAAATAATCGTGTTTTTGTTCGTGTTTTATTAATAAAGAATTAAAATGGATTAGGACACAATTAGAGATTTCAACTAGCGTAGCTAGATTTGGTAACCCTGGTTTCTGAGTCAATTTCTCAAATGTAGGAATTCGAGGACGACCCTAAATTCCTATCTCGAAGTCTTCATCCTCTCCAGTCCAGTCTATTTTGAGGCAAGTATAGTTTGTGTTAGTTTACAGTTATTTTAATAATCGTTTTATTGCAAGTTTAAACCACGATGCAAACACGAAACTCTCCCTGAGAGTACTGACTGCAACTACTGTAACTGATTGGGGACTGGGGGAATAGAGTAATGTTTATGACCACATCCAACTATAACTTAGGCCAGTATTAGCTTACCCCTCATACACACGGGGATAAGTCGAATCGTATCAATAGGATACAACTGTACATCCCAAGCCGGTCATATTCATTGTCTATTCAAATCACACTGTTTTACTGCTAGAAAACTGTTCATTTCTAAACTGTTTAAAAGTGCATGATCATATTATTTATTTTAACTGTTTAAATTAGCATGAATTGTACTTTGCTCCCTCCTGACTGGAGATACATTTTTAGGGGACATTGAGGATGCTGAGCTGTTATACAGCAGTTACTACGACCCCGTTCTGTACCCTGTAGTGCTGCCAGAGTCCCCATTGGAGGACATTGGGACTGAGGCCGATGAGCCGGCTGATTAGATAGCTTTTCTTTTTTCCAGCTTTGTTGTCTATTTAAAACTAGGTTTATTTGAATTCAGTTTTATTTCAGTACATTTAAATTCCAGTTGTATTTATTTCAAGAGTTTAATAAAGTTTCATTTTCCCGAATTTGAGTTGTGACAAATATAGATGTTGTTGTATGGTTACCTGCTAATGGAACAGCTTACTGCCGCCATCTCAACAACGGTGCAGGCTGGACATGATCCGGTTCGACCCAATTATTTGGGATCGGGTCGTGACATCTAGGGTTCCTACAAAAGTGACAAAAAGAGACGAAAAAAGATATAAAAAAAAAAAGAAAAAAATGACAAAAAGTAACAAAAACGACAAAAACTACTAAAAACAACAAAAAAGAGACCAAACCGACAAAAAAGACAAAATCATACTAAAAACGACAAAAAATGACAAAAGACAACAAAAAACGACAAAAATTGGTCAAAAAAGACAAACAGGCAAAAACGACAAAAAATAACAAAAACGAAAAAAATGACAAAATGACAAACGACAAAAAAGGAAAAAAATTACTAAAACGATAAATCGGTAAAAACCGGTAAAAAAGCGACAAAAAAGAGAAAAAAACGACAAAAAAATGACAAAAAGAAACAAAAAAGACAGAAAATGACAAAAAAAACTACAAAAAACAACAAACAAATGACAAAAACGAGTGGCAAAAAAAAGAGAAAAACGATAAAAAATGAAAAAAAAAACGACAAAAAGACTTAAAAATGACAAAACGTGACAAAAAATAACAAAAAATCGACAAAAAATGACCCAAAAACGACAAAAAAAGAAGACGAAAAACAACAAAAACGACAAAAAATGACAAAAAAACAAAAAAAGGGTAAAAAAATGATCAAAAAAATGTAGAAAAAAGTTTAAACAAATTTATTTTTTGCCCGGACAAAAAAAATATATCCACCTATTCTTAAGGGATAAGATTTCCATGTTTTATGGGTAAACTATTTACCCGGGTATTTCTAGTTCCCGGAAATAATTTTTTTATAGCCCAAACAAACATGGTAATATTCCCACCCTAAATTTTTTTCGGAAATAAAAAAAATACAGCGTACCAAACACCTCCTAAGAGTTTTTTTTATTTGTTGAATTATAGGGAGCAACTTGAACACAGAAAGAATGCGTGATGGAAGATGCATCATTATCAATTATTCGAGCTAAAATCAATCTAACTTTTGTCAATTGCCAATCAAGATCCGCTTTGGTTCGGTCCGGTCCGGACCGACCCGAAGCCCACCTTGCGGTGGGTCACGTGCCGGACTGAACTGAGATATTTCATCCATAGTCTGGCCCACCCAAATTTTGTGCTGGCCCGCTTGACAGCTCTAAGCCCGACCCAACCCACCCAAATTCGGGTCGGGCCGGCCCTGTCCGGCGCCCACTTGACAGCTCTAGCTGTGATAGGTCCCCCCCCCCCCCCCCCCCCCCTTCTTCCCCTTTTTATATGTTTTTTTCATATCATTCAAGGTATGTTCGGATTTTTGGTTCGTCTTTTAGCATAGGGTTCACAGTTTTACTCTATATGCATGCAAATGTCTACTCTTTCAGCATATATAAAGAAAATTATACTGAACTTGCCTGATTTTTATGGTCAGCGATAAAAGATATAATCTTTGTGGCTATGCGGAAGGTCTCGGAATTGAATCGCAAAGAAAGTGTGTGTGTATGAAAATTGAGATAATGGGCATAAAAGACATACAAAGCAGCGAGCAAAAAGTCTCGTGGAGTATCGAAAAAAATTGCAACAATCTTCTTGTCGCTGATCCATTTTAATTAGCCTCCGCTTAATATAAAATATATATATATATATATATATATATATATATATATATATATATATATAACACTTAATATTCATCTGTGCTGTCTCGCTATTTCAATTGACTACTACATATTAATGTGTACGGCGAAGGGTTAGTTCATCGATCGAGACGTGTGTACAAAAACGTACTCGGATTAGTGACGCCATTGCCATCGCTTTCGTGTCGATTTCATGCTTAATTTCCATGCTGTTGAGAGGAGTGGGTGGTCGATATTTGCATACAAATTAATTAATAGCAGGCTTCGATTTGTAATTTTTAACAGATCGATGGTGTTTTAATTAATCTGCGTACCTAATCCTATAGTTAATCAACTTAATTGCCACACTTGCATGGGACAATTTTGTAATTAGGCCAAGCAACAAAGACAGGTTGCTATTTCTTCTGGTTTTTTCTTTGTTTAAGCTCTAATCATAGAACTGCTTTGATACTGACACTTAGTTTTGAATGGGCAAGCTAGGCCGGTAGAAATTGTACGTGATGTTCTACTCGGACCTCTTCTTTCTTTCAAGTATATACTAACATAAAATAGAATTAGTTGCTTGTTGGATGTCTTTGAATTCTAATAAAATAGTCCGAGTTGTCAAACTTTTCTAACTCATGTGGTTAAGATGAGAGGTATTCTACCTGCTGGCTGGATGGGTTAGATTCCACGGGACATGTCATGTGGATTTTTGCGGTGTGAAATAACGACACACAAAAACGTCGCTAGAGAGAAAGAGAGAGTGTCTTGTGACATCAAGTTCATTGCATCTTGGATTGCATGGTAATGAGAGGGATCCCTAGAATTATATATGTTTCTTCTGTTTTACAATTTCATTTTTTCGAACTTCATTTTTATATATATGCATTAGGTCACTTGCTTAAACATGATACAGATATATACGATATTTTTTGATGTGGATATAGAGTTAGGTCCTGCTTAGCAACCCGAATAAAACTCGTATTATATACGCATTTTTTCTGTATCTTTCAGAAACGTATAATACTAGCGTACTTTTGGAAATTTTGAATTAGTATGTAAATTTTAAGCAATGTGAAGTTTTAAAGGTGTTTCGTATGAATTATTTAAAAATTTGGCAAAAGAAATGTAGTGGAAACCTGTTTAATTAACCAAATTTGATAAGCTATTTAAGTATGTGGAGTTTCAAACTTCAATATTTTTATTTGACGAATATTTGACTGATTTTTTTATCGTCTATTAATTGCACTGTACCAACTTTTTTACCGTATTTTAATTGCGGTGTACCGATTTATACTCGTACTTTCGCCGTCCTGAATTTTTTGCGTTCATGGGTACAAATACGATATAGTTTCGGACACCAATCCCTGAAAGATATAAGTTTTCAACAAATTAATTAACGTAGACATGCATTAGGTCATCTAGAATCTAGATTAAGTTATAGAACATAACAGTTAGGATAGTACTAATATCCCTGTATAGGCCATGCCAGAGTCTACAAATCAATAGGACAATTGCAACTTCCCCTACAGAGAAAACAGTGCAGTTTGTCGAATCGGTGGGACCGTACGCATCAAATCGCATTGACATGGCAGTCTTTTATTGATTCAAGTAAAATTCGGTGCCAGCAAAAGGGGGTGCTGGAACCACTGGAAGACCGTCTTATTAGCACGGTCTGACGTGCACGGTCCTTCTAGCTCTCGGTTCTGCAGGCTTTTTTCTTTTCTTGAGAAAATGCACCCCAACCAACCAGCACTTGGATGTGTTTTATTTCTGTTACCTGTATGTTAGAGAGAATATATTGTGCATGTCTGCAACAACTGAAGAAATTTTGGGCAGAAACAATCGATAGAAATGGTGCAGCAGATACACTGGGTGTGCACCTTCAGTTAGATGTTTCGACTCACCAAGGCTAGCTAGGTTTGGATTTATTGGAGGTTGCTTCTCCAAAAAACGGTTCATGGCTATTTGGTATAAACATTTCATCCAAATAATAATAATAAGAATAATAATAATAATAATAAGTAGAAGAAGGAGGAGGAGGAGGAGGTTTTACAATCTTGGAGTACTATTTTCTATGAAAATTGCAATTGTCAACAGGAATGAGGAAGTTAATAAGAGAGAAAATTAATTTTTATCCGTAATTTTTTTAAGAAATAGTGGATGAGTAAGTTAATTTTTATCTTCAATAATTTTTAAAAAATAAAATAGTCCATGATATCTACACGACTTAGACGGTTAAATCTTGAACCGTTTTGAAATCCCTTATATATATATATATATATATATATATGTATATATATATACACACACACACACACACACACACACACACACACACACACACACACAAAATATATCTATACGAATAAACGTGCTCACCCCTAAGTGGATATCGCTTCGAATTTAATTTGGACAAATTTATAATTAAATTCAAAGAATAGTCCTAGATAGTAATTGTCAGTAATAACTGGACATAAAAATAAATACATTTTTGTACTATTACACCTGTTAACCGATTTGATCTGTATTCTGACACGTACTTTAAAATAGAAAAGTCCAAATAAATCGATGGGGTAGATCGCAACTGAAGCTGTCACGTGTCCTCCTCCTATTGCAGGAGCAAAGCCAATGACGTCAACCTCCCCCTAATGTAGGTAAATAAAGTTCGATCAATCAGAACTAGCCACGTGGTCCTCGATTTCAGATACGACTCATCCCACAATTTGTATAGAAGTGTTCTTAATTTTAAAATACTAACTTATTTTGATTGTAAATTAGCAGTTCTTCTGGAATCTAATCCAACCAATAACGACAAACTGGACTTGCAAATCTGGCAACATTCATTTTCTTCCCGTTATTCATATCATAAATTTAATTTACAAAATGTGGCAATATTTTATTAGAGAAAAGGGGGGAAATTAACAACTCCCTCTCTTTTCTATTTTCCTCCGCATCCGAAAATAGCGAGTTGTTGGAAATGGTGGGATAAAAGAAAGTGAGTGAGAGCGAAAGCCGGTCGGTGGGGCCCGCAACATATCTAAACTCAAAACTAATTTGTACTATAAGATGCACCGAGTAAATCACCCACATATTTAACCAAGATGAGTCATGACCAGAACTAAGGGTCAAAATTTCGGTCCCTGTTCCACGTGAACGGCACCGGAACGGTGGGACCCACCTGTAACGCCCCTGGACTTTCCTAAAGAGAAGTGGACCAGCATGGGTGGCTACTGACATCTGTCGTTATGTTGGACGTTGTGTCGACGTCATGCTTGCGTAGGATTTCTCCGGTGGTGGCGGGAGAAGCTTTAGGAAATGACCATACTGTCCCAAGTAACGCCTGATTATAACAAGTAGGGATGGGAGCAGTAGGTGAGCAAGATCCCGGCCATGGTGGGGACTCGAGGGCGATGACAGGACTTCTCGACCCCATTCGGAAGATTCGAAGGCGGTCTGCAGTAATCACGACCATCGTCAAAAACTGTTACGTTCCTGAAGAAGAAAAAACAAAACAGATATAGGCCGTTACACGAACACAATTCTTCAATAACCTGAATACGTACAGTCGCTATTGTACACTTAGATTTGGGGATGACTAGCAATCTAACAATCAATATATTGGTTTGTAATTGTAGACAAACATTAATCTCAATCCAATATCAACACAAAGAACACAAGTAATTTATAATGAACACTAAAGCGCCCCAAAACGCAATTCAATACTACAAAGTCTAGAATCAAAGAGAGAATTAAACAAAAAAGATAGTATCAAATGTACATAGCCATAATGAACTAGTCGCAATCTAGATATATCACCATGTTGTCAAGGCGACTAGAAACAGTTCCAGAAAATAAGAGCTAACACTTGTTCTATAACATGCTTTTTTATAAAAAGAATAGAATAGTAGGAGGAACGGGGAGTTGAATACTACCAAAATTTATCGTTTTAGCGACGGCCCTATCCGTCGCCAATCCGACGGTAATTACTATTAGCGACCGATCACCGACGGATTTTGGCAAAAAAAATCCGTCGGCAATCAGCTCGTCGCTAATAACGGTCCGTCGCTACGTAGTCGTCCAACGACGGAATAGCGACGGATTGTCGACGTCACAATACGAAGCATTAGCGACGCATTTCCGACGGACTGTCGTCCATTTCAACTATTAAGTACTGAACTGTGTAGACAATAGCGACGTAAAATACCGTCGGTAACCCGTCGTAATCGCGTATCAGAGCGTATAGTTCCATCGCTCATCCGTCGGTAGTCGTCTGTAACGAACGACGGATTAGCGACGGTGTGCTGACGGACTATCCGTCGATCAGGTTCTGGAAATGCTTGGCATTTCCAGCACCATGGCGACGGATTATTCGTCGCTATTCCGTCGATATATATCGACGGAATACGGACGGATTATCCGTCGAGCATGTTCTGGAAATTCTTGGTATTTCCAGAACAAGGGCGACGGATAGGTCGTCGCTATTCCGTCGAACTATATACCATGCCGACGGATATTCCGTCGACCATCCGTCGCTACCTGAAAACATTTTCAAATCTCCCGTTAGCGACGGAATAGCCATCGAAAAGTAGTCGAAAACTGGTAATCCCCGTCGCTAAACGGTCACAAGTCCGTCGCTAACTGAAAATATTTTAAAAAAAAAATTACAGCACTATACCTGTTCGCAAAAATATGCATAAACCAAACCAATATATAATGCACACCAATTATCCAACAATCACATAGACCAAATATATAATGCACACCAATTATCCAAGAATTACATAGACCAAATATACACATATGAATTTAATGCACACCAATTATCCAAGAATCATATAGACCAAACCAAATTAATATAAAATAGACATCAATTATCCGGAAGAGTAACCTAATATCCATCGTTATAATCCGATCATAGCACAAATATTCCAAAATTTTCACAAATATTCCAAAACACATAGGAAAATCGACCGCAGCCTCAACAAAGACCACAAGTCAGACGATGAATCCTCACAGCCAGGGATCATAGTTGCGTTGAGGCATGTACCATTCTATCAGCCACTTTGCATACGAAGGCTCAATCTGGTTGAGGTCTTCTGTAGGGACAGGAGGGTCGGTCCCGATGCTACTACTCTCTGACGGTGGCTCCTCCTTAACTTCAAGCTTGGGAGCAATCTCTTCCCTGATGGTCATCGGTTCTTCCTTGACCTCGACCTTTGGTAACATCTTCTCCTTAACAGTCACCGGCTCTTGTTTGACGACAGAGACTTCCTCCGTGTTGACCTCCAAGGGTTTCTTGCCTCGACCCCTTCCTCGACTAGCAGCACCACCTCGACGAGTCCTAGGAGCCATCTTTCTGACAACATAAATTTTTATATAGGGTAAAGAAATTTACTCAAGTTATAAAAGTTGTGACGTTGGTTTTTTGCGTTCATCATCATTAGAGGGAGCAGCACTGAAAAAGTTGTGACGTTGGTAGCATGAGAGAGTAAAAATCTGTATCACAAGACTAACAGAATTACTATGTAATCATGTACTCACCAATAATCGGATGTAACTGGATTCGTTGAGCCTATCGTGCAGTAATTGGTGGATCCGCTGGTATAGGCCGGATGTACTTAGTACCTAGTGTATCAGATTAGTATCGGTCTATCGGTTTGGTATAGGACGTATCATATTGGTATTGGCCTTAACAAATTGGTATCGTCCTATATCCGATATGTACATGTATCGGCCGAATAGCTAGGATTCATATTGGCCTTATCGATTTGGTATCGGTCATATCCGATAGGTATCGGCCGTATTGGATTAGTATAGACCATTTCGGATTAGTATCGTGGAAGGTTTAGTAACAACTGTACTTGGATTTCTTTCTTCTCGAGCTAGAATACCATTGCAAGAGAATCACCAGATCGTGATTGGCCAGTTACAGTAACATACATGCTTCCTTTTCCATCAGAAAAAGCGAAATTGAAAAGGAAGTATGTATGTTCTGTAACTGGCCAGTTACGCTCTCGTGACTCTCTTGCAATGGTAATCTAGCTCTAGAAGAGAGAAATCCAAGTACAGTTGTTACTAAACCTTCCACGATACTAATCCGAAATGGTCTATACTAATCCAATACGGCCGATACCTATCGGATATGACCGATACCAAATCGATAAGGCCAATATGAGTCCTAGCTATACGGCCGATACATATCGGATAGGACGATACCAATTCGCTAAGACCAATACCAACCGATACGGCCCATACCAAAACGATAGATCGATAGTAATCCGATACGGTCAATACTTATAAGTACCTACGATCCAGGAGGTTGATCCGCTAGTACATCCATGTACGATCAACGAAGTAACGATCCATTTCAATTTGGATGTAAAAATCTGTATCGTAAGACAAATTAAACATAATCAGTTCTATTTCACATGCTTGATTGCCAAGTATGAGAACGAATGGCTCAGAACACAACCCAAAATTTATTCTAGCATACATTAGTGTGAATCATCTATGTTCTGTACATATGGTGTAGTATATGTTCTTATCGTATCTAGTATCTAAAGGATGTAACAGAATCAAGATGAACTCACTAATGTAATACTAAGACATCATCTACTACTATATAAGATATAGTGATAGGTTGTCGTATCATCATTGCCGAGAGATGAGGGTCGGAGGACAGTCAACTTTATCTACGGCTACATAGTTTCTGCCTCGCCAGTCGAATGGCTTAATTGCCAAGTATCGGAATGAATGGCTCAGAACACAACCCAAGATTCATTCTAGCATATATTAGTGAGTTCATCTTGATTCTGTTACGTCCTTCAGATACTAGATATGATAAGAACATAGATGATTCACACTAATGTATGCTAGAATGAATCTTGGCTTGTGTTCTGAGCCATCCGTTCTGATCAAGCATCTTCCTTCTCCTCTCCTCCACCATGGCTCTGAACCCATCTGCTCCTCCCTACTTTCCTTCTTTTTATTTGACTCTCTCAGCCACATATGATATCCAGCTCAACTGTAGAGTCGGTGGAGAAGAAGTGGGCAGGAAGAGGAGGGGAAACAGCACAGCCGGCGGCATGACCCGGAGGAAATACAGAGATTTTCTTCAACAGACGTAGGAGAACTATAAGGATATATCTTTTCACAACATATCACCTTGTCAAAGATCCTTAATGTGACAACCATGTTACCGCGGTGTCGAAAGACTAACATGTCATAATTTTCTAAGCCGTGTGTTTTGACATAATCCTCCAAACTCTTTCCTGTAATATAATAATGCAAGATTACTACATAGGAGGAAAGAGTTGAAAAGATTATGTCAAAACACACGGCTTAAAAACTTATGACATGTTAGTCTTCCGACACCGCGGTAACATGATATTCACATGAAGGGTCTTTGACAAGATGACATGTTGTGAAAAGATATATCATTATAGTTCTCCTACGGCTGTTGAAGAAAACCTCTGTACTTCCTCCGGGTCATGCCGCCGGTTGTGCTGCTTCCCCCTCCTCTTCCTCCCACTTCTTCTCTTCCGACTCTACACTTGAGCTGGATATCATATGTGGCTGAGAGAGTCAAATAAAAAGAAGGGAAGTAGGGAGGAGCAGATGGGTTCAGAGCCATGGTGGAGGAGATGAGAAGGAAGATGCTTGATCAGAACGGATGGCTCAGAACACAAGCCAAGATTCATTCTAGCATACATTAGTGTGAATCATCTATGTTCTTTACATATGGTGTAGTATATGTTCTTATCATATCTAGTATCTGAAGAACATAACAGAATCAAGATGAACTCACTAATGTAATACTAAGACATCATCTACTACTATATAAGATATAGTGATAGGTTGTCGTATCATCATTGCCGAGGGATGAGGGTCGGAGGACAGTCAACTTTATCTACGGCTATATAGTTTCTGCCTCGCCAGTCGAATGGCTGCAGGGACTATGTCCTGATCACCATGTCGTATCGTAGATTAATGCAAATGGAGCTGGAGCCAAAATACAGAAACCAAAATACAGAATCAAATCCCTGGGACGGATGGCTCAGAACACAACCCAACCGGAGAGGATACTCTGAGAGATCCATCTGAGTAGGACGTATACTCTGAGAGATCACGTTTACAAGAATGATATCAGTAGTGGGATTGAGTGCTGGAGGAGATATTATCAGAGTATACGTCCTACTCAGATGGGTCTCTCACCGTTACTATTTTTTTCTGACAACATGGTGGATGTGCTCCGTCAACAGATTCTTGCTCCGAGCCAAAACTTTTCCCCGGAGCTCAAGTGGATATCCTTCGTGTAGAGCTCGAGTGAGAGGTTCCTGACAGCATGGTGGTCTCCTTTATCAAAGTATCCATGCTCGTCCCACAACCAATGTGGGATGAGCACGGATACTTTGACAAAGGAGACCACCATGCTGTCAGGAATCTCTCACTCGAGCTCTACACCAAGGATGTCCACTTGAGCTCGGAATAAAGTTTTGGCTCGGAGCAAGAATCTGTTGAGGGAGCACATCCACCATGCCGTCAGAAAAAAATAATAACGGTGAGAGACCCATCTAAGTAGGACGTATACTCTGATAACATCTCCTTCAGAACTCAATCCCACTACTGATATCATTCTTGTAAAGGTGATCTCTCAGAGTATACGTCATACTCAGATGGATCTCTCAGAGTATTCTCTCTTGTTGGTTGTCGTATCATCATTGCCGAGGGATGAGGGTCGGAGGACAGTCAACTTTATCTACAGATACATAGTTTCAGGCTCGCCAGTCGAATGGCTGCAGGGACTATGTCCTGATCACCATGTCGTAGTCCAATACAATCCAGAGATTGACACAGTTCTAGGTCATATATGTAGTCCAATACAAATAGTCTAATACAAAAACAACTCAATACAAATAGTCCAATACAAATAAGTACTAATAGCTAATGAGAACCACGCTGCTCACGCAAACGCTCAGTGATACGATCACGCAACCACCTCGAAAAAGTGAGATTTTTGGCGTGAGGAGAGATGTCGTCCCTTGCAAGGACTGCTTGAAGAGAACTCCCGGTCTCACTAGCTACCGGTGCTGGATGAATAGAACTCCCGGTCTCACTAGCAACCGGTGCCACTTCCTCCTTAACTGTAGGAGGAGCCACCTCAGTATTCACTGTTTTCCTCAAACGACGTGCCGCTCCTCGGGTCATGGGTGCCATCTGGTAAGATCGATAGTCACAAATAATATAATTGTAACATAAGCAAGCTAACTAAAGGAACCATCATGTAATTTGAGTACATTTTCGAAAGCCGATAAAGTATAAAAAATTTGATTTTTTGCCAAGTGTGAGAACGGATGGCTCAGAACACAACCCAAGTTTCATTCAAGCATACATTAGTGTGAATCATCTATGTTCTGTACATATGGTGTAGTATATGTTCTTATCGTATCTAGTATCTGAAGAATGTAACAAAATCAAGATGAACTCACATAATGTAATACTAAGACATCATCTACTACTATATAAGATATAGTGATAGGTTGTCGTATCATCATTGTCGAGGGATGAGGGTCGGAAGACAGTCAACTTTATCTACGGCTACATAGTTTATGCCTCGCCAGTCGAATGGCTGCAGTGACTATGTCCTGATCACCATGTCGTACCGTAGATTAATGCAAATGGAGCTGGAACTGGAGCCAAAATACAGTACTACTTCACCATGTCCTACCATTTTACTCTCTCTCTCTCTCCTCCCCCCCCTCCGGCGCTCTCACACTACTAATTCCTATGTGTTTTAAGTGTGAGAACGGATGGCTCAGAACACAACCCAAAATTCATTCTAGCATACATTAGTGTGAATCATCTATATTCTGTATACATATCGTGTAGTATATGTTCTTATCGTATCTAGTATCTGAAGGATATAACAGAATCAAGATGAACTCACTTAATGTAATACTAAGACATCATCTACTACTATATAAGATATAGTGATAGGTTATCGTATCATCATTGCCGAGGGATGAGGGTCGGAAGATAGTCAACTTTATCTACGGCTACATAGTTTCTGCCTCGCCAGTCGAATGGCTGCAGGGACTATGTCCTGATCACCATGTCGTACCGTAGATTAATGCAAATGGAGCTGGAAATATCTGTCGCTAACCGGTAACTAGTCCGTCGCTAACTGAGATTGTCACATACACATATGTATATCACAGCTAGATGTATAGATATATACACAGAAGCACACAACTGATAGAACTCGTACTGTCCTTGAGACAGTAAACATATACACCATGAATCCAAACCCCATATTCACATTTACTAATCCAAACACCACCAAACTAATGGAACACCCAATATGGATAACACATTATTTAACCAATATATAAACTCAGATGAATTTGAGAAGCAAAGCCACCCGTCGCCCCCGACCAAAGCCCGCCGCCCCAAGCCCGCCGTCCAGTAGTTCGGTTGCATATATATATGAAGAGTGCTTATGGCTGTGCGTCGGTTGCAAATAGCCCCGACGCCCCCGCCCCAAGCCAGCCGCCCAGCCCCCGACGCACCTGCCCCAAGCCAGCCGCCCAGCCCCCGACGCCGCCGCCCCAAGCCCACTGCCCAGCCCCCGACCCAAGCCAGCCGTCCAGCCCCCCGACGCCCCAGCCCCAAGCCCGTCTCCCAGACCCCGACGCCCCCGCCCCAAGCCCGCCGCCCAGCCCCCGACGCACCCGCCCCAAGCCAGCCGCCCAGCCCCCGACGCCGCCGCCCCAAGCCCACCGCCCAGCCCCCGACGCCCCAGTCCCAAGTCCGCCTCCCAGACCCTGACGCCTCCGTCCCAAGCACACCGCCCAGCCCCCGACCCAAGCCAGCCGCCCAGCCCCCGACGTCGCCGCCCCAAGCCCACCGCCCAGCCCCCGACCCAAGCCAGCCGCCCAGCCCCCGACGCCCCAGCCCCAAGCCCGCCTCCCAGACCCCGACGCCCCCGCCACAAGCCCACCGTCCAGCCCCCGACCCAAGCCAGCCGCCCAGCCCCCGACGCCCCCGCCCTAAGCCAGCCGCCCAGCCCCCGACGCCGCCGCCCCAAGCCCACCGCCCAGCCCCCGACCCAAGCCAGCCGCCCAGCCCCCGACGCCCCAACCCCAAGTCCGCCTCCCAGACCCCGACGTCCCCGCCCCAAGCCCACCGCCCAGACCCCGACCCAAGCCAGCCGCCCAGCCCCCGACGTCCCAGCCCCAAGCCCGCCGCCCAGCCCCCGACGCCCCCGCCCCAAGCCCACCGCCCAGCCCCCGACCCAAGCCAGCCGCCCAGCCCCAAGCGCGCCGCCCAGCCCCTATACGACACCGCGAGTGAGAGAGAGAGAGAGATCGAGAGAGAGAGAGAGAGGGGGTTACCTTCGGAAGAGAGAGAGGAGAGGACGCCGACGCCGAAGCCGATCACTGAAGCTGACACCGGCGAGAGAGAGAGAGAGAGAGAGAGAGAGAGAGAGAGGAGAGAGAGTGAATTTGGGGGGAATGCGAAAAGTTCCCCCCGCCGTTTCATTTAAAGTCTGGTACGTATATATAGCGACGGACTAGCGACGTAGAAAACCCCGTCGCCCAGTAGTCGCCCTGTTTGATAAGTGCCGACTGAATATCCGTCGCTACGTAGTCGAAGAAATGTACCGCCAAATTCCTACACAATTCCCGCCAAATAATCGACTACGTAGCGACGACTGGACATCCGTCGCTATAATTCTGACAGCCTAGCGACGGATATGCGACCTTTCCTCCCCCTAAAATTAAAATAAAAATGGCAAAGGCGTGTGGTCGGTAATCAGTCGGTGAGCGGCCCCGAAGCCGTCGCTAACGCCGACGGAAAAATTTCGTCACTAAATATCCGTCGCTAATTTAGTGTATTTTGGTAGTGGAAAGCAACAAAAGTTCTTCGGATTTGCTGTAAACATCTTGGAAAGAAAAACGAGATAGATTAATCCCCTAATAGCAAAGTATCTATTTCTTCGTTGCGTGTCTCCAAATCTGCTATGTATTGCATGTCTGCAAACCACCTAAAATATTTTTCTCATCTTGTCCTAATTAATTGACACATTTACCCTATATATATATATATATATATATATATATATATATATATATATATATATATATATATATATATATATTCATTTTCTTTCAACTTTGAAGGTATCATGTAATAAAAAATTACTTCAAAAATATTCATCAATTTCAATCATCGTATTTTAATATGAGTAATGCGATTCGTATCTCTAAATTGTCCCTCCAATCCATCCCTCCTTATGTGGCGGTTGACTTGACTTGCTAAATAGTATTATGTGTCATAAGATATGGCAAATTTTAACCCAAAAAATTAATTACATAATTTTTTTTCATGTGAATGTTAACATTAATGTTCATTTTAATATTAATGTTAATATTGATGTTAATGTTAATGTTAATATTATTAATGTTATTGTTATTGTTAATGTTAACGTTAATACTAATTTTGATATTAATGTTAATATTAATTTAAATTTAAATTTTAGTTTTATTGTTAATTTTAATGTTAATGTTAATGTTAATTTTAATTTTAATTATATTTATAATTTATAATTTTAAATTTTAATTTTAATTTTAATTTTAATTTTAATTTTATTTTAGCTGTCACATCAACATGCCACGTCAGCTGCCACGTAAGAAAGGATGATTTGGAAGGACAATTTGGAGGGACAAATATCATGTGTTATATGATATGACAAATTATAACCTGAAAAATTAATTATCCAATTTTTTTCCATGTTAATATTAATATTAATGTTAATATTAATATTAATGTTAATGTTAAGTTTAATATTAATGTTAATATTAATATTAATATTAATGTTAATATTATTAATGTTATTGTTATTGTTAATGTTAACTTTAATATTAATTTTAATGTTAATTGTATATCTTTCATATTCGAAAGTTTATCACACAAGCTTCTCTTTGAGTATCTAACCTTTCTTAATTAATTTACTATCTTCGACAAACAAAATATCATTTACAAATATGTACCATGAGCAATGAAACCTAGGCGTACTTATTTCGTCCTTGATACAAAATATAATTTATATTTGTCAAATATATAGGGGCAGATTGTACGTAAGAAACTGCATCCAAATTAAAACCTGGAAATGAACGAGGATAGTACAAAGCAAATGCCCTTAACAACTGCAGCTAGCTGATAACTCATTTAATTAGACTACAGTATTTATAGCTCCATATGCAATCATGAATTACTTTCAACAAGTTTGACACGAAGACATGTTATATAGACCAATATTAAATGGTACTTGAAGATGAACGAGTCAAGTAAACCCAACCATATTTATCCATTAATTTGACATTCACATGTTCAACTTCAGATTCACACATTTAATTTGCTCTAGGAACTAGTAATTATTTCGATATGGTGCACTTATTGAATAAAAGCTTTACCAGATCAAGGTGGGTTGCTTTGTGAATTGCCAAAAAAAACTTGATGATTTTTTTTTATAAAATTAAACTAACTAGAACTAGTATGCTTTTTAAATTAATTTTTGTAATTTTTAGAGAGAGAGAGAGAGAGAATTGGACAAGTACTTAATTGGTTCCAACCAGAATATCATTATCAATATAGTAAGCAATGTAAAAGTGTTCGTCGTTATACTGTCTATTTCTATAGCGAGGATTGAGGATTATATATTTATTCTAATATGTCTCAGTAGGTTAAAAGTCCATTTGATCGATAAATAGATCGATATTGGTGATTAATTTAATTTTAATATTGTTAAATGCATGCAAGAAGATTCGATTTTAATGCCATGTTAAAAAGTCTTTGTCAGTACGCCAAAACTTCAGAACTATAATTAATGAGATATGAGGATTATATATATATATATATATATATATATATATATATATATATATATATATATATATATATGTCATAAATATTATTCACTGTAACTTTAATATAGTTAACAAGTAACTCGTGTGATTGGACTAAAAGGCAAGTTAACCTTGCTTTAGGCCTCGTTTGGTTCACGGAAAGGAAATCAATTCCTTGTTCATTTCCTTTCCTTTGAAAAATTATAATTTTCATCCATTTTTCTTTTCGGTGTTTAGAAAGGCTAAAGAAATTGGGAGGAAAAATGAATTCCTATAGTGGAAAAGTGAATCCCAAGATAGGTGGGGGGAACAATTTTCTCCCAATTTTTTTTTTCCTTGGAAATCGGTTTCTTTTCCCAAATATTTTTTTTTGCATCCAAACATAGAAAAATGAATTACTTTTATTTTCTAATATAACATGATTCCGTGAACCAAACATGGCCTAGAAGAAGAGTTAAGTAGGGTGGAGAAAGGGTGACAATATATTGTGATTTTTCCACCCATCATCACGTGTATGTTGATTTGGATTAGTTGCTCTACCGTTAGTTTCTATAAAACTGTAATATATATGTTAATCGCAAATAATCTAAAACTTTAGCATGCGCACAGTTTAAGGAAGGTTTATAAACATTGAAGCCCTCAAAGTACAAATTTCTTAAAATTTCTCACAAGTTTGATACTTTTGACCAATTAATTTGGAAAGTTGTGGTCTACGTCAAGGACAATTTTGAAATATTTGTGGAAATTTAGCTTCTTTTTTTTATAGATTTTTTAGTACTCCTTGTAATTTTTGGCCAATTTTGGATTTTTATAAAAAGTTTACATATTATTGGCTTAGACAAAATATTGATTTCTTATCATGTACCATTGGATATGCTCGGCGCGGAGAAAACTTTGATACAGTAGGCTGTATCAAAGTTTTGATACAGTATCGTGTAAGCAAATATATGTAGGGGAGGCCACCTGTCATACAGAGGCTGTATCAAAACTTTGATACAGCCTTCTCTATCAAAGTTTAGCTCGCTCGGCGCATGCAAATTTGATATTATACTAGTGACACGTGCATGTATCAATCAATGTTATCAGTATTACGTGTTATTTTATCAGTATTATTGATTTGTCATGGACAAATATAAGTCAACTAGAGATCAAGCTTAGAATTGTCCCGCTTCAAAGTTAATGGCCGGTTGTCTAAAAAAAATTGGACGGACTCTGGACTTTCTAATTACATGTGTTCTACACTATGACAAATCTACAATGTCGGTAAGCTATCGATTTGTCTCTTCATAATAATACATGATAGCGGAGGAAAAACAATATAATGGTAAATATAATGGTACGTAGGAAAGAAGGAGGTGAATGATATTGTGCATAAATAAGTTATTTACATTTAGATATCATTGCTAATTTTCTTTTAATTAGAGCATACAAAATACATTATGTTGAATTACATATTTTATATGAGACAATTAATGATGGTGTTGGTCCTTGTATCTCTTTATAATTTGTTAATTCACCAAAATAAATCGTGTACCATTCAACGATGGTATCAACTAGGTCAGGTGTAACTAACTTAGTTAAACACAAAAAATACTGCAACATATATGTATACTTTAGGGGGGAAAAACTTCTTAATTGGTGTCTCTATAGGAAAATTTTTAAGAAAAATCCACGTGTCGAAATCCAATTTGTTGTCAATGCTCATATGCATCGCACTAATTCCCAATTAAGTATAACTAGTGTATATGCACGTACGTTGTATGTATTTTATAATACTTGGATATAGCAAATAATAACCTAATTCTTTTTCCTATAAGCAATTACATAACTACCCATTTTAAATTTAGTGAAAATATTAATTAATAAACATAAATAAGGATATTTTTGGAACAAAAACTTCTACGGTAAAGCATAGTTTTCTCATTATATAGTAGTATAGATAATTAGGGGCAAGGTATATTATATCGGGATATCAAGGTAGGAAGGAATAAGATGAATATTAATGCGTATAACTAAGTTACACATATCCTATTTGGAGTTATGCTAGTTAGACTTAACTTTGGGGTTTGTTTTGTGGCTATTTTTGGTTTGATTTGAAAATTGATAAACTAGTGTTGAATAATGGAAGTTGCAAGACTTTGATGGTTTGATTTTGAGATCAAATGGGACCGTGGCTTGACTAGATTTTGTCTTTTGGGATTAAGCCTTGAATTGATGTCTTATGACTTAAGTAATTGGATTGAATTTAAAATGGACTACTTTAACCCGATTTGAATGAACTTAACTAGGCATACCTTGGTTCGGAATAGTTGTCTAAATTGGTTGGGTTAAGCTCAATTGAATATTTAACCGAATCTTTCATATTTGTTTCATAATTATTTTTTAATTAATTACTTTTCTATTTTGATTATATTTACTTATTAGGACTTATAAGTTAGATTTATTTCTAATAAATAAGACTTTGTAGAAGAGAAGAATTAAGTTTGATAAATAAATTTGATATTTGAGCTAGTTGCTCATTGAAAATTTATTTATTTCTTTCTTTCTTATGTTTGAGAATTGACGTGTAAGTTCTCATTATCTTGGCTTGTTGCCACGTTACCAGTGATCAACATTTTCGTATTGCGTCAGTTCGACCCACAGCGGTTGTCAATCTGATAATGTGTGTTCGAAAAGTTTCGTGTGCTGCGCGAAAATGTTAAAGTTTTCAAGACTTTGTTTGTCTTGTTTCTTTTCTGTGCATAAGAAACGTGAGGGGCCGGAACTCTCTCCCAGTGACCCTTCGACACTCAAATTAAGCTAAGATTTGAGATGAGTATGAAATTCGGAAGAATTTTAGGATAAAAAGTTAGCATACCTCATGAAGAATATTTTTGGGCGATTTATATCTTGTGTAGGGCTAAACCTAAATCATGACCTACAAGCCAAGTTTGTGGGATTAATTTAAGACATCCGGATATGTATAAATATTCTTAGCAATATTAGTCATAATTTTTTTATGGACCACATCTAATCAGCTCATATGATGGGCCCGCATGCATCCCGGAATACGAGTATTGGCCCATTGAAGTTCGTATACTCTGGCGTGAGTCTTCGGGCCTAGCCCTCAAAATATAGGTCATCGTATAGTTCTGTCCTCTACAAATTCAGCATAGATGACTATCCAAATCAAAAAAGCTATTTATCTCCAAAAAAATTGGGATTGCCATCTCCCATTATGTGACATATAATATGGCAGCTGACCTGATAAATTTCAATATCAAAATTAAGATTAACATTAATATTAAAATCAGCATTAACTTTTAACATTAACATTAACATTAATATTAACATGAATATTAACATTAATATTAAAAGTAATATTAGCATAACATTAATATGAAAATTAAAAAAAAAAATTGGATGATTATTTTTTTTTTGGATTAAAAATTTGCCATGCCACCTATTGGAAGCTGGTATCACCCAAGATTTTTAAGAGAAAAATAGGAGAATTGCTATCCAACTACATGCAATATTTTTTTTTTTTTGAGCGCTGCTAGCTGGTCCGCCGCCAGGTGGCGCCACAACATTGGCAGGACAACCGGCATGGAATCCATGCCTATGGGGGGGTGGCTTCGGCCACTTGCCGTGTGGTCTGGCCGCCCGCGGGCCAAATAATGTTTTCATTTTTTTTTTTTTATTTATTTACAAAGAGCTCAAAGAATAACCTAATTTCCTAACCGAGGTCAAAATGGTCATCCTATAAGAAAGGAAACCGCCAAAGCCCCCGGTTCATCAATCGGTCTACGGCGGTCCTTGTCCTTGTCCTTATATTCGGTTTTTGTGGGTGTGTTGTGTGTTTTTTTGGGGTCGGTTCTCTAAATTTATCAATGAAGTCTTCACCTCCTTCCACTTCCATGTAAACTTATGTCAACCAAAAGCTATAGCCAGCCATAGAAGAAGAGAAGAAGCATTTGTCTTCCTTCCCTCTATAGCTCTCTTTCTTGTCATCCTCAATTTCCAAATGAGAGATCAAAGAAGAAGCGATCGGTCTAGCCATTAAATTGATGATGGGTGAAGAAAGCTTCTGGAGGTTCGATTCCATGGCGGCGAGCGGCGCCAGAGCCAACTCCAACCACGGGCAGCAGCAGCAGCAGCAGCAGCAGCAGCAGCCGGAGAAGCAGATCTCGTTCGGGGTCCAGCCTTCTTCTTCTTCTTCCATGTATGCCAACTTCATGTAACATATATATATATAGAGTGACAGTAATATTAGCCTTAGCTTTCGTTTAGAGTGGAAGCCCGTGTCCTAGGAATAGGAATAGAGGATCATTTCTTAATTCTTAGGTCATGGCCCGTATGCTTTTGCTCGGTTCTCTCGCAGGACTCTCTGGTTTGGGGGAACGTTTTCTCGTTCCCAACAATGGCCTTAGCCAAAAAAAATTTTGTTTGTGTTTCACTATTTTTTTTTTTCCTTTGGGTATTCATATAGGTTTCTTTTTCTTTTAGGGCGTAGTCAAGTGCTTTGGATTATTATTATTTTGTTTTGGATGATAGAGGAGGGGTGTAGCTAGAGAGAAACTCATGTGATCAATATTTTTGTTCTTTCTTCCTTTATTTACTTACGGAGTTCTATAGATGGATATTATGGGAAGTAACTTCTAGTTTTAGGCTTGAAATACTTGATCAACAAGCCATGCATATCTATGGAAAAGCAAGTTCTTGGCTTTTATCACATGTGATGATGATATATAAGAGAAGAATTCATTCTAGAGTAGGAATCTTCTCTTGTAATAAGAATATACATATATGTTCAAAGAAAAATATTTTGAAACATTTCCTCATATTTTGATTTATGTTTTCATCTCTCTCTCTCTCTCTCTCTCTCTCTCCTTAATTTTTCAGCAGGAGCAAAGATACCGGGGCTTACGACTTGGGAGAGCTGGATCAAGCTTTGTTCATGTATTTAGATGGGCAAGATCACTCCTCATTTCAAGAACAAAGACGTAAGCGAGAGCGCGATATATGCACTATATATTTTTCCATAATTGTTAGATTTATACTGTTGAACATTTCATGATCATATCATACACTTGTATATATGATCAGTAATATGTGGATGGATTAGGTTGCAGTAGTCATGCAGAAAGATCATTATTGCTAACAGTTCATCTACTCTATTTTGACCATAATATATTGTCAGGGACTTGGTTTAGAAATTAAAATCCGATGCATCTACTCTATACATATTTTATTTTTATTTGCTTTATGGATTTTATTTAATTTTTCTTCAAACTACTCATCATGATCTCTCTGAAAAATTCTTGTACTCAGAAAAGCTATAGAAGTAAATATTATGTTCCTCCCTCTCTCTTCCTTTTTTGCTCTCCTTCTGTGTGAATGGCAGAGAGAGCTACAAATGCATGATAACTTCTTCTTTTTTCTCTCTCTCTCTCTCTTCTATATATACATACAAGTGTGAGTTCTCCATATTCTTCAGGAGATTTAATGCTTCTTCTTCACCTGTGCAGAAACTCTGAACATCTTCCCATCCGAGCCCATGCATCATGTGGAGCCAACAATCAAGGTGTTTACACACACACTTCCTCTAGATGTTCAAAAGGAATTTAAGTCATATGATAATATTTCTTTTAACAATTATAATCTGTTTTTTGTAGGTTGGCATGAGTTTAGGCTCTCCGGCTAGCAGTGCTTCAAAGAGAACATCCGAGGCGCCGCCATCCATGGAGCTGGGCAACTCAAGAGGTGATCCCCCGGCCGTGCCCGAGCCAGGGAAGAAGGAGATGAAAGCAGTACCAAAGGTGAAACCCTAGATAAAATTATCAAACCCTAATTAATTTCAAGTAGTTGCAGAATTTTTTTTTCAAATATTGATCATATATGTATTTTTATTTTGCAGAAGGAAGGAAATAAGAAAGCGGCACAATCTGGTAATTCTGAATATGAAGGGCCAAAGACACCAGACCCTAAGGTTAGTCGAATATTTAAGTTTATATATGTTTGTGGAGTCCAAGAAGCCCGACGGTTGTCAAATCTCGTGTGTATGGCACCACCAAATCCAGAATGGATTGGCCTCGTTTGGTTCGCGGAATCATGATCTTGGAAGAAAAAAAATCATTTCTTTTGTGTTTGGATCTCAATAGAAGAGATGATGAAAGAAAAATGATTATCATAGAAAAGAAAATGGTCCCCTCACCTACCCAAGAATTCACTTTTCCACTCCAAGAATTTATTTTTCCTTCCAATTTTCCTGGCTTTTCCCGGAAAGTAAAAGAGTGGTGCTACGTGGACTGCGTTTTTGGCCCGCAGTCCACGTGGCGCTTCTTCTTTGGCGGGAACCCGGTGGCGGGCCCCACGCAAATTTTTGCAAATGGGTTTAGAACACGTACGCCCGACGGCAGAGACCGCGGGCTCTTTAGCATTTTCGAAAGTAAAAATTGATAGAAATTACAATTTTGCAAAGGAGAAAGGAATTGATTTTCTTCCCTTTCCTTGCTGGGAACCAAACGAGGCCAAAGTAAAATTCAAGCCTCTAACTGTTTTTATATATGTCTGTGTTCAGATATTGAGAAGGCTTGCTCAGAATAGGGAGGCAGCTAGGAAGAGCAGGCTCAGGAAGAAGGTCAGCAGCTAGCCAACAAACCTACATTAGAAGAATCAAACCATTTCATACTTTCATTAATTTTATATGTGTAATAGAGTCTAAGTAAGGCCTCGTTTGGTAGACTGTAATGTAATTCGTAATCGTAATATAATCAAATGAATTTTTTTTTTTTTTTTTCATTTGATTACATTACGATTACATTACAGTGTACAAACGAGGCCAATTGTTATTGTTTTGTGACTAATGAACCTCTTTGTGTAAACCTTTGATTTTTAATTCAACAGGCTTATGTTCAACAACTAGAGTCAAGTAGGATCAAGCTATCCCAGCTAGAGCAGGAGCTTCAAAGAGCAAGAGCACAAGTGCACTTCTGAACCTCTAGTGTCTCAACCAAAATTGAAGTTCCATATAGTTTCTTAACTAGATTGTTTCATTTTTTTTATCAGGGTGTTTTCTTTGGTGGAGGATCACTTATTGGGGACCAAGGCCTTCCCTCAGGTCCATAACAAACTCTCTAGCTCTTCTGGTTGACCACTAAAAAAATACTGTTAATTAGCGACTGATGATCGGTTCGATTAATTTTTTGTTTTTGTTTGAAGATGCGGCGGTGTTCGACATGGAGTACGGGAGGTGGCTCGAGGAGCACCACCGGCTGATGTGCGAGCTCCGGGCGTCGGTGCAGGAACACCTGTCGGAGAACGAGCTGCGGATGTACGTCGAGAACAGCCTGGCGCACTACGACGAGATGTTCGGCCTCAAGGGCATGGCCGTCAAGGCCGACGTGTTCCACCTCGTGTCCGGCACGTGGAAGACCCCCGCGGAGCGCTGCTTCATGTGGATTGGTGGCTTTCGCCCCTCCGAGCTCATCAAGGTCCCTCCTAAACCCTAACCCTGATTTACCTATTCCATTTTTTGTTGATTTACCTATTCCATTTTTTGTTCAATGTTAGGAGCACTGTATAGCTTGTTAAGGGCTGTTACCATTTTCTGCAGTCCTGCGCATGGTCAGGACTGTAAAAAAAATTGGCATTCCCTTCATGTGCTTAGGACTGGCAAAGACTGACAAAATTTTGTTAGTCGGCTTGGATATATACAGAACTGTCATAATTTTGACAATCTTCACACATAACTGTTAAAATTTTGACACTCCGGGACGGCAGAAATGATGACAGCTCTTAACACATTTTGTTGTGTTGTTAGCATTGGCCTTGTCGAAAATTATGAGATTTGCTATCCTCAACCAGCAACTAAATATTCAGAACTTTTTTCCGATTTGTAACTTGCTAATGACACGCTACCTTATTGGCTTAGCATAGCAATTTGTAAATTATAATAAGTTTAAGATATTTAGTTATTAATTATAATAGTTTAGGGTATAAACTAGTAAATCGAGATAATTAGGATATTTTGTTTTGTTTTGTTTTGCTCTCTTTTTTCTAGCTAGTTGAAATTTTTGAGAACCATGTATCATAAATTAAACAATAATGAAAAGAATTAACAACACATCAAGATTGATCAAAGTAGAACTGCCAACTTCTAGTTACAAAAAGTTTTACCAAAGTCTAAAGAATCGATTATCAATTAAGATTAAGAAGAAGAAAATTTTAAGACAATACTGTATTGAATGAATACCTAAGGATTTGAAAATCATATATAATATGTCATCATAATGGAGTCAGCCTGACTAATGGAGTAATTGGGAACCAACTTCTGTTGGAAGGTCCACATTGATAAAGACGGTTATGTATGACCTCTCAATAGATTAGTCCATGATTAGATTGAAGAAATGGATTCGTCTTCGGAAGACTTTGGCATGCATGATTCTTATAGTGGTAAAAGTAATGTTATGGATCGGAGTTGTTAGTGTGGAGCATTGGTTAGATGACTTGACACTTAGAAGATTGTGGAAGGTTTACCAATGATTGAGGAGATTTGCCCATACGTTTCATATATTCCATAAAGTGATGTTTGTTTGTATGAAATAGGGAGAATGAAGCATCCAAGACATGAGATGAATGTACATACACCATCTAGCCTTGCAAGCATATATTGTTCTTTGTATACAATTTACTTATGTTCTCTACGTACTATAAATGAAGAGAGCATAAAGTAAGGGTATATGCATATCTATAGATGGTGTTAGGGGTTCATATATAAGGTGGTGCTACGTTGTTCGCAGATTTGGCCCACAGTCATGGCCCGTGGGCCATGTGTCGCCCTTCTATTGGAGGGGGCTGTAGAAAAGGGGAGGTGGGCCCAGTGTGGTGCAGGGGAGGACAAGTGGGGAGTGACACATCGGTGCGGGCACGCACGTGGGCACCTCCCGCGCGGACCGTTTAGCATTTTCCTTATATATAAGCAATAACTCTCTCTCTCTCTCTCTCTCTCTCTCTCTCTCTCTCTCTCTCTATATATATATATATATATATATATATATATATATATATATATACACCAAGAGTATGATATATTGCTTAAGAATCATCTTTTTCAAACTTAATTTTATAGCTTTTGATTATTTTTTTAAATTATTATCCTATATATATATGTATTATTTACCTTCATCAGACACACACACACACACACACACACACACACACACACACACACACACACACATATATATATATATAGTAAATGCACGTGCTTTGCACGTATAATAAGAATATCATCCAATTATAGTCAAATATCTCTTCTAACTCATGTGGTTAAGGTGAGAGCTATTCTTCTTGTTTGGTTGAGTTTGATCTCCAATGTTGAATATATATAACAAATTTAAACTTTTTTAATAATTTTTTACATAATTTAATTTTTTTTTAAATTAAATGGTTGATGATATACACACGGCTTAGACGGCTCAATCTTTAGCCGTTTTGAAGCCCTCTTACAATAGTGTGCGCGCGTGTGTGTGTGTGTGTGTGTGTGTGTGTGTGTGTGTGTGTGTGTGTGTGTGTGTGTGTTTTCCACAACCCAACAATATTGAGCTTCTTGATATTCAATATACATGATTTATATTTATGACCTTTAATACTTTTTCTCCCTCCAATGAATGAGAAATTATTCAGTTGGACGGGCTCACCATCAGGGGCGGATCCAGAAAATATAACTAGGATGGGCTACCAAATATTTGGGTGGGCTGGAAGTAGATTAATCAATATAAAAAAAAAATCAAATATATATATATATATATATATATATATATATATATATATATATATATATATATATATATATATAAGGAAGAAAAAAAAATGTAAATCTTTTTTTGGGGGTGGGCTCCAGCCCATCCCACCCCAAGCCTGGGTCCGCCCCTGCTCACCATGTGGCAGTGGTGAGCCCTAAGCCCCCTTAGTACAATGACACATTCCCTCTTTTATGTAAGACTAAATTAGAGGAAGAAAATAAAAACTGTGTCATTATACTATTTGAGGGAGCTCATGGCTCAACACGCCACTGAATAATTTCTCCCAATGAACATCCATTTCCGCATGTCTACTTTCTCTATTTCTGGGTGGCTATGGAATTTCTTAAATCTCAAGAGATATTTAATAAAATAAAATTTGTATGTTTCATTAATTATGCTAATTTAGTACATGTTTGTGTAGATAAAACATGCATATATGACTGTCTTTATACATCTCCATTGTGGTTCTTTTCAATTTTATTTTCCATGTTTTTAACACTAGAATTGATAATAAGAATACTTACCTATATGTATTGAAGTAAATAAACTTTAGGCAAGAGCTTATGCTAATTTACCTACATTTTTCTTCCTTTATATTTGATGAAATATGGGTTTCTTCTAAAGGTTCTTTCGAGCCACATAGAGCCACTGACAGAACAGCAAATATTAGGCATATGTGAGCTGCAGCAGTCGACACAGGAGACGGAGGAAGCCCTCAGCCAAGGGCTGGAAGCACTGTACCGGACTCTTTCGGACACGGTTGCGTCCGATGCTTTGAGTTCCCCATCCAACATGGCCAATTACATGGGGCAGATGGCCATCGCCATGAGCAAGCTCACCACTCTTGAAGGTTTCGTTCGACAAGTAAGAAATTCTAGCCAGCTATACCATTTCTACATGGTTAAGTAGTTAACGTTTACTAGTTCCTTGACATTAATTTCCATGAACAAAATATTGATAACTAGGTTACAATTTGATAATTAATCGAGAAAGTAAAGTAGAAGGGAAAAAAAAATGCTCTATGATCATCTATGTTAAATGACAGTGTAGGCATCTAAGTTTAATTATACCTATAATTATGCAACATCTAAATTTTCACTTTTCATTCATTTTTCGGCTGCAAAGAAAGTAGTTTGGGGAAAGAGTTTCTCCATACTTTCATAGAATTGGTTTAGTTTCTTTGATCATTTATAACTTCAATTGGATAAGAACAATTGAATCAAGTAAGTTGAAGTAACATAATGCCCCGAATTAACTGTTGAAGTGGATGTGAAACAACTATTAAAAAGAAATTATGTGGAATTTGTTCTATATAATTTATCAAAAAATCTTGTTGTATGGCTAGCTTAGTACTAGCTCACTACTAACAAATGCTGATGTGGCGGAGAGAGGTAACCAAGTTTATTGGTTTAGCTGGTTAACATTAACATTAATATTAAAATTAACCCAAAAAATTAATTACCAAAGAATTAATTGTTAATGTTAATGTTAATGCTAATGCTAATTTTAATTTAATATTAATTTTAATTTTAATGTTAAAATTAATATTAATATTAATGCTAATTAATGTTAATATTAATATTAATATTAATATTCATGTTAATTTGAAGTTAATATTAATTCTAGTATTAATTTTAATATTAATGCTAATGCTAATTTTAATTTAATGTTAATATTAATTTTAATGTTAATGTTAAAGTTAATATTAATGCTAATTCTAATATTAATGTTAATGTTAATTATAAATTTAATATTAATGTTAATGTTAACCAGCTAACCCTGTAAATTAACTTGGTTACCTCTTTCTCTGCCACATCAGTATTTGCTAGTAGTGAGCTAGTACTAAGCTAGCCATACAACAAATTTCTATTATCAAAAATAATATCTGTTCGTCCAAAATGTTCCTCCAAACCATCCTTTCTTATGTGGCTGTTGACGTAGCGATTTATGTGGTAGATGACATGACAAAATTTAAAATTTGTTTTTCTTAGGGTCGACCTAGTCCAAACTGAACTTAGAAATATATTTATATCTCAAGGTACGACCTACGGCCTGGCTAGGACAATCCAACCCTCCGGACCGGCTGTGTGTATTAATATTGGTAGAAGTTAATATTTGTTACTCTGAAAATTTTCCAAACATGGTGTAACTTCAGTAGTAATTGACCCTTTCTTGTTAAAATAACTTAATTATTCCCAGAATAAACTTTGGTAATTATCAATATGTTCTGACTTGCAAAATGTCAATAATATAGGTGAATGACCAATGATAATCCTGGCAAGTCAACTTGAATGCCTCTTTGTTCAGATGTGCCCATTTGCATGCCTGGTTTCTTCCATTATCTATTTTCATTTTGGCTCCAACCTCAATATTCGCACTTGACTTTTCTAAATTTTAGTTCTCATGAGTTTGAAGTACAAAAAATATATATATCGCAATTAACTTATGTATGATACGGATTGTTGAACCAATATTGCATGATAGTTAATCTTTAGTCAACTCTTATAATAATCATATATGAAAATGATATAGTGGTTCTACTTGTTCCATCAAAATATTGCATCTAGTTTAATCATCCAGGGTTATGGTTTAGTATTTGTTTTAACTCTTGATGCTTTGCAACTGCATTAGTTGGGAATTTAAAAGGCTAATTGCACGCTATTGCATTATGAGTACAAGCTAAAAGCACGAATAGTTAATTAATTTGGAAGCATAAAATAGAAAGCATGCTTGTGGTTGTGGTTGTGGTTGTGGTTTTGGTAGCACAATTCAATGACGGTTATTTCGTAGAATATACAGAAATGCTTAATAGCGAATTTTTGATTCCTCCTATATATAAAATTCAATGGTGAAAGATGTGACGTTGCAACATGTCTTTCTCCTCTCAATACCATATATATATGTTTTAATTAGTTGATGGTCATATTTATTCTTCTATAAGACTTACATATGCACCTCTACCTCACTATCGAATGGCGGAAGAATAGAGTGGGTTGTAGTCCGGTGTAAAAAAATAACTTAGATATTTTTACTAAGTATGTCCACTAGACCACTGGAATGGACTTAGCTCGGAAAAATTTAAATTTTTGGCTCCGTCCTTTTGTCACTATCCGCCTCACACTATTCATGAGACCTCCTAGCCAACATAAGTCCTGTACATTCAGCAACCATGTTCTAACTTTTTCCTCACAAGTTTAGGTGTATGCATGGGTTTTTCTTCTTATATCCAATGGATTTGTATATCACACATATCATCATTGTAGTCCAAAATACTGCTACCGATGGATGTCACATATTCACGATTACTTATTATGCACGCAAATTTGATTATTAGTTCTAAGTGGTATCCGTAACTAGTGGTGGAATTTTTAACTCCAAATTCATAAAATATGTCTTCATATTAACATTATACATATATATAGATCAAACATGAGTCTATTAATATAAAATACCTCACTGGTGGAGGATAGAATGGGCATCGGGTGAGCTGTAGTCCGGACTAAACTAGGTATATCATTAGTAGTCCGGTGTAAAAAAAATTTACTAGGTATGTCAACTAGAATAGGCTTAGCATGAGGGTATTTAAATTGGCAGTGCTACGTTGTCCACGAATTTGGACCGCAATCATGATCCGCAGGCCACGTGTCGCCCCTCCATTGGAGGGGGGCGACAGAAATTCTGGGATGGGTCCGGTGTGGTGAGGGGGGCAAGTGGGGGGGGGGGGGGGGTGTACATGTCGACGCATGGGCATGCACGCGGTCGCCCTCCGCGGTCAAAAATACTTTTCCTATTTAATGCCTCCGCTCTTGTCACTAGCCGCCTCACTATTCATGGGACCACCTATCCAACATAAGCCCTATACATTCAGCATCCCTTGTCCTAATTTTTCCTCACAAGTTAAGGTGAAATTATACATAAAGGTCAAGCTATGTATGAGCTTTTCTTCTTAAACGCAACAATGGAGTTATATATCACACATCACTGTTATAGTCCAAAATATTGGGTTATAGATGGATGTCACATATTTATTATCAGGTATTATGCACGCAAGGTTGATTATTAGTTCTAAGTGGTAACCATAACTACTGGTGGAATTTTTTAACTCCAAATTCAAAAATCAACATTAGATAGATCAAACATGAGTCTATTAATATTGAGATTAATAATGGGTTGTTACTGCATGCAGGCGGATAATCTGAGGCAGCAAACCCTCCACCGGCTCCACCAGATCCTGACGACGCGGCAGATGGCGCGGTGCCTCTTGGCCATCGCCGAGTACTTCCACCGGCTTCGCGCACTGAGCTCCCTATGGCTCGCTCGGCCGAGGCAGCAGGATCAGTTATCAATGCATTAATTGCCACTTTTAGCACATAATTAGGTCAAGATCGAAGAAGAAGAAGAAGAAGAACTCATATATAGCAGTGCTGAATGCGTGTTTAATTGCCACTTCCAAACTATTTTTCTTTCACTGATCGGAGAATCGTGTACAGGAGATGCGTACTTTTTGGATAGACACAATTAAGATGATGGTATGTTGTATTGGGCTATATATGTGTAGTTATAAGGCTTCACACGAATGTTGATCTTTACCCCTGTCTAAATTATATGTTCTCATTTTGTTTACTTTGTAATATCAGAGCCAAAGATTTAGTGGCTAGCTAGATGAAATGGCAGTCTTTCCTTCCTCATGACTTGGTAGAATTAATTTAGAGCGGACATCCGGAGGGGCCGGCAAGGTTCGAGCCCCCCAATCGTGTGTGTGCGTGTGATTTCAAAAAAAAAAAAGACTTGGTAGAATTACTAGAAGAGGAAAACAAAAGGATCAGTACTGTTGAGATGTTCTTGGTAGAAACGAGTGGAACTGTGGAAGATCATGGTGGCTGGCATGCATGCGTGGGTTCTTTTAGAGTACTGCTATGATGTCCGCCTACGGGCCAGCTCACCCGTCATGTGTTGCCGTTCCATTGACAGGTCAATCGACATGGAACCTGTGAGGGGGGGGAGGGGGGGGGGGGGGGGGGGAGCGCAATAGAGTGCGGCCACGCGGCGGGCAGGCCAGCCTGCGTGCGGGCAAATTTTGCTTTCCCTGTTCATTTATAGTATGAATCATTCAGTTCTTTTAGATCTCTTGGGTCGACGCATGAGTGTTCAGCGACAACGTACGCTAACTGTCCACAAGGCTGAAGACACTCTTTCATGAATCATGGCTTGGGATATTTAGTGGACAGGCCAGGGTTGAGTTGTCATATCGAGAGCTAGGGGTGCAACTCGGGCGGGTTGGGTCGGGTTTGAGGTCAACCCGAACCCAACCCGGTAGATCATAAGTCTAGCCCAAGCCCAAGTCCGATCCGACTTTGGGTTCAACATATGAAGCCCAAGACCAAGTCCGGAGGATCGGGTTGGGTCGGGTCCATCAGGTTTATCGGACTCTATTGAAATAATTTTAAACAAGAGTAATATTAAATGCATAATCAAATAGCAATCAAGTCTCCGTCATTACAAAATAAAACTGAAATGAGATTTAGGACAAGGAATTGAAGAGTTCAGGTGAAAAAAAATTATAGTTTAAACTTTTTATTTAAGTGGTATGAAACAATGGTTTCAGATTCTTCGGGTTACCCAACACATGAACCCAAGTCCAACCCGATTTTTGATCGGGTTCAAATATTTTAATCCGAGCCCAAGTCCGAACCCAAATATCTTCAACCCTAACCCAACACATTAACGGGTTTACCCGATCGGGTTCGGGTTTAGCCCGCCCGAGTTGCACCCCTATCGAGAGCTAGGTTTTGGTGCCCTTTGATCCTTATTATTGGTAGGGCCGGTCCTAGGATATGCCTGATAAGATTTTGGATTTGGACAATCACCCTCCATAGGACAACCCTCCAGGCCATCTGGTTTTATTAGGACTGGTTCAATCCAAATCCAAATTAAACATATATATATATATATCTTTCAAGGGCAACCAAAATTTAGTAAGGATAAAGGGCAACCAAAATTAGTTTCGGCTAAGCCAACCAACCAGCTGGGCCGGCCTTGATCATCTATCAATCATGAAGGATCACCCACGACCCCATAGCCGTCTCAAGACATTTGGGGACCCTAGGCAAATTAAGGAAAGAAGACGATTGTTCTTACCCTTAAATCATGGTCCTAGATCAATTAAATAACTAATGGAAGGAGCTAATTATTGTTCCCCTTAAATAATGAGGCCTTGTGTCAATTAAATAATAAAAGTATTTATTTTCTTTTTTTTTTCATATATATCATATAAATATATATGGGGGCCCTTAAATTACGGGGACCTAGGCACAAGCCTAAGTTAGTTATATGATAAAACCTGCTCTGCACAATCCTAATCTCTTGTGAGATTATGCTAAGTTCGAGAGTTGTCCAAGTCCGAAGTCTTGTCTGAGTTATACCTGGGCTGCCCTGTTGGTGGATAAGTGTACAGTTTAACTCTAGTTATGGATATCTAGTTAGCTTCATGTTGCATCTCTTCCATGTTTTTATCAATGGGTTGTTATTCAAATGAAATTGCAAGATTAGGAGATATAGGAGTGCATAGTGAAGATTTTCATGAATTGCTTGATTAGTTTTGGTACGTAAGGACTAAGGATCCATATAAAAGAGCACAGTGTCGTTCACAGGTTTTTATTTACTTGTTCCTAGGGGTGGGCAAAGTCGGCCGGGATCAAATTTTATGGACCGGACCAGATCCATTAATTGGCAAAACGGGACGAAACGGGTCTAAAAAAATATTGGAACCGAAACGAATTCGACCCGTTTGAAAAGGGTCCGAACCGGGCCGATCAACCCGCAGATCCAAACGGGTCAAAAAAAAGTTAAAAAAATTCTAGAATAATAAACATTTACATATGTTCTATTATCTATAAGAACAAAACAAATCTTGTCTTTTCAAATTTTTAGAATTTGTTTACTAAACAATAACTTGTTCTATTATCTATAAACTATAATAGCAAAAATTTCCAAAATTGATAAAAAAAATATATATACCCTAGAAACGGGTCAGTCCGGAGTCCGTTTATTTTAAAAATAGGACATGTCCTGTCCCGTTAGTGTCACACGACCCGCCCCGGCCCGTCCCGTTTAAATTTTAAATTTTAGGAACCGGCTTGTTTGGACATTTTACGATTCGAGTCGGGTCGAAACCGCGAATGTTGGAACCGTATGCCCACCCCTATTTGTTACTAAAAAAATATATTTAATTGTTTTGTACGTCTTTCATATTTACTTGAGGAGCGAACAAAATGTCCCCTCTTAATTTTTTCTATACATAGTAAATATAGGTAAAGATATATATTTTCAGAACAACTTTTTTACGGTGAAAGTCTAAACTTTTCTATAGAGTAGATATAGTAGTATAGATCGATTATTAGTATTATTGGGTTCTTGTTTCTCTCTAGTCTTCAATTATTATTTTTATCATATTTTTTTTGTCATTTATAATATCCCAAAATGATATTTGTCTATTGTCTCCATTGTGTCAATTGCATGATGAACTAAGTTGTGGTTCTTTGGGTGTGGATGGATCTTTTACTAAGGAGAGCTTCTTATGTGTGTGTATGCTCACTGATTATTTAAGTTTGTTAACATATTTTTTTTTTAATTGTTTGATTATTTTAGAGAAGAGATAATAAGGGATAGCAAATGTCCCCATTTAAATATAGAAACTAGCATATGTCTTCCTTCATTCTTTTTAAAAATTAGCAAATGCCATCATTCCTTTGTATTTTATGGGACAAATAAAATTTTAAGATATACTTCCACTACTTAACTAAAATTTTGGCTGATTTATAAAATAATGGGAGTATTTGCTAGCTTTTTAAAAATAGTAAGGTATATGCTAGTTTATATATTTTGATTGGAGGCATTGGCTAAAATATCCCATATAATAATCATACTTAATTATATATAGCATCCCTAACTTGTTAAATCAACTCGTTTGGTTCGCCGAATTATGGAATTGGAAAAGAAAAAATATTTATTTTCTATGTTTGTATATCAAAGAAACAAATGAGTAAAGAAAAGTGGCTCCCAAAAGAAAAGAAAAAAAATGGTTCTCTCGGACCTCCACCTAGGGGCGGATCTAGCATAGAGGAGGGGTGGGCTCCAAAAAAAATTTTAACTATTTTTTTGCTTATATTTTTTTCATTTTTGATTTCTTTTATGTATGTTAGCCACCTCTAGCCCACCCGAAAATTTTGTAGCCCATCCCAGTTTTAGTTTCTGGATCTGCCCCTGCCTCCACCCACCCAAGGATTTAATTTTCCACCTTAAGCATTCATTTTTTGTTGCTATTTTTTTGACATTTTTAAACATCGAAATAAATCAATAAAAATTACAATTTCCCAAAAGAAATGAAGAGGAAGGAAATGGTTTCATTTCATTTCTTTTCCGCGAACCAAAGAGACCTCCAATATAAAGCAATAATTAAAAACAGCCCTTCCTCAATTATTTTAATGTTTGGTTCACGAAATCATGACACTGAAGAAAAAATTCATTCATTTTCTATATTTGGATGTCAATAGTTAGATGCATATATAGCATTGTGAATTGTGGGATATTCAATTCACAATGGAGTTCTCTGCGAATTTGTTCAATTCTATGACACTAACTAAAATATTTTTCATTTGAAACAATAAACTGTTTGTCATTCCAAATTTATATGGAAATTTTTTAAAAAAAAATGAAGTTATACCTCGAAAATATTATCCCATGTCTCAAATTAAACGGTTCCTTAAGTTTATTGCTAATCTAAAACAGATTGGACAAGTATGTCTTTCAATCGTATAAGCTTCAGCTTTATGTTCTTCCAAGCTAAGCGCATTTCCAACCCATTGTGAGTTTAGAAAAAAATGGTTGCGACATAGGAATCACCTCAATTTATTTCAAAATTTCTTCTCCAGTGCAAATGAAAAATAAATTGTGAAGTTGACATGTCAAAGACAATGTAAAATTAGTTATCTAGATCTAGACAATAGATTTCACAATGCTTCACTTTCACATCATCAATTATGAATAAAAAATGTTTATAAAAAAAGAAGAAGTGGAATTGTTGTCATGGAAGTTGGAAAAAAAATAATTTTATTGTCTTTTCAAACTTTTGCATTGGATATCATCTTGCTATATAAAAAAGATATTGTCTTGCGTCTCATGTCACATAGGAATCACAACACACAAAACAAGACAATGGCTGGTTATGCTTCAAAGGTTTAACATTTATAATACCCACACTAAGATTGACAACAATATTTTCTAACTTGATTCTATAGGATCTATATTGCTGTTGATTAGTATTTTTATTTTAGTACTGTGCATGGTTGTTTATTTTTCATTTAAGTTCCTATCTTTAATTTTGTTATGTTATTTATTAATAGTGTTGAAAACAACATACGATGCAATTTTAAATATATAGGCCTACCAGAACATAGTGAGTCCAAGAGGCTCATGTGCATCATCACTTGTGTTGGAGTACGATGTGATCCGAATCAGAGTTGGTCCATGAAGTGCGATATTGAATTGAGCCTATATGCATTAAAAGAGAATTCTTATATAAGGCCTGAATCAATTAAAATTATCTATACCTCATGATCCCACCTCCTATCCGATGTGGGACTAAATTACCAACTCCATTGTCACCCTTTTTGAGCGCTCAACCGGAAAGAGCCGAATAACCAAAGCATCCTTACTACACTTGTCCGTTTTCGCTAGCCGAACAACCTCAACACCCATGTTACCTTACAACCTTAGCACTATTGTTATCTTTTTTATTCGTTCGTGCCAGCCGTAACTCCACCTTCAGAAGAGAGCCCGTATATCCGTGTATACGCATTAACGTTCAGCACCATCTATCTCGAACCAATTAGAGCCGTTCAAACTAGTCCCGCAAACCATGAGTTCTGATACCACTTGTTGGGAACGCTATCTGACCCGAACCGGAGTTGGTCCATAAGGTACGGTATTGAATTGGGCCGATATGCCTTAAAAAAGAATTCTCATGTAAAGCCTGAACCAATTACAATTATCTATATCTCATAATCCCACCCTCTATCCGATGTGAGACTAAATTACCAACTCTATTATTACCTTTTTTGAATGCTCAATCGAGAACGAGATAACAAACACAAACTTTGAAATGCAAACTTACACTTTTAAAATCTTTTGACATCCTCGTTGAACTTCACGTGCGTCATCCTCGTCGCAGCTTGTATGTGGACTTCACATACATCATCATTAGACTCACGTGCACGTGAGAACGATTAACATGTATTAACATATTAATCCCAAAATTTTAAACATAAATAATTTAAAGATTCATCACATATCCAATATGTGACTAAATTTACAATTTTTTTAAAAAGGTAATATATAGATAAAAGCAAAGATTCATAATTAAATTATGTTCAACTTTTTTGCTTCCTCGTGTAATTACACAATGTATATTAGAAGAAACATCATTACTTTTATCTTTCCATAGAATATTTTTTAGGGTCCCACTATCCACATCACATCCCTTACTAAGCACATCCCAAACAAAAACAAAAAATTAAAATTCCTATCCTCCCCTCCTCCTCCTCCTCCTCTTCTTCCTCCTCCTCCCGACTCTCCTTCTCCTCCCCCTCCTCCTCCGGGGTCGGAGGTCGGGGTCGGGGGAGGAGGAAGATGATGAGGAGGAGGAGGAGGGGGAGTGGGGGATAGTGGGTAGGATTGACATTTTTTGTTTTTTGAGATGTACTTAGTAAATGATGAAGTGTGTATATATTTACCATGTTTTTTATTGTAGTCAAATTCGAATCGAACTAAGTTGGCTCTTGTGGTCAGCGGGGAGGTATAACCACCATGGCTAAACGGACAGTCTCGAAAGGATTTGTGAGTGTCTAAAAATTGAGGATAGGAGACAAAAAAATATATATAATACAATGTGCATAAATTCCCGTGAGATAAGCGGGGTATCTAGAAACAAATCGATAATAATTTTCGATAACTTGTATGGTATGCATGACCAAAGCCCAACAAGACAGTCTAGTGCACTAGTTGTAACAAATAGACAGACCTCACAAACCCAGTCCATTTTCTTAATATGTAGGCCCTAGGCATATAGGCCTTAGGCCCAAAGCCCCGCACTTCCCCCTTCCTTCAAAACCCTAAATTTTTTTCTAAAACCCTAAAAATCCCCTCCTTTTCCCCGATCCAACCCACACAAGCGCCGGAACTCCATCGAGCAATTCTGAACCATGGCGAAGAAGAGGAAGCATTCGGAAGCCTCTACGGAGCAGCCGAAGAAGGAAGAAGAAGAAGTCGACGCCTCGAGACCCAAAAGAACTCTATTAGGGTTTAAGGACGAGCCGGTCGTCGAAAAGAAGAGAGACGGTGGTCCGGTCTTCCGGAACAAAGAGAAGGTCCTGGTCACTTGCTCGCGGCGAATTATATATAGGTACTGGAAAAAGGTTTGCAAATTTGTCGATTTTTTCGGGGGGTTTGATGAATTTTGTGTTTGGTCGGAAATGGAAGGTACCGGCATCTGATGCTGAACGTGGTGTCGCTTCTTCCGCATTGCAAGAAGGATAGCAAGGTGGAGTCGAAGGCGAGCAAGGGGGCGACGCTCAATGAGCTGGTGGAGCTGAGGAATTGCTCGTACTGCCTCTTTTTTGAGGTAATACTTCATAAATTTTGGTTCTTGACTGGATTTATGAATGTGAGCTGTGGCATATGGAACACGCATGGGACACAACCCGGACACGCCAAAACACACTAGGACGCACCAAAATAGTTGCGGTGTACACGCAACATAGTAACACTTTATTTGGAATAATGACTTAGGATGGGTTTGGTATTGTTGAGGCTTACCAAAAGTTGTTGACGTATACTACTTCTCGTAAGTTGTTGTACATTGATGATCAAAACTGTCATGGGAAGATATAAGATGTTCGGTAAACATGTGTTTTAGTTACGGAATTATTGAAAATGATCAAAGTGGAGTTTATTACTATAACGCTACAACAAGAAACCAACCAAGGGGGTGGTCTCATGGTAACACTAGTAAGGGAGGAGAAGGGTGGGCGTTTGTTCGAATCCCAAACCGGACAAAATAAAAATGTGAATGGGAGGGGGTCATGGTGCTAGTAGCCCAAGATAGGGGCAATGATTATTGACTCACCTTATCTCAAAAAAAATATTACACCAAGAAGAAGAGAAAAATAAATCAAGATATTGGATATGTGCTGTCATCATCTCGGCAATTGCCTTGTATTTAGTATTCCCCATGAATATTTGGATAAATGACTGGAAAATATTTGTTCTCATTCTAGCATGCGTCCATATGAATAACTTATGACTGATAAATATTTTCTTTCATTTGGATCATATAGTTACTGTTTTGCATTTGTTGATCATTACTTGCAAAATGTGTTAGCTCATTCCTGTTCTATGTGTATTGTATCACAGTGCAGAAAGGGCAAAGATCTTTACCTTTGGATGGCCAGATCACCTAATGGACCATCTGTGAAGTTTTTGGTCAATGCTTGTAAGATTCTTTTTTCTCTCTACATGATTTATTCAGCACCGAATGTGGTGCTTAAGAGAATGGACTTAGTATAATGTGGTGCTTAAGAGAATGGAATTAGTATACTCAAATACTTGATATTGATATTTATGCTGTTTCTAAACTTATCATCAATATATTTCCATTGTCTGTCGACAGTACACACAATGGAGGAATTGAAGCTTACTGGCAATCACCTTAAAGGATCAAGGCCCATTCTGACTTTCTCTTCAAACTTCGACAAGGAACCTCGATGGATGATTTTGAAAGAAATAATAACTCAGGTACATACTATTTTTTTAGGCAAACTCAGATACACACTTTAGAATTCTTTCTGTTCAAACACCAGTGGAGTTGTACGTTTCCTCCATTATATGAAAACTTATTCCTATGTTAAGTTTTATGAAATATTAGGAAATAGTTATGCTTCATATCAATGAGCAGTCAGGAAACAGCAACAAAAAAGGCCCCTATCCAAATTTTGGGATCGTTTATTTGAATCATTTTCTTCGATTCAGCTAGTTTAAGGGCCAACTTCACTGAACATTAGGAAATTCCGTATCCTTCCTTACAAAGTCCTTCAAAGTTCATTTAGGTGTACCCTAGTTCTAGCGGCAATTTGATCACTTTTCTAACATGTGCATCTAGTGCTCTTCATTGGACATGTCCATACTCCATACCACCTAAAACAATTTCCTCTCTTCTCTATATTTGCACCAGCTCCAACTTTCCAAAAAATAGACTCATTTTTATCTTTCAACTTATGACCATCATCCACCTTAGCATTCTCAATTCAGGTATGTTCATTTTCTATGCATGTTGCTTCTTAACAATCATCCAACACTGAGGTCCTTATAACATGGTTCTTGTCAACTCCCAATCACAATATCACGATGAGTGACTGATTTTAATACCAAAACTATCACTCTGACGCATATGTTGGTTGAACCAAACATGAAGTTCTCCGTAATCGAAGCATTTCTTTCTTTTCGAAAAGTGTAAAATTCTTTATGCTTCAGGATTTTACCTTCTATTGATTTCTCAATTTTCACCCACAAGTATAACACTAGCAAGAATATTAAAAATCCGAGTGAATGATTTTGTCAATATTTGTCTTGCTTGATCTATCTATTTCTTTGGTTGTTGTCCATCTCCCGTTCTACATCTCCTTTATTTGCGATCATCATTTAGATCGTCCTTTGAATCACCTTCAGAATTATCTCAGACCTCAAGTGAAATAAGGCATAACCCTAGTCAATTTTGCCCGTTTGCCCCTACCTGAAATAGTCATGATGCCCTGCAAAACTGGAATAATTTGTTTCTTTTATAGTCTTGGTTGAACCAATATTGCATTTAGTAGGTAACTACCTATGTTGTCAATCTCTTACGATACACGATATGCAACGTATGGTCCAATATGAAAGGTTTTTGATACGGATCAGATAGGCGTATCGGACGGAACGGAAACTCGTGTGATACATTTTTCTATCGCCGGATACAATATGATACATCTGATATCATACACCGATATGGATCATGATACATTTTTTGTTTTCATTTCAATTTTTTTACCTTTTTTATTTTCTTTGTATATTTATTGAGATTTTTCTTCTCTTTTGTTTTTGGATTTATTTTATTTTATTTTGGGTGTTTCATTGGCCATTGTTTCTATTTTGAAAAAAACTTGTGTTTAGTGGATAAATTTATGGATGTTAAGAACTTATGACGGTTGCCTAACTTGTCTTTTAGTTACACCACTAGTTGTCAACTTTATAATGGTTGTCACTTAGATTTTTAATTATACTCTTTTATTGTTGCTTAATGTGTTCAACTTATCCTTGTATGATTTTTAACTTTTCATGTATTTGTCAATGATATTGTGTACCTTGCAATGTGCGATACGATAATGAAGCAAACCGTTACACTATATGTATCGCAATATGACAACATAGGTGACTACGTTGCCTGGTGTGGTCAACCACCATGTAGTTCTCTGGTAAAACATGGGTTGGGATCTTGATGTTATCAGCTGAGATTTTAGGGGGACATTGACAAGATCACATGAATTTTGGGGGCCGTTGAAGGGGTGGGTCCTACTAGATCTCGTGATATCCTGCCAAGATAAGTGAATCTTCTAGCAGGATGTAGCTAGATCCTACTGAGAAGAGACCAAGATTGTCCTACTGAGAAGACGCCAAGATTCTATCTCACCCCTCACCATGGTGTGGAATCTCTGATTCGTCAAACCTTGGATATAAGTTGATCTCAGTGATTGACTACCCAGTGTCGCCAGGTAAACATCGCCGTAAGTGGCTTTTGTATTGGTTCAGTGGTTGATATTGGATTCTATTGCCAACAACCATAGGCCATGTTCCACCCTGAGAGCTTGGTTCACCAACCAGTTCTTGAATTTGCTGCTTGAGAGCTTTCTGGCAACCTTCCTAATACTTACAAGTCTTCAGGAGGAGATTATCTTTGTGAGAATGTGAGTTCTAGGTTCTCCAGAATGAAGCATTATGTTTTTTTAAAGAAAATGTATGGTGTAGATCTCCATCCCTGGACAATTTATACTAGAAACTTATTATTGAATCAATTCAATATTCATATCAACGATTTTGGTTGGAATGTGTTGCTGATCAATTATTTGGTGGTTTGGCTTATTAATCCAATCTGGTTTGTAGTTCAGATTGGGACCTGTCCTTTGTGACTCTAAATGATTGCTAGTTATGTTAGGGATTGGTTGGAAAGCTAAAATTTTGTAATTTATTACTTTTTCTATTTCCTTACTATTCCTCAAGAAATCTGATGAGAGTAATATGAGAAGTTTCCATTTGATTCTCTAACTAAAGCAGCTAATATTTCTTTCGTTGAAGCTTTTCTCATTTTACATACAAGTACAATTGTATTGTACACCTTTAGTTTTTAATCTGGAGCATATATTCTGACACTTCTATTTTCACATGCAGATATTTGGAACGCCAAAAGATCACAGAAAAGCTAAACCCTTTCATGACCACGTCTTTGTTTTTTCAATTGTTGACGATCACATATGGTTCCGAAATTACCAGGTAAATATAATGCGATGGTGTTCTTTTGCTTATTTTCTCTTCCATAGCATGTCTCTTGAGAATTTTGCTAGTGTCAAAATGGGAGTTATTTGCTTCTGGCACAGTTCGTCTTCAATTAACATGAAGTTTTTACACTCACATTTGTCATGCTCGTACTCAATGCCAGTGATAAGGAACTACTCAATTGGTTCTGAACTATAAAACAAATGCCAAAATCTTTTCTGCAGTTTATGGGTTTTTTTAGATACAAGTCTTTAGATCTTGCTTAGTTCAGCTTCAAGTTCACTAAACTTTATTATTTGCTTAGATATCCCTCAACTTACAAATAAAACTAGGTATAAGGACTCCTAGTTTTTTAATATTTTAACTAGCATAACTCACAAATATTCTTCTAATCACAAATATTCTTCTAATCCAGACTAGGTAGAAATCTTAGGATGTGAGATCCAAATTTTGAAGGGGACACGCCCCACTTTATGTTACATCTAAAAGTGATAATGAAGCTAAGCTTCACTTGTACCAAACAAAAAAGTGGTAGAAGTGCATCAAACAAAGTGCACTATTACCACTTTTACTTCATTTGCTTTCAAACACACCCTTACCCGAAATAGAATAAAAAGAATGGGTTTTGGGTAGAGGCCTAACCAAAATTCCTACTATTATTGTTTGGTTGGAAGAAATGAGGGGACAAGAAATTTGGATTCCACTTCTGTCTCCATCCACATCATCAAAAGTAACCATATGAAGTCTCTTAAATTTTATTAGAAAAGGAAAAAAGAAACTAGAATTTTGGTTTGACACTTTGACCCATGTACCTTTTTTTTCTTTTTCTTCACAAATGACTTGGCTCCACGTGCTTTTCTCTCCACTTCCTATATCCAAAAAAAAAAAAAAAAATCAACCAAAGTACCAAACACAAAACTTATAAATTTCTTATAAAAATCTATAATATGTTGGTCCCCTAAAAGCCAGCTTACGGGGAATTCTAAGATTATTTTTTGAATTCTATCCAATTTGGTTTGTATCTGATTTTTGAAGCTGAATTTTAAGGTGGACAAATAAGGGACAAGAACTGCAAAGTTCTTTTCTTTTTAGCTTTTCTTCAATGAAACTGTGGAAAAACCAGAATTTGTGTGAAGCCCACACTGATTTTCCTTCAGTTTCATGCCATTGCTAAGAATCAAACAGGCCCTTAGTAAAACTCAATTCTTTAATCAGTTGAAGTTGTGAATCAAGGTGCTTCTACAGTATTGGCACTTGTGACCCTTCAAAGCTCTTTTGTCAAGTTATTTTTGTCCGATTGTCGACTGCATCTAACTGGCTTGGGTGTCTGAATTCTGGATTGCAGTGTGAAGTATTGAGTTTTGTTACAGGACTATACATAAGTAGACATCTTTGTTTTTTTTAATGAGAAACTGAAGTTTACTGGAATTCTTGTCTTGCAGATATCTGTTCCTCACAACGAGACTGATAAAGTAGACCGTGGAGGTTTGGACAAAATGACTCTTATAGAGGTAATTATTGGTCCATCAAGTTTATTGAACTACCTCCTCGGTTTACCTAAGTTTTATTTTTCATGGATATAATCATCATAGGTTGGTCCAAGGTTTTGCTTGAACCCAATCAAGATTTTCGGCGGAAGTTTTGGTGGGCCGACTCTATATGAGAACCCTTTTTACATCTCTCCCAACCAGGTATTATTTTTCACCGAAAGCTTGCATTTTAAACCCAAGATTGATGTTCTCTATTTGTAGGCATGCAATCTTTTGGCTCTCTGAATCCCGTCATTTTGTACAAGTTAATTTTGAACTCATCTTATTAAGTAGGATTATGTTTACCTTAATTATATTCATGAATAGTTCGAGAAACATCATCAAGTTCTCTCGTTTGGTTCACGGAAAGGAAAGGAAAGGAAAACAATTCCTTGGTGTTTCCTTTCCTTTGGGAAATTACAAGTTCCAACGATTTTTCTTTCCGATCTGATGATTGGAAATACCAAGGAAATTGGAAGGGAAAGTGAATCCTTAAAGGTGGGAAAGTGAATCCTTGCTTGGATGGATGTAACCATTTCCCCCACTAATTTCCTTTCCATTAGGAACTACTTTCCTTTCCTTCTCAATTCCTTTTGCAACCATACATCGAAAAGTAATAACTTTCCTTTCCCAACCCCATGATTTCGTGAACCAAAAAAGGCCTAAATACTGAAATTTCACTTGTAAACACCAAAATTACATTAGTATATGTCATTTTAAATCTGCATGGTCATATTAAATAGTGCATGACACATTAAATATGCATGGTCATATTAAATACTGCATACCACATTAAATACTGCATGGTTACATTAAATACTGCATGCCACATTACATATTGAATGCATATTTCCAAAATAAAAAAAATAGGAATAATATACAATTACTTCTTCATCTGCCGTGTCCAATTGTCACCATGGAGGATCCGGATCTCGTATCCGTACCTACCTGTGTCATGTCGGGTCGACACTAGCACTTTGTCTTAAAGTGGCGAGTCCGGGTAAGATATGTCTCAACTTATTTGTAATAGTTGAGTTGCATGAAACACTTTTTTTAAGATGGATAACAGTCTTTAGGTTGGATATTTAAAATTGGGTTTTGTTAACATGTGTCCTAAGGGCACATGTTAATACTTCCATTGGTAAATGTACATTTTATATGGGTATTCCCACCAGTACATTTATTAATGCACATTTTACATTTATCAGTACACATTTTAAGTGAAATTCACATTGATAAATGTGCTGGTGGGAGTACCTATATAAATTACGCATTTATCGATGTATTAACATGTGCCCATGTTAACAAAAGCATTTAAAATTTAACATACATAAATGCTTTTTGGATGTTTGGAACTTCATGTAGTTAGTTTTCTTTTTTGATGTTCGAACTCTTTGCAATGAATTATTAAAGACTACCCAATATAAGTGCAAATCGCTAATTTTCGAAGGTTGTAGTATATGTGCAAATACTAAGAAGGTTACCATCTGGAAAATTTTGGATCACTGATCCCAATATGTACATCTTAAAACTTAAACATTTTCTAGGCTAATTTGTATCTAGATACCAATAATTTCTCATTTATGTGACTTCCTACCATTAACTTTCGAACTTTATAATTTTCTACCATGAACTTCCACGTTTGCAAGTTAATATCATGAACTTTCTGTTTGTTTGGTTCGCGGAATGGAAGGGAAAGGAAATCAATTCCTTGTCATTTCCTTTCCTTTGGGAAACTTTAATTCCTATTGATTTTCCTTTCCGATGTTTGGCAATGCCAAGGAATTTGGAAAGGAAAGTGAATACTTCAATGTGGGAAAGTGATTCCTTCCTTAGATGGATGTAATCACTTTCCCCCCTAATTTCCCTTCCATTGGGAATCACTTTCCTTTCCTCCTCAATTCCTTGGGCACCCAAACATAGGAAAGTAATCACTTTCCTTTCCCAACCGGGAGATTCCGCGAACCAAACGAGGCCTAAGTTAATACCATGAGCGGACGATACTTCATGATATTAACTTGCAAAGTAAGCAATAGTCCACGATATTAATTGCAAACTTGGAAGTTAATGGTACGAAGTTGCTAATTTTGAAAGTTCATGATAGCAAGTTGCACACAGTGAACCTTTTGTGGTATGTAGTTGCAAAAACCCATGTTTTAATGTAGAGTCTATTATACTTTGCAGACATTTGCTTTGTTGTTAACTTTGAACCCTTGTTTCATTAGATCCGTTCTCTAGAGAAAAAGAAGAAAGCTGGTAAGTATGCAAAGAAGGTCAAGGCCAAGACGAGGAGGAAGATGCATGAAATGTCCAACACATTGGAGCCCGACGAGTTTGCTGATCTATGGAAGGAGTGATTATGAACTTCGAGATGCTTGTTCAGGAATCAACACAAAATAGCCCTGTGCCTATAAAAGTAATTGATCATTTTGGATATGTTGTTCCTATTTGGTCTACAGCCCGAAGTAAACAACTTATCAGTGTTTACGTGTTTGTATCGAGGAGTGACAGTTTTATATGTTGCGGAAAGAGTGGATTTAGAATTTTCTGGTTTGATGATGATATGCAATCCTTCTGTATCTTTATTGATATCTCATTTTGATGAGCGATACAGATTACGAAATGATGAATTTTGCAGCATATCAAATTAAGCAAGAGAAAACTTATCTTTACTGATTGTCGACGACTTTATTACAGTTGCAATTTCATTAGTCAAATAATGTGCCATGTAACACCACCTATGCAGGCTCTAGTTGATTTTTTGCAACAGTTGATGTGGTACAACACTTGGGGGTGATTCTGGTTTGCAGAATGTGATGGAAATGAAGATAGTTATCAAGAAAAGGAATCCGAAAGAATCAAATCAGCAAAGAAAGACATTTCTCTCTACATCAAAAGAGAAAAGTCCATCTGCTCTGATTGAATGATCAGTATCTATTTGATTATATACAACAGGATCTGCGGACAGGTGTCACAGCTTAATAGCAGTTGAGAGGGTCTAATTGATCCAACTGGTTGAGTTCTATCGATGTGCATATCGGCCCTAGTAGAGTTCTATCAAGCCGAGTTGCACGCCTTCATTTACAATTTTTCTGAGTTGCATCCCATTTATTTTGCGTGGACACGTTTGAGACCAAAATACCCTCAAGTAGACACTTTTCAGACCAAAACTCATTTGGTTTCAGGTAGCTAACACGCTCATATATGCATATTAGCCCCAAGTGCATAGATAGATGTCAAGTGAGAATAACGCATTGAGGATATTTTGGTCATAGAAGTGTTTACAAGGGACAGTCAAAGTATCTGACTTTTAGTCATGACGATTTTCATTAGAAGTGTAAGATTTTATGAATTATGGTAAAACAAGTGGGGGGTGGAACTCAAAATTTCTCTTTGTTTTGTTTAACAGCAATTTACAACACATTTTAATTATGCCCAGCCCACAAAGCCAATCCATACCCCAAAACTCGACGGACGGTCCAAAACCGCTATCACAAACTAGTTTTTCCCAACCCCCCCTCCCTATATAGCCCCCTCTCCATATCTGTCGCCTCCCTTTCTTACTTTTCTAGGGTTAGGGCTTCCATTCTTCCTCCTCGTCGGTCCTCAACAATGGCGCCGCGGAAAACCAAGGTCTCCTCCCGGAACCCCGATCTCGTCCGCGGGATCGGCAAGTACTCCAAGTCCAAGATGTACCACAAGCGCGGGCTCTGGGCTATCAAGGCCAAGAACGGCGGCTCCTTCCCGAAGCACGACCCCAAGCCCGCCGCCGCCGCTCCGGCCGCGAAGCCGCCGAAGTTCTATCCCGCGGACGACGTCAGGACCCCCATCGCCAACCGCCGCAAACCCAAGCCCACCAAGCTCAGGTAGGGTTTCGGCTCCGAGCTCGACAAAGTCAGGGTTTTTTTTTTGGGTTGGATCTGTGATTCTAAATTAGGGTCTTGGGTTGGTCAGGGCGAGCATCACTCCTGGAACCGTCCTGATCCTTCTCGCGGGGAGGTTCATGGGGAAGAGAGTCGTGTTCTTGAAGCAGCTCCCGTCTGGATTGCTTCTTGTAACCGGTGAGATTTTAACTACTGACGAAGTTTTGCAATTTGTGTGGTTAAATTGCGTCTCTTGTTAAAAAAAAATTCCCTCCTTTATTTAAATTGTAGGATTTAGCATTTTTATTTGCATATAGTGTTAGTCATTAGTTTCGTACCAATAACTAAGTCGCAATTTTTTTTTGGGGGGGTATGTGTATATAGAATTGCTGTTCAGTGAATTACGCATAATGTAGTGCCTACATTTGAGCACATGTTAAACATGTTTGAATTTATTGTTGTGGTGTTGGGATATTTATAGATATGCGTAGTTATAGTGTATTTTAAGTGTTTGTATCGTGTCTGATACGATATGTAATGTAGGCTCTATTCGTCTTTGCCTATTGAAATTGTTTTTTATTGTTGGGGCGTGATGGTTTGTAAAAACTAAGCCAACTGTTTATGAATAGATACCATAGAGCAAATTGACTGTAGGTGTATTTGATAATGATAAGGTTCTATTTAATGTAAAAATAAAGTTAATAATATGTTGTAATATATATCTTAAGAATGAAAGAAATCAGTTTACTTTTGAAGGTCATGTAGGAACATAGTATTGTAGTAGTCTTCTTGGCAAATGATGGCAATGCTATTCGTATAGTATTGTTGTAGTCTTCTTGACAATGCGATTCATAACACTAGATCCATAGTCTGACTAGAGGGATAATCTATTATTTGGTGTAACTACTGCAGTTAATATGAGTGGGGATTTCGTGTTGTGACTCTTGGTAATTTACATAGTTGATAGCATTGAAATTTTGCGAAGGTTGTTGTATTGAGGTAACAAACTCTTTTCTGTATTGTCTTTCTCAATATCTTTCTTTGGATGTATTTGAAGTACTATCCTAATACCTTTAGCAAGCATCCATAGAAGAAGCATGTTGGCGCTGTCCTGGATTTTATTTTGCCATAGGATCGATATTATACTCATTCTGTAATATGCTTCTGTTATAGAATAGTATCAAGCTGTATCTTGTGGTTTAATTTCTGTATTTTGTGTAGAAGTTGTATGGGCATCTAGATACACGGTAGTTTCACAGTATTGGTATCAGAATCGGTATCGGACCAGTCCTTTGAGTATCGGGATCGGGGGTACGGCAGTATCGGCGATTTCAGATCGGAGTATCGGATATTTTGGTATCGGAAATCAAATAATTATTGACATTTTAGAAAGCATATTTTATTCATTTAGACATAATTTAAGTATTTCTAGTGTTGTTTCTTAGCAGTTTTGAAATTGAATGAAATAATAGTCAAAACCGTATCGCTTAGAAAGCACTGCTAATGTTTCTAGTGTTGACCGGAAAAGAGACCCCACAATGTCGGTATCGGTTAGTATCAGGTATCGGTCGGTATCCGATCGGGACATGTCAAACCGTATCGCTATCGGCCGTGTCGGATCGGTATCGGCCGCTACTGCAAACTATGCACGGTACTCCCACTAAATCTAACATATTTTCTAGAAAGTATTATGCGTTTATTCAAGTTTTGTACATAAAGCGGTATGTTGATGAATTTTCTAAAAATAATTTTATATGTACGTCACTACTTTTTCTTTTTGACGTACCGATATAATTCATATAGTTGAACTTCTAATATAATGCATTTATTCAAGTTTTGTACATAAAGCGGTATGTTGATGTAGGTACTCCCACTAAATGTAACATATTTTCTAGAAAGTATTATGCATTTATTCAAGTTTTGTACATAAAGCGGTATGTTGATGAATTTATAAAAACAATTTTTTATATAGGTCACTAATTCATATAGGTATACTTCTAAGATAATACTTTTTGTTATAACATTTTTCCATATCAAAAAAATCACAAATATAATATTCACCTAAATACTTGTAAATATTCTTTCAGACATCACTCTGTTGAAGTATATGTTATAGGATTTACATGTATATGATCTACTAGTTGCTTCATGATCCTGATCATGTACTGGGTATGTTCTTTCCATAAAATATAACAAAGAATTTTCTTCTTTTTTAGTAGCCAACTTTTGTTTGGTGTTCTGTATGAATTAAATTTTGTACTTCTTGCTTATCTTCTTTCAGTATCTTGATAATGTACTGTGTATGTTCTTTCACTAAACCATGACACGGGTCTGATTTATTTTGCATATCTAGCATTTGTTATTGACGAAATGTTGATAGTTGGTATGAATTAAATTATGCTTTTTTTTTTTGCTTATCTTTCAGCTTCCTGGCCTTCTACATGATTGTTTTTCTAAGCTCACTTAATGTTTTTTCTGCTCCAGGGCCCTTCAAGATCAATGGAGTCCCCTTGCGTCGTGTTAGTCAGTGTTATGTCATTGGAACATCTACTCAGGTTGATATCTCTGGTGTCAATGTTGAGAAGATTGACGATAAATATTTTGCCAAGGAAGCAAAAAGGAAGAAGACAAAGACAGAGGGTGAATTCTTTGAAGCAGAGAAAGAGGTACCATTACTCAAACTCTTTTATTGGCCAAGAAGCAGGGACCCTTTCAAACTCATGCTGTGTCGTGTTGGACACATCATGGTCACTCTGAAATTCACTAGGACACCAAAATAGGTGCCGAATATGAGTCATTGTGTCTGAATCGTATTGTGTCTATAATCCATGTCTGTGCAACAGAGAGTATTATTCTATGATTATTGGACTGGTTAAAGATTACTTTTTTCTTTTCTTTTCTTTTGTATAATGTAGGAAAAGAAGGCCCTTCCTCAAGAAAAGAAAGATGACCAGAAGGCTGTTGATGGTCAGTTGATCAAGGCCATTGAAGCAGTACCAGATTTGAAAGCTTATTTAGGGGCTAGATTCACTCTTAGGTCAGGCATGAAGCCCCATGAACTTGTCTTTTAGTCCAGTTAGAAGGACTTGGATAACTTCATTCTAGATGTTCTTCCAGCTCTTTGTAGCCTACTTGGTTTGTGTTTCGGTTTTGACTTAAGAAACTGAATTTCTTTTTTGTTGAAGGAACCTTATTCGAGTAAATGTTATGCAAGATTGTTTGGACCAATTAGCTTATGTAAACGTAAACCATCTGTAGTTTCTATTTAAAGTTTTTTAATGCTGCTCATTTTACAAAATGAAGCTTGGTCTTTTGTTCCCTTATTTGTGGTTATATCATGTTATTGTTTTATTGATTCTATTCTCAGAAATAGAGGATGCACCTATCTGAAATGTGAGATCATTTGTGTTGTGGGCAATTTGGCTTTTGGTATTTGCTAGTCTCCCAAAAGTCACCAAAGGTATGAAATATTTATTGTATCAGTATGCAACTTACTGTGTTATGAAACTTTTTTTGGTTAACATTTTATATCATCTTAAATGTTCTTTAATTCTGGATTATTTTTTGTTCATATAGCTGTATCCCAAGCTTGATAGCTAAAATCATTTCATGGAATGATTGTAATGCAAATATGCATGCTTCCCAAAGCTAAAAATTTCGAACATGCGAATGCTGTCGCTGTAATTATCAAATGGTTCTACGTTATCTAATTCCTTTCGTGACAGCAATCATATTGTCGTTTGAAATGCAGATGTTTGGTACTTTTTTCTGTTGATGGCAGCAACCATATTGTTGATGGCAAAGCTTATAGGAGTTTGATAGAGCAAGACCAAAATCTAGCTCACGTCTTTGCATCCTTCAGCAATGCTCAGTTTCGGAATGGGGGATTTGCTCGTGGGAACTACTCACGAAATGGCCAATGATAGTTCTCGTGATTGATAGAAACTTCCTTAAATGTAGGGTTAATGAATATAGAAAAAAGTCTTCTCAGGCCGTGATTTAAAATACGGTGCCACGTGTCGCTCTCTCATTGGTCGGGACCGGAGATCCACACATCTATCTCTCTGCTAACGTGGGCTACTCTGTCCCAACCAATGAGGCACGTGACACCGCGGTTTAAACCACGGTCCCCTCTTGGTCTGGTTAGACGCGCCGATGAATATAATGTTCTCACAGTTGATAATGGAACTATAAGGCGAGTCAATTATGTTGCAAGTACGGCCTAGTTTTTATCAAATTAAAAATTGTTGTTATGAGAGTAGCTTTTATTTATGGGAATTGATAAAGGCACTTCACAATTTGATCGGGGCTAGCCCATTTGTAAGTTTGTGTTATTTACAAGTTTGCCATTGAAAAAATTTATTAGGGCTAGCCCATTGGGGAGTATAAAAGTCAATTGTTTTATTTCTCTTCTCTTTCTCTTTTCCTCTCAAATGTTCTTCTAATCTCAAATTTTCTACTAAACCCTAGATTGAGAATCCTCTTCTCCCTACAAAAATCTTCCTGTTTTGTAACCGTAGAGTGGTTATCAACGAATATTCGTAGTAGTCGGTATGTTTTCGACTACTATATTGCAAAGTTTGTTAAATAATCGGTTGATTCCTAATTTTTTAATGTTCTTTCATAATGTAGAAAATATGGAAGAAATTAGGACATCAAATGTAGCAATCGATCATCCCGGTCCTTCCGAAGAAGACGACATTCTCTCCGAAGAACCCGTGGTTGGTCCCCGACGTTGTTAAATTTTTTTCGTACCCTAGAATTGGACTGCCACATCACATGGCAGTCCACAAAGTACATAGGACTGCCAGAAAGTATGGCAGTCCAATTAAGTACGTATGAAGTTAAGGACTGCCTAACTTTCTGGCAGTCCATGAAGTACTTAGGACTGCCAGAAAGTATGGCAGTCGAGTTAAATACGTATGAACGTAAGGACTGCCTCACTTTCTGGCAGTCCTAAATAATTCAAGTACTGCCCCTAAATCTGGCAGTCCTAAAGTTGATGATCGATTCAACTGGACTGCCACACAAGTTGGCAGCTCCATACTCGTAGAAAGAAACAGAATACGAGTGCTGCAAACACACTCGATGCGTACATTGGTGCTTTTGTGGCCGGCATGCGGGAATATATTTGGTCTATTGATGATGTGCCCAAAGACGGACATTGTGGATATCATGTGTTTGCGTGGCATCTAGGCTACCCTGCTAAAGACGGATGGAGACAAGTTAGAGCTGAGCTATATTTTGAGCTGGAGTCTCATCTTTCATTCTATAGCAAAATACTTGGGCAAGAAGATGTCGGCGAACTGTTGACAAGCATTCCATGCGACACCCAGACTACTGGACCAGAGCATTACCTGGACATACCTTCTGGTGCATATCTGTTCGCTAACAATTACAAGATCCCAATTATCGTTTTTTCCAAGCACAACAACAACACGTTTTTTCCAATGTGCGCTCCTCCGAAGGACTACAGTATATCCACTCTAAATACAATTGGACTCGTCGGAGATCACTTCGTTATCCCGCGGTTGATTGGGCACTCTCCTATTCCTCCCCCTGCGTCACTTTGGTGGAAACATGCACCGGAAGAAGCGCTCGCTTGGGTAACACCCTTCGAAGATGCAATAAATGTTTACAAGAAAATCACGAACTTCGTGGAACCTATACCGCGGCCGGAGGGCCACTATGATGTATTAATTGACTGATGTACAGTTGACGAAGTGTAACTTTTTGCATAGACTCATGTATAGTTGACAAAGCGTAACATTTTGCATAGGCAGCTGTATAGTTAACATTTTGTATCTTACTGCGTATCTATGAGTATTTTGTATCTTACTGACGAAGCGTCGCGTCTTGTGGAATTGCTGATTAGCGTATCTATGAGTGTTCTTTCAGCTATCTTACTGCATCTTGCATTTTGTATGTGGACTGCCCAGTTCCTGGGCAGTCCATACAAACAGCAAGTCCTGATAAGGACTGCCCAGTTTCCTGGCAGTCCACATATGTATGTGGACTGCCAGAAAACTGGGCAGTCCTTACCAGCACTTGCTGTTTGTATGTGGACTGCCCAGTTCCTGGGCAGTCCATACTAACAGCAAGTCCTGATAAGGACTGCCCAGTTTTCTGGCAGTCCACATACATATGTGGACTGCCAGGAAACTGGGCAGTCCTTATCAGGACTTGCTGTTTGTATGTGGACTGCCCAGGAACTGGGCAGTCCATACTAACAGCAAGTCCTGATAAGGATGCAAGGTAACATTCACATAATACGCAAGATAACATTCACATAATACGCAACATAACATTCACATAATACGCAACATAACATTTACATAATACACAGACTTGCAAGGTAACATTCACAGAATACGCAAGTTCTAAGAGTCACAGCAAGTTCTAAGAGTCACATAATACGCAAGTTCAACCATTTACAAAAGTTTTGCAAGTCACCCAACTACCAAATACATTCAGCCTTATACAAACTACATAGTCATTCAGTATCATGACGCATCTTCGTACGTCGCTCATCGATAAAAGGGTAATCAGCTGCGATGTTCTGCATCTGGGTACCAACATCTTCATAATTCTCCCCCTTGCACTGGATTAGACTTTTCCCCAATTTCTTCACTTTCGAAGCCTGCATGAATACATATCATAATTTTAGGAACCAACAAATTACCACAACATGGGTTAATTAAACAAACTATACTAACCATCTTCTGCAATGCATCATATAGTGCTGACTTGGAAGGTATGGGTGCTGCTACCGGCACTTTCGCAGTTCTCTTATCAGGATTCAACATCATACCATGTCCAGCATTCCCATAGTATTCCATATAGTCCTCACTGCAATCCCACATCTCCACCGCCGGAGTTCGTATGGTTTCACCGAGAAGATGTTCTTGCCAGTCAGCGAAAAAGTACGACCCCCAGGGGTAGTACGGCGGGACGTAGGTCGACGGTTTCTTCCCTTGGCCGGCGGTCCTCAATTTCAACGTACTCGGGATAGTCTGTACGTATCCAAACTGACGAAAAACTCTATCTGGGATGTGAGGCTCCTCAATTTCATGACAAAACAGCGGACCTCTAAATAGTGCAACTGGTTGCACAGGACGAGTGCTATTTCGCAGATCCTTATATGGATGCCAAATAATCTACAACATGTATTCATTACTTAAGGAGTTACTAATTAATGTGGAATACTAGAGTGGTAAGTAAATGCTAGTTCAAGTTACTATTGTTTCACCTCCTTTGCAGTCAGATCTTCTAGAGCAACACGTAGGGTAGCCAACGTATGTGGATGTCTGGTATCTATCTTAGCCGGCCTCCACCTACACATCCTGGGCATCTGCTCGTCATAATTTCGATTAAGAGTAGCCCTATTGAACGTCGAAAAATGCTCATATATCCACGCCTGAAAATATAAAATATAGTGCTGAATATCGTTATCGACATAATTTTATACAATTGTATAGACACAGTATGCTAGGGTTTGCTTACATGGAGCAGTGTTTGACAACCAGCTATCGTCTTCGACTCGACTCGAGATGCAGCACCTAGTTCACGGTAGAGGTGTGCTAGTATACCACTTCCGAACGATATTTCAGCCACAGCGTTCAAGTCCGTAAAATTGTTTAGATATTTTGCATGTATCGCTGTTCCGGACTTGTCTGTAATGCCGACGGCTCCTAGGATGAACTGCATGTATCCACGGGCCACGAGGTCGTCATTACCATTGTTGTCGTCATCGTCGTCGGAGTCATCATTGAAAGTATTCCTCAAAAAACTTAAAGGAACTCCATAAGACTTCTTAAATTCCGGGATTGTGATAAGGGTCTTGGACTCGACACCAAGACAATTGGCAACCAAATCTACCATCTCATCATACAGTTCGAAGTCGCCCTCGGAATAGTCCATCGACATTTGACGACCATCAACTCTAAGCCCTAAAATGTGGTGGACATCATCGAGGGTGATTGTCAACTCTCCATCTGCGAGATGGAAGCTGTTAGTTTCTGGATGCCAGCGCTCCACAAAAGCAGAAATCATTGCGTGGTCCAATATCTGATATGAGTATTTTGCCAAATACTGCAATCCGGTGGGGGTGATTTTTTCCTTCACACTCTCTTTCAACTCATCAAATCCCCACGTACTACACATCTTCGCATGGTTTATTACCCTCAAAAGGCGCGAGCTTTTCTGCATAAAAACAAAAACAAAGATCCAATATTACATACATCTATTATTCCGGATAGTTAATCTATATAATAGGTAAGTAACTTACCGGATCCTTCCATATTTCATAACAAATGTGGTTCTCGATTGACTTCAAAATTGAGCAACCAACTGGGCCCGCATCTTCCTCTTCCTCTTCCTCGGGTACTTGAGAAGGACCCGATCCGGCGTCATCTGTCATTCGGGCAATGGGTACATCATCATCGTCGGAGGAATCATCACGATGAGTCACCGCCGCTTTCGTCAAACGCTTTGCAACACGTTTCATTCCACGTGTTCTTGTTTCTGAGGCTGGTTCGGGTTCTCTGATTGATAGCCCTTTCTCGACATTTCTACCAGCTTCACGCGCCTTGCGATCCGACGCGGTCGGACGTTTTCTTTCGGGCCTGGCCTCAACATCCTTCTCCTTTGTCTTCTTTTCATGACTATTATTGAATATTAATTACATATTAAAATGTAAGGGATGCCCACAAATGTGGCTGTTCCACTAGTGCAAACATTGGGCTGCCCAATATTCTACTAGTCCTCAGTGTATAATGGACGGCCAATTTGAATTTCAATGAGCAGTCATGTCTCAGGACATGTGTAACTTGAGACTGCCCACATTTCTGGCAGTCCAAGATGCAGTTAGGACTGCCAGAAAAGAGGGCAGTCCTAACTCACATCATGTGTAACAAAGGACTGCCCACTTTTCTGGCAGTCCTAACTTTATGTTGGACTGCCAGAAATTTGAGCAGTCCAACATAGAGTCAGGACTGCCATAAAGGTGGGCAGTCCATTGTTCCACAAGTTATGCCAAATGGACTGTCCAGTTTTCTGGCAGTCCAACATACGATCAGGACTGCCAGAAGATTGGGCAGTCCTTCACTACACATGTTATGTCAATGGACTGCTCATTCTTCTGGCAGTCCAACATACATTCGGGACTGCCAGAAGACTGGGCAGTCCTAGCCGACGCAAAATTTTGCCACGTTTGCTACGGTCCGATGCAATGGAAATAACGAATGTAATTTATCCTTCAACTGTCTCAGATAATTTCTACGGTTATTGAAAGAAATGGAGGAAGATTTCGCACCTTGTTTGCGAGGAAGGTTTCGGGGCCATCGTTCTCCTTGGAAGAGAGAAGAGGACGTGGGGAAGAAGACGAAGATGATGAAGCTGCTCGCCGAGTGGTGGAGAATGGAGTCAGTGTTAGGTCTTAGGAGGAAGAAGAAGAGGGAAGTTAGGGTTCTTGAGGAAGAAGAAGTTAGGGTTCGTGAGGAAGAAGAAAAGGGAAGTTTGTGTTCGGGGGGGGGAGGGCGGGATTACTTGGGACAGCCCTGTGATCAAATTAATGGGCTGTCCTGAGTAAAGCCCAAAAAAATTTGGGCTAGCCCCAATCCGGACTAGCCCCGATCAAATTGTGAAGTGCCTTTATCAATTCCCTTATTTATTTGTTGCTTGCTGTCGGAAAGTTTGAGTTATATGGGAATTTTTGACTTTCATCCCACTTGTTAATATGAATTTGTACTTACATCCCACTTTTTAATTTTATTTGACTTACGTCCCACTTTTCGTCACGAAAAGTATTTATTTTGTCACGAAAAATATTTATTTTGTCACGAAAATTATTTTCGTGACTAAAAGTGGGACGTAAGTCAAATAAAATTAAAAGTGGGATGTAAGTACAAATTCATATTAGTAAGTGGGATGAAAGTCAAAAAATCCCGAGTTATATTTGATATTGTTAAAAATAACCAAACAAAACATGTACCATTAGAATTGTATGCACATCTGGTTCCTGTTTAAACCGGATTTCATTCTTATCAGCTTCTTGGTGAAGGTTGCTGTGTGTTTCATTTTTGTCTGCTCCCCCTCTTTAAATGTCGTCTACAATTTTTGTTGGCTAGCTTTTTAAAGGGTTGAACTCCGTGAAAGAAACGTAGTGGGTGTTTGGTTAGATCTGTTTATTTGTTGCCACCTATCATTCGAATCCAACTGTTTGGCTAACATGAAAATCATCACTCGGTGAGTCTCGTTTGGTTCGCAGAAATGTAAAAAGAAAAGAAAATTAGCACTTCCCTTTCTTTCGTAAAACTGTAATTTCAAATCAATTTTTATTTTCGGTGTTTGAAAATGTTAGAAATATAATCAAAATTAAACTTTGACCAGGAATCATTTAGTCCTAAATTTTTGTAATAAATGTAAGAAAATTGAAAAAAAAGAGGAAATCCCGAGAACGGTGGAGGATTTTTTTTTTCTTCTTTCGGAACTATTCTTTTATGTTTTTTTCTTTGACATTCAAAGACATAAAATGAATGACTTTTTTTTTCCAAAATTAAAATTCCGCAAATCAAACATAGCCGTAGTGGTTATTTGAGAGTATGAGGCAGAATGCTGCAAGAACTAGTATGCAACCCTTGTGAACCTGGATTCGGATCATGTGATCTCTCACCTGAAAAATATGAATTGGGGACATAAATAGCGTCGACCATCAAGTCGCACCTAAAGGCATGACGAGGCCTAACCTTTGATAGCAACACCTGGACATGTCATTGCGGAGCCGACGGTCCGGATCTGTCGATCGAGCGACTGCGGATGTTGATGCACGATTTTTTTGTGACAAATGCCCATTGGTCCACCGGCACTCTTCTTCCATTGGTGGTTCCGACTACTCTCCCGTGAGCTCACCTCCACATTATCAAATATCAATGATCAATTATGTGGTTATTTAGACTCTTGTTATCAATTAAAAGTAACATAAATTTTCATATGAAACTTAAATTTTATCTAAATTATAAAAATATATTTGCAAAGGACATTAAAAAAAAACTTCTAAAAAAATCAAGAAAATGTCCAGCCATTGAACATTTTTGGACAGAAAACGTCCAACCATTTGGGCATTTTTTTAGACATTAAACATGGAGGGTTAGGAGAAAGAACGATCTAATAAAATAAATCAAAATATGTTAAAAAGAAGTCCAAACTTTGGACATTTTTACACACAAAAATGACTAAATATATGACTTTATTTGTAAAAGAAGAAGAAGGTAAATTACAACAAGATTTGAGCTAACAATATTATAAATCTCTACTCTTTATAAAGAAACTTGAAATATATCCTCACCTAATTAAAAATTAAATAAAATCTAACTAATTGTTTAACTACTTTATATTTTCATCGAACTCAGTTGGCTCTTGTGGTCAATGATGAGAGGTATAACCTTTTTGGCTAGACGGATAGTCTCGGAATCGAACCGCAAAAGAGGTATATATGTGTATATGTAAAACTGGAAACAGTGGGTCCAAACGATATGCAATACAGCGTGTATCGTACATAACATCAGATATCGAAAAAAAAAAAATCACCTAATATTATCTATATGGTTAAGGTGGAATTCAATCTCATAGACAAGTATTATTTATAATAAATTTTAATTTAATATTGTTTTTTACACGTTAGTAGTATTATTATAAAGGCCGACCAAAGGGAGAAGGGTAATCTTACCTTATTGGTGAAGCCACCTCAGTCAGTCGGTCCCTTTTAAAAATATCTTCTCTCTCCCTTTTCTCTTGCACTTTTTGTGCTTTTTCCATCCGGCCCCATCAGCCAGCTCACTTCCCAATCCTCCCCATGACAGACAACACCGCCACCTCCTCCCCACTCCCCCACCACTTCCTCTCCGACGAGCGCCGCTACTCCCTCCTCCGCCGCATCACCGAGGAGGGGGGCTTCGCCTACGCGACCTCGGCGGAGCGCGCGGCCGCCGGGGACCTCCGGGCGGCGGAGGCCGCGAGGGAGATGGCGTGGGAGCAGCTCCACTCCGGGCCGTGGCACGAGGTGGGCCCCGCCTGGAGGGACGCCTACTCCCTCGCCTGCCTCCACCTGGCCTCCATCCGCGCCGCCGCCGGCGACCGCGCGGAGGCGCTCAAGGTGCTCGACATGGGGATCATCATGGGGGGCCCGCTCCTCCGGGAGGACCTCGACGACGCGCTGCGGAGGATCGGGGCCGCGGGTTCCTCCTCGGAGCGCGGCGGCGGCGGCGGCGGCGGCGGCGATGGGAGTGTCTTTGCGGTGGGGTCCTCCGGCAATGTTGCTTTGGCAGAGGTAACTAACATGGATTGTGACATCGAGATTTAATAGCGAACTGGACTCTCCGTGTCGATCTGTGTCGGACAAGTATCGATGTATCGGGCACAACACCGACACTCAAAAGTATACTAGGATGTGCCAAAACTACTGCTGTGTCCGTGTCGTCATGTGTCATATTCGTATCGATTTTGAACTGTATTAGCTATTTAGCTTTTAAATTTTTATAAAAAAAAAATGGAGAATAGCTTCCGCTCTGTTTTCATTTATGAGAATATAATCCAATGTACATCCCGCACAAAATATTCTTTAAACTAAAATACTTCTCAATGGGGATCACTCATCGGAAAATAGTTTCTTTGAGGCGCCCACAGTGACACTTGGTCTCTCACGTGAATCGAAACTGAACACTCATATGTTGATGAGCCAGAAGCTCATCGCAACAAGAATCCTTCTAGTCCAACCTTCTCGTATTTCCATCCGAGAAGGTCACTCAAGTTCTCTAAATCTCATCCGCAACCCACTAGCTGACTCTTAGATTCTCCGTGATGGCCAGCTCCAGCAGCTCAGCTTATGTCCACCGTAGCTGATTCAAGTGGCGAAATGTTACCAAAACCGTATCTGTCGACCGTAGCTGATTCGAGTGGCGAATGTTCTCAGATTTAGCCCTGAATCGAGGGAGTTGAAGGCTTGAAATTGTACACGGCAATAATATGGGTGGTGGTTATGGCCAGATCCAGCAACACCATCCCCTTCTTTGAACGTATCTGACCACAAGCTTGTCTAGGCTTATCCCAGTGACTGCTTGTCTAGGCTACTTATCATAGTGACTTTACAATGGTTTGCTTTTGTCACTCTCCAGTATCGGAATATGGAGAACGGGGACATAAGATGGCCAGCTACGCACAATGAAATACACTAGCACCACGATGATGCGGTCACAGCTGCTGTAAATAGGCAACGCGGTTATATCTAGCATGCAAGTCAATCCTATGGCCTACTAACATATTCTATATCTCAATCCACAAGGTCGAAAATATACAAGAGATCGCAGTATATGAAAGAAGTAAGGTGTCCGTGAACGCTAGAGCATAAGCATCATGAAGCTAGTAATACAACATGCGATACTAGCGGTGTGTGTCTAAGATACATGATAAAAAAACTAGCTGCAGACTAGACTAAATACAACCATAGAGTATATGACTAAAGGGATTGGTGACCAACAAGTATATTGGAAGAGGTGAAGGTTTTGCACCCACTAGAGACAAGATAATGGAAAACTAAGATAGTACACTCATGTACACTTAATAAGTGGGTAAGTAATTAGACATGACAACATGTACGAGAATTAAAGAAGACGGGAAGGTCCCTAAGTGGATGGAAGTTATATAAATGATCTGCAAGAGTTCGCTAGGAACATCTTGGCAAATAAGCATCCATATACCCATACAGTTAGAACATGGCTCGATGGTTAGTAGTATTTTTGTAATTCAATAGAGGACCACGGGCATTAAAATCCAGATTTGGTTCCTGAGTGGTTTATAAATTTGGATCACTTCTTCTTCTTTTTATGGAGGATGGTGCATCTGGACATTTAAATTGCCAATCGTGTCATGTTCATTATTTTGCTCATGTTAATGGATGCTACTTCTAGTACATCATGTGTTTTTTGGTTACTTCACAAATTCTGGATCTCCTGATTTTCCTTTTCATCCTGTTATAACAAGTTTGAGTTTAGGGAATTCCACTTTAATTTTGACCGTCCTTTCGTTCGAGGGGTTGTGTAATTCATAAAAGTAAAAGTTGTGAGCATGAATATATCAACATAGAAGTAGATGAATTTACCAAGTTTAAAGAATTTATAGAAGATATTGGCCTTCCAATTTAATCAAAATAGCTTGAGATATTATGTGTACGGTTACTCATGATGGGGATATGATGGGGAGCTAACCCATTTGTGTAATGGTTCTTCTTGTAGATGCTTCATGTTCTTCCAAAAAGGTCATTGTCAAGTAAGATAATTGAGAAGAGATCTTCCATCTCCCTGGAAACATTTATATGTGATCATTTCTTGAGGAGTTCTCCAGTCATAATCAGTGGCTGCATTGATCATTGGCCTGCACGAACAAAATGGAAGGACATGGAATATCTGAAGAAGATTGCAGGAGATCGAACTGTTCCTGTTGAGGTGATTGATTTTTTACATCATAGAGGGTTATTTGTCTTTATTAACAGGAAAAGGCAGAATCTTTTGACAATCCAACTATATCATTTATCTTATAGATTATGAAGTGATTCTCGTTGCAACAACAAAACATCATTCGAAGTTCAAAGTGTATGTTACCCCGAATTCTCGTCTGCAATATATTACTAAGTTGACATTTGCTACATTTTGTAGGTAGTTTATTTGTTCAGAGGCTGGTGGTTACCCCTACCGCTTGTGGTATTTTAAGGAGATGACATAATGTTTGCATGGTTGTTCCTTACGATTATCACATCTGTGAAAATAGTCAAGTCATATTGCATGATGACATCTTGAAGCTTAGATTCTATGAAATTTCTGGGAATTCAAATTACCTATGATTGATTAAATTTTGGAAAGCAAAGCTGCTTATGTTACATAGATGCACTTCACGAATTACATATCAACCCGTCAGTTGGTGTTTGAAGGTCACTATTAAATATTAGCTGGACTTCAGTCTACCATTTTGCTAGATTCCGTTGGAGCTCCACTTTTATAAAGCTATAATGGTTCAAAGTGTTCAAACATTCCTAACTCATGAGACTAGAGTACACAACTCGCATAAGATTATAATGAGACTTAAGATATTAATAACTTCAGCTGTTATAGGAATTTTTTTGGTGTAATTACATTCTTAATTAACGCAATTTTATGCCATAATTTCAGAAGTGATGGAAATGTTGTAGGAAAACTACAAGTTTGTTTCCCTTCTTGACAAATCTCCCCTTCTGCTAATAGATGCTTCAAAGATTTGTCCCAATATTGAACTTGCTTTTTACAGCATGTTTTTTGATAAGCGGCAGCAGTATCAGCTTTCCATAAAGTGGCAGCAGAATCAGCTTTTTTTTTACAGCAGGTTCCCATCAGCTTTCAAAAGTTGTCCCAAAATTGAACTTGCTTTTCAAAAGTTTGTGATAAGCTGGAAGCTGCTGTTACCAAACAGCTGTTGGGACTGCTTTCAGAAAAATAAGCAGAAGCAGCCATGACAAGCAATCCCAAACCCAGCCTTAGGAGGTGGGACAAAACATCAGTTCAACTTTGGTAGGAGTATTATTTGACAATTTCTGAGGTTTGAGCTGAACTGTGGACGTGGCTTCTTTGTGTGTTTGCCTCTTGTCATCTTAATGTTTGATTCTCCTTGAAGCTGAAATGAATTATCAATCTCACTCAGCTTCAGTGCATATGAATATTGGTATAACTTGTATATGTTTAGGCGAAACCGTAAAGATTTTCCCTTGTGATCTTTTCTCTCCATTGTTTTGCTTGCCTTCTATAGTGCAGGGTTGGTTCTTCTCGGTAATTAAGTATCAACTAATTATGAATTTCTATTACAATCTTTCACTTGTTTTTTTTCTTTTATTTGCCATTTGCTGTTGTGTTTTAATTATCCCCCTATAATATCCTGACCAACACAAGTAATGGAGTCCCTACCAAAAGGATTAGAATGGTCATAATATCTTTAGCTAACCCTAAGAAGAGAAAGCACACCTTTTCCATGGTGCCTGGATTACAAATCTTACTTTATAAGCTGACAGATCTCATACGATAAGTATGATCTAGTGCTGCATACATTTTCTTATGGTCCGTAAACTCTTAAGCCTTATCGTGAGTTTCATCATGAGACTATTTGCTATGTTGTGCCAAACTCCTTAATCTTCACTGAGTGTGCTCTTAAAGTGGCATGATCATTTGAATTTCAATGGTCCAAATCCATATCATAAATTGTCTTGTGAAACAATAAATATCAATTAAATGAAATGCTAGAAAACTCACTAAAATTGATGGCAACACACAGACATCACACATTAAGTTTTTGGATTTTCGTTAACTTAGGTTGAATCTGCATGTTGTATGATGAATTGATTGTCTAGGGTTCTAGCAATACAATGAATCATCTCATTGAGCAGGAATTAGTGCTTCAAATTCTCAGCAAACTTTCCATAATTAATATCGAATATGCTAGGGTGACAAATACCTATGGGTATGGCAAGAATTGGATAACTAATTCTCATAAATCATGGATAATTAATTCTCAGCAAACTCACCATAATTCCTATAACATCTCATTTGATTGATAGCACATTTTGCTATATAGTTCCTTCTCGGTTGACAAATACCTATGGGTATGGCAAGAATTGGATAACTGAACACATCTGACCTGAAGTTATGTTTTACCTACGCTATTAAATGTTTCACTAAGGGGTGTTTGGTATGCAAATTTTTTTTATTCCTGGGGTTATTTAGGATGAGAAATCAATTGCCATGTTTGGTTTGGGTTATAAAATTTATTCCCGGGAATTACGAATGTCCAGAAAAACAATATTCCCATAAATCATGGAAAACCTATTCCCCCAAAATAGGTGGGTATGTTTATTTTCCATGGGAATAAATAATACGTGGTCGTATTTGGATCGGGTCTTGCTCATTCAGGTCCAGGTCGGGTCGTATTTGGGTCAAGTTTGAGTCTGGTCTGGGTGGGGTCAGTCTGCTTCGGGTCTCAGTCGGTTCAGGGACGGGTCTAGGTCATTTGGATTGGGTCTGGGTTGGTACAGTTCAAGTATGGGTCGGGTACGGTCCAGATCGGGTCTGGGTCTCATTTTCTCTGGCTCGGATCGGATCCACTGGGTTCAAGTCTCGATTGGGTCAGTCGGGTTGGGTATAATTCTGGATCTGGTTGTGTTCGGGTCTGTGTCTGGTTCAGCTCCTGCAAGTAAAAATACTTTTTGGTATTTATAAAATGATGTTGGTGGGATTCGATCTCTTGTCTACAAAACAATTGAATAATGTGTTAACCAACTAGAGTATGGTAATGTTTGTTTATAAATGGAAATAAAAAAATTGTTATACACGAATTATCCTGGGAATATTAAATCTAAATTTCCCATGCATTTGATACCCGGATATATGATTCCTAGGAGTATGGGATTCACTGCTATGTAGTATTCCGCATAACAAACACCCCCTAATGGTGAGACACGGTAGTTCCGTGATTTTTTTTTTTTTTTTTTTTTGCATATTACGATGAAAAAGTCCATAAGTGGTTATTATATTCCAACTAGATTGATATTATAAGCTCCTGTGAACTGGAAAGAGAAAATGGGAAGTTATGAGTAGTTATAACATAATATTGAATGCAGGGACACGAGTAAGACACAGTATGGTTACGGCACCAATTCACAGGGTTGTCTGGACTGCACCTGGTGTGCCACCTGTGTTCTCGAAGACAAACATGACAGACACGGGATATGTTTGGAGTGTCAACTCTCCTCATGCGCTCGCTAACACAAAGCAGACAGCTGATGTTTGGTGTTCTTTCTAGTTGGATTGACCAATACATTTGCGAGGTTATCGACATGGTCTCCTCAAATATTTCGGATCCATATTCTAGTTCCTACTTTGTTATATATAGATGGTAGCTTTGCCTTAGAAAATATTTGCAATCAGGTTTTCATGACCAGATGGAGCACTTCAATATTAATTCTGATTCTATTCTTCAATACTACCATGGTGGTCTTCCTAGATTGCAGATCTCTTCACCAAATATTCCTACTCGTAACATGCCATTCTTGGTCATTAACTGATTAATAACTTGCTCAGGGGTAACCGTTCTCTGTTATAAACATGAATACATCTGAGCCTTTGCCCAGCGTTTGGCCATAAGATTTTAACACCCCCACCCCACCCCCCAACACACACACCCCAACATTTTTCTAACCATCTTTACAGGACTTAAAGCTGGTAAAGTCAACAACTATTGCAGGTTGGAAAGAACTATCTCGCATCTGAGTGGAAGCAGGAGCTCATCACCTTTACTCAGCTTCTTGAGAGGATTGAGTCCACTGACTGCCCTGCAAACCTGACATATCTTGCTCAGCATCCATTGTTTGATCAGGTATCGCAATACAACTTCCAGGTTTTACTCTTCTTGGTATGTTGCTTTACATTAAGGATCATTTTAGTATTGAGCAGAATGTGTCTTGCTGTTATTACTTCTCTCCAGATACAGGAACTGCACAATGACATAATGATTCCAGACTATTGTTTTGCTGGTGGTGGAAAACTTCAGTCTCTTAATGCTTGGTTTGGTCCACCTGGAACTGTAACACCATTGCACCATGATCCGCATCACAACATTTTTGCCCAGGTCATAAATAAGACAACTTTATGATTCATGGGAAACTTATATAGTCAGGCCTCTTATTAGATTTGTTTACTGTTAGCTATACCGGCATTTAATTGATGTAAACAAATTAATTGATATCATTGACATAAGCAATATAATCATATTTGTCAATTGTTGTTTCTTATAGTGATTTTTGAATTTCACTTCTCAGACTCGGCCTCTCCATTAATGCTATATTTTGACCCTTCCTAGACAATGTATTAGTGGGGGCCTAATTCAGGAGCCTCCTCGCACTCTGGGACACATAATGTAGTGTCCACTCAGCTGATTTACATTTCAAGAAATAGACTGTTTCGCTAATGAATAATGGTATTATTTTATTGGTACTTAAGAATAGATGGATGGCTACAATTTGTTTTAGGGTTTGGGTTTTGAGCTACATATAGGAGCCTTTGTTTCACTTTGTCAATGAACTTTTTTTTCCTAGAGTTCAGAGATTTAACTAGTTTAAAGTCATTCCTTCTCTCTAGAGATTAATGCAATTTTCCAAATTCCATCATTTATATCTTTTCGTCAAGACTCTTTTCTAGCCTTGAGGAACTCGGTATGCTCCTTCATTTCATGAGCTTAAACTACTTGACCAGAAAGGTTGGTCTGACTACCCACAAACTGGCCTTCTAGGTTTTACAGAAACCCCTCTCTTGCTCATAGTTACTTCAGATAGGAATGGCACCACGAAATAAGGTTTACATCAGGTTGATAGCAGATTATAAAAATTATGTCAATTCTTTTGTGGAACTCTCATGCTGCCATAGCAAACAACACTAATGGAGAAGACTTGGATGATGATGATGATGATGATGATGAGCCGTGTTTGTTGATGATTATCATTGTAATATCCAGTTTGTGACGAGGATATATTTGTTAGGTATCTCCCCCACTTCTCTATTGGATTCTTCATAATTATGTTTTGTCTAAACATTGTTCAGGTTCACACATTACAGTCCTAACATCATCCAAAGGGATCATAGCAAACATAGTGGAGCCATAGTGGTACCATCACTTTAGAGGGCTCATTTCTGCTACATTTTCTTTTAAGATTTTTCATGCGATTATTTCTCATTTTTTATCAGCTAAACTTTATGCTATAATTAGTAATTCTGCTCTAAGGTTTGGTACTTGGTACTGTAACTCTCTTAAGGTTCCATACCTGTAATTTGCTAGTGGTCTGTTGTTTGTTATCAAACTGTTGTCTAGCTTGAAATTCCAAATCCATGTATTATTGCCTTATGTAAGCCTAATTCTAGTAAAGACGATTATGCTTTCCTAGTATTTTTATATGCACTTGATAGTACGTGCATAAGTTCATAACTTGTACAAGATGGGGACTGAGTCCGTGTAAAGTTTTGTTGAACCAAAGTAGATGCAGATACCTCATCCTTCTCCAAAAAAGGAGGTTGGCTAGAATGACCAAATTATTTGACCAAATCTTAACGATTTAAACAATTAGAAGTTCCAGCTGTGACTAACTATTAGTAGTTTGTAGCTTTGTTATTAATCAGTTACTGGGTATATTTAAATCCTACATTACTTGAATGTTTGCAAACTGACAGTTTCTTTCTCTGGTTCTCGCACCTTTTCTTTTAGGTTGTTGGCAGAAAGTATTTAAGGCTATATCCAGCTACGGTGTCTGAAGATTTGTACCCTTATACAGAGTCCATGCTGACCAATTCTAGCCAGGTATGCAGAATTGAATTTTGGAAAAAGGGAACAAGCATAGTGATATAGTTAGAAGTAATGTCTAAAAAACAGTTATCATTTGCTGTCCATTGTAGTATAGAATTAAGTTGACTCTTGGTAGTTGAAATGTGAGAGTTTGTGGCATTGGATTGGGTTTTCTTGGGATTTTATGCGTGCTAGAAAGATCAACTTCAATAGTAACTCTTGTAGCTACTCTCAATAACATTGTACGTGCATCTCTACTATGTACTGAAGGGTTAGGTTCTTAGGTATTTCCAAACCCAACACTAAACTGCAAGGGATTGAGCATCTTGGTTGCATCCATTTTCTGTTCTTGCATAAACTAACAAAATAAAGAAAAGAAGGAAAATGATAAAAGTATGCTGCAACTAGAGAACTGTTCTATACAACAAACTGATTTCCATGTGTTTCGTTATGTATGAGAAGTTTAATTACATAATATATGTGTTAACTACCATCCCCTTATGCCAGCAGGATATCATAGGGCAATTAACCGACATCTACTAATTAGTCATCAAAGTAACCAAATATTGCATGCGACAGTTTTGGGAGCTTATGTATATGTATCTTGTGTCAGTGTCATTAGTTCTCCTTTAGTTGGTAGCTTTAAAATCTACTTACCAAGTCTTCTACAATGTTCATTTTTTTTTTCCAGGTTGACATTGATAACCTTAATGTTAAAGAATTTCCCAGGGCGGAAAATCTGGAGTTTATGGACTGTGTGTTGGAAGAAGGTGAGATGATCTACATTCCTCCCAAATGGTGGCACTATGTGAGATCGCTTTCTGTTAGTTTTTCTGTTAGTTTTTGGTGGAGTGCTTCAGGCCTTTCTCCCTGAGTGAATATATGTATGTCACTAGTATGATGCCACCCTCATTGCTTTGGACAGCATATATTGACATTAAATGTTATTTTATACATCACCAGTAAATGCACGTGCTTTTTACGTATAATAAGAATATTATCCAATTATAGCCAAATATTTTTTCTAACTAATATGGTTAAGGTGGGAGGTATTCTTCTTGTTTGGTTGAGTTCGATTTCCCATGCTGAATATATATAACAAATTTAAACTTTTTTTCAACAATTTTTTACATAATTTTTTTTATTATTTTAAGAAAATGGACAATGATATACATACAGCTTAGACGGCTCACTTTTGAGCCGTTTTGAAGCCTCATTATATAGTAGAAGATGTAGTACTGATAATTCAGGTATATATACTCTAGAGGAAATTTTTATTCAAGTGACGACTCATTTTAAATTCTGGTAGGTTTTTACACCATTCATCATCTGCCTTCTTTTTGTTTGATACTAGTATTTAGTTCAATTTAAGGAGATTTTGAATGATTTATCGGAGTTTGGAGAAGATTTGATAGAGAGAGTAGAGACCAGTACTCCGATACCAAAAGTGGACAATTATATCTACTTCTTATGAAACACAATTTTGTTCCTTTATTCCTTAATTAGCTTTTGTCACAAAGCAAAACAAAAAGCAATGCGATCAAGGTAACTCTATAGATTTCTTCAATCAAGTAAGAGTAGATTCACTATTACACACTTTTTTTTGTTAATTCTCTCTTCTAAGTATGTTTGAGGCATATATATATATATATATTCATGTGAGTGTTTGCGTCCGAAATATATTTTCGTGAAATAAAATTGTGTGAATATATTGACCCTCAGATCCTCTTGTATATTTGTACTAGTTCTTGTATTGTTTTTACTAGAATTAAATTGGTGTTGTACTTGTTACTTTCTCTCGTCTCAATATTGTTCTTACTGATAGGCTGTCAAACCACAACTGAGATGAGTAATATATGGGCCAAGAGCAGTGTTGTAAGAACCGGACTGGACCGACGGTTATGCCAAAAAATCAGTCCGGTCCGACTAAAATCGGATCTTTTACAGAATTGTCATTTTTTTCAAAACCGGGTTCAACCAGTGAACCGTCAAAACACAATTGAACCTGCCATTTTTTATTTAAAAATATATATATAAATATATATTATGTAAAATTTGGACCACTTGATTCTTGATTTGGTTTTGATAGACCTTATAGTTGTAAAGTTAAACCAAACCAACATACTAAGAACCAAATAAAATCAAACCAAGAAGTAAATATAGATATCTTATCTATTTGAACCAAACCAAATCAAGTCTATTTGAACCTTGGTTGAACCCGATTGAACTCCGGTCCGACCTATATCAAAAAAATTCAGTTCGATCATCGGTCCGGTTTTTAAAACATTGCCCAAGAGCCTCTCAAACTCATGTGAATGTCGAAACAAAGCTCTAGATGCAAGACCTTAGTTGTTCCATTTACAATAATGTTCAATATTAATTTGCTCCATATAGCAAATAATAATACGTCCAAAACCAAGCGTGCATCAGCATAATCATTTGACCCAACTGAAGAAGTAAAGGAAAAAAAAAAAAATGAAATCTACGAAAAATGTTACTCATGGAACTGGCATGAGTACAATTCATTTCCACATGGAAGTCGCTTAATTGTTAAATTTGTCTACTTCTATTGACACTTTGTGTGTGTCACTATTGTGGCCATCAATCTAAAGGATTAAATGTGAATATTTCAAAGACGTTATTGACACTTGAGAAATACTAAATACTATAATATTTGAGTTTGATACAGTATCTGTGTATAATGTGTTGTGCTGACACTTATTGTGTTATTTGTGTAATAATATCTTATGTCCCTAAATTTACATTGGTTATTTATTTTCACTGTAATTTTTTGAGTGAAAAATGTTGACTGAAAAAAAATTTCTTGTCGAACATTTTGTTTGCTAAAGTTTGACAAGAAACATTTGCACTGGAAAAAAACTTTTAAACTTTTACTGTGAAGTCCGACCATTATGAAGGGCCCAATAAATCAAACCAACCAAATAAAACAAATTGATCGAACCGCTTTGGTTCGGTTTGATTTTTTATTGAGTTTTGAGAAAATTTGGTCTGATTTGGTTGCCAAGTAAATTGGTTCATTTTATTTCTATCTTAAAAAAATAGGATATTTAGTTTTAGGGTCTCCCATATACATGAATATTAGAGTTTGGATTTCGAAATTGACAGTTGTTAGAATTTGGGTCTCGAACTAACTGAACAGTTATTTCGAGACTCAAAATATAACATTGGTCAATTTCAAGACCAAAATTATAATAATTATAATATATATATATATATATATATATATATATATATATATATATATATATATATATATATATATATATATATATGCAAATGACCTCTAGCCTAGTGGTTAAGAGAGATTCATGCGGCCCAAGTGGTCGGGAGTTCGAGCCTCAGTGGAGGCGAGTTCACCACAAGTACTCATTGCTTCAATATATATATATATATATATATATATGTATATGTATATATATATATATGAAATCCTAAAATTAAGTAACCCAAAAAAATTGTTCGGTTAATCGAATCTACCGAATGATGAGCCGTATATGCATCAAATTGTAAAAAAAAAAAAAAAAAAAAAAGAAAGAGGTGCGACCATTGTGACTATGTCACTATAATTGCTCGAGTGTGGAGTGCAACTTTGTTGCCTTTTGAATATTCTGTCCTCTGTGATTTTGCATCGGATGGAACATTTTTAGGGAATGATTGATGCCTACCAGTTGTGACCTGTTGATTATAGTTACCAGTGTAAGCATCCTGACGTAGGAGATTTTTTATATATATTTATTTTATATAATTTTTATATATTAAGTCATATTTTATTTCTAGTTATGGTTATATATGTACTTTGTCGTAGTTTTGATTTTGAAGTACAACATTAACCGATTCTTCGAAACAAGTTTCATATTCGTGTTATAGACGAGTCCACCTTCATTTTGGTATATAATGTTCCACTCAAACATGTTTCTTTGCACTACATAATTCTTGCACAACTTTGGAGTCAAAATAGTCATTTTACCCGTCGTAATTTGATTTTTTTTTTTCATTTCGATTTGAGGTCCAAATTCGATCCAAACATTTCAACCCAATATATGATTTTGATCTATTTTTTAGCCTACTAGATACATGTTAATGGTGTCATTCAATCGAGTTTTTATGTGCTATTTATTTTTAAATGATACACAAGGCTCAACTATAGACTTATTTGACTCAAATTGATCCAAATAATTTTCGACCCAAAACTAGTTCAAGTAAGGTTCGTATAGCCTATTATAGGGTACCCTAACCTATTAGACATATTGGTACTGAATTTTATGAATTAATGTGCTGCCACATTAATTAAATCTATTTTAAAATCAAACTCCATAACAACTTTCCTAATATTGATTTCTATTTAAATTCTTTTAGACATATCTATTTGCATCTTTTGATTTAATTATCAAATCTCAAAAATCCTACCAAACCAAATCTTAATCAATCCCAACCCTTTAAACCATGATTTATTATATTTAAATCTCTATATTTCTGTCAAAATCTAGCGCCCACCTATTCTTCTTTTTTATTTTCGCACTTTTTATTCCAATCACCTGAAATCTATCTTCTTCCCGACCACCTCCAACCATTCTACCACCTTCATCTCGATCCTAGGATACCCCCTAACACCCCATCACCTTCGCGAGGAGCCACGAATTCCTGTTTGGTCGGTACAAGGCATGGAGGGCACCCGAAGTCGATCGAATTTGTGCCAAATTCGTCCCAGCAGGTACGTTGTTGTAAATAGGGATTCGTGTACTTTCCGACATCATATTATCATGAAACAAAACTAATGGAAAGATCTTTGTGTCTATTTTTATGTCCAATTGCCAACTTATGAGGTTCTTTACAATTTGTCCGGACGTCCGTTTTACGAAAAGGTGTCCAGCTAAGACCAATTCTTTCGTGTGCGGGTTCTCGGTCACTTCCGAACCACTCAGACCACTCCTATATTTTTTTTTGTAAAAATCTAGACATCCTAAGCTTTCCAAATGCCATAACAACGGAAACTCATAGATTCTATGTGTCATATGCTTCGGAACTTCATGGGACTTGTCCAAAATAATTGTTGTGCATGTTTTGATAAGAAAAAAAATATTTTTACATATTTATTAGTATTTTACCATAATTAAGATCTATTAAGAAATTGTTGTTTCGGACACTGAAATAATGGACCAAGTTAATGACTATTGACGTATAATCAATATAAGATATCGGTTGCCATTTCAGAATTAAATATGATAATATTATGTTATTAATATATATATATATATATATATATATATATATATATATATATATATATATATATATATATATATATGTATATATGAGGTGTGGTGGGGCACAAGTGTGTGCCATGTGGGAGTATTTTTTTAGAAGAAAAAATGATTAATTCCAACAATGATGCAAGTTGATTTTGCAAATGACCTCTAGCCTAGTGGTTAAGAGAGATGCATGCGGCCCGAGTGGTCAGGAGATCGATTTCCGGTGGGAGCGTTCGCCACAATTACCTTCTTTAGGTAGCATCACTGGTTATGGCCTCTAGCCTAGTGGTTAAGAGAGATCCAAGTCTAACCTCTGGGCTATGGATAGTATATCAGCATAGGTACTAGCATCACTGGTTATGACATAAATTTTAACATCTTCATTCAAGCCACAACGAAATCTTCGAGCCCTGACTTCAGGATCCAGCTTCATTTAAGTTTTTTTTATTTTATAAAACTGAAAAGAAAGATAAATAATTTTACATGCTTTTACTAGTATTAATAAGTGGAGACAAAAGTTTCTTTAAATAAAAAAAAAAAAAAAAAAAAGTGGAGACAAAAGTCAACAAATCTCTCTACTATATGTATTGTATTTAAAATATATTTAATACTAAAAAAATAACTACTTTACTTAAGTTATAGGTAAGTAAACCTATACAAAATCATCACTCCAATTGGGAATCTAGACACCTAAAATTTAGGACATTTAGAATATGTTGAAAATAACTATTTCTTCTAGTTCTTGCATTTGTTCCTCTTTGTAGCCAGACTGTACTTAAAATTAGAATATGTTGAAAATAACTATTTCTTCTAGTTCTTGCATTTGTTCCTCTTTGTAGCCAGACTGTACTTAAAATTAGAATATGTTGAAAATAACTATTTCTTCTAGTTCTTGCATTTGTTCCTCTTTGTAGCCAGACTGTACTTAAAAACAGAAAGAGGAATAAATAAATAAATGTATCACCGAAATGTCATGGTGATAGGTGGGCCGGTTTAGCCCGAGCCCGACCCAGGCCCGGACCGGCCCGCCCCCCTTGAAGCCCGGCCCGGACCGCCAGTGGCCCGAACCGGCCCGGCCCCCACTCCCGAACGGGTCGGGTCGGGCCTCCCCCCCCCAGCCCAAGCCCGGCCAGGCCCGGCCCGCGGCTATTTTTTTTTTTTTTTTAAATATGGAGGCCCGACCCGAAGCCCGGCCCGGCCCGCTGGGACCGGTCCAGCCGACCGTTGGGCAATTTTTGAAATTTTTTTTTTCTTCTTGACCGTTGGAGGGGGGTTCTTTTACAAAATTGCCCCTCCCATATAGCCGTTATTAAAACGTTGGAGGGACATTTTGGTCATTTTTGGCCTAAAATTACCAAAATAACCCCGAAAAATTCCTATAAATAGGCCAAAAATTCCATTTTTCAAACACAACTCATTCCTCGCAAATTCTCTACATTTCTCTACGGTGCTCTGGTGTTCTACTGCTTTCCCTCCCCGGTGCTCTGGTGTTCTACGGCTTTCCCTCCCCGGTGCTCTGGTGGTCTACGGCTTCCCGATCTCCCTCCCAACTCCATTCCGGCTCTACGGCTTCCCGATCTTTCTCTCAATCCCTTACTTTCTTCTAACGTAGTTTACTTTATTTTATTTTATATATGGCTGGTGAAGGTTCAAACCCACCTAATCTTGCTAGACAGACTTACCAATATTTTAGTACTTTTTTTGACGGTACTGAAATTCCAATATTTTAGTACTCTTTCTGGTGTTTATTATCCCACATCTTGCTTAGCTTTACGTGAACTTTGTAACATGTCTTATTTATTTTCTAAATATAGAGATTATCCAAATTTTGAATATGCGGTGAGAAATATGGAAGCCAAATTCAAGAAATATTGGGGTGAAGTACCTCTTTTATATTATTTGGCTTCCATATTTGATCCTACAATCAAATTGGATGGCGTAGAGGTTTTATTAGATGGATATGGAGAATATATGGGTATAGACGTTACTGACACGAAAATAGAAGTTAAAGTTGCGTTGGAAAGGTTAGTTCTACTGTACGAAGAAGGAGCAACGTCGACCCGACCAACTCAGGGGGGGAGGCTAGTAGTAGCTCCGGCTTGGCGTCTAAGCTATCAGCAGCCGGTCGCATACTGCAAAGGAAGAAACAAAAGCAATCTTCCCAATCTACTCAAGAGTTGTCTCTTTACCTTAATTCTTATCAAGACGAAGATGAGACTCCAAATCACTTCGCCGTTTTAGAATGGTGGAAGAGACACGACAAGAGATTTCCTGTGCTTTCTAACATAGCACGTGATCTACTGATGGTTCCGGTGTCTACGCTAGCATCGGAGTCCTGTTTTAGTGCAAGTTCGAGAATGTTGAGCGATAGGAGGAGTCGCTTGAAGTCCGATATCTTGGAAGCAATAGTGTGAGTACAATGTAATGCCTGTAGTTCGTATTACGTATCTTGGTATACGTGTACGTACTCTTGATTCGTATTGCATATTTTTTCTGCATGGTTATTTTGGCATGTCATTGGTTATGGCTTAGCTTGGTTCGGCTTAGCTTGGTTTGGTTTGCTTTTGGGTTCATCATGAACCAAAAGAAAACCCCCACCTACCACCACCACCCTCCTTTATATTTCCATCTAACTCTCTCTCTTCATTTATTCTTCTCCTTCACTTCTTCTTCTCCACCATTTACTCTTCCACCTACCAGAAAAGAGAGCTAGGCAAGTGCAAACTTACTTCATTATGGATCTCAAGTTTTATTGTTCCATTCTCTTCCTTACTTGATTCTAAGCCTCTTTAGAACTTGACATTTTTGGATTTGATGGATGGATTCTTGTAGATCTAAGTTTGTAAACTTTTCGGTTTTTTCTTGGTTTTGATCTTTAAAACTTGGTTATTTTCGAAAACTAGTGTTTCTATGTTGTAGAGAATTCAATTTCATGCAGTTTTGGCTTTTGTTTCACTTGATTTCGGCTTCGGATGAGGAAGTTATGGCCAAAACAATTTCTGGTCATTTCTAGGTTCATCTGCAGCATAATCAGCATGTCGCAGAAGGCGCATGTCGCAGAAGGCGCATGTTGCAATGAAGCGCATGTCGCGGTAGCCGCATATCATGTCGCAGAAGGCGCATGTCGCAGAAGGCGCATGTTGCAATGAAGCGCATGTCGCGGTAGCCGCATATCATGTCGCAGAAGGCGCATGTCGCAGAAGGCGCATGTTGCAATGAAGCGCATGTCGCGGTAGCCGCATATCATGTCGCAGAAGGCGCATGTCGCAGAAGGCGCATGTTGCAATGAAGCGCATGTCGCGGTAGCCGCATATCATGTCGCAGAAGGCGCATGTCGCAGAAGGCGCATGTCGCAGAAGGCGCATGTTGCAATGAAGCGCATGTCGCAGTAGCCGCATATCATGTCGCAGAAGGCGCATGTCGCAGAAGGCGCATGTTGCAATGAAGCGCATGTCGCGGTAGCCGCATATCATGTCGCAGAAGGCGCATGTCGCAGAAGGCGCATGTAGCAATGAAGCGCATGTCGCGGTAGCCGCATACCATGTCGCAGAAGGCGCATGTCGCAGTAGGCGCATGTTGCAATGAAGCACATGTTGCGGTAGCCGCATACCATGTCGCAGAAGGCGCATGTCGCAGTAGGCGCATGTTGCAGTGGGGCGCATGTCGCGGTAGGCGCATATCATGTCGCAGTTGAGCCACATGAAGCGCATGTCGCGATAGGCGCATATCATGTCGCGCATGAGCCGCATTAAGGCGCATGTCGCAGTAGGCGCATATGGTGTCGCAGTTGCATGCATGTCGCAGAATAGGCCGCATAATGCATATTTTGACTATTACTAACTATTATATGTCCTAATTGACTGAATTATTGCTCGAATTTCTCCCAACTCCCAACATGAAAGTTGTAGATCTTTTCCTTGGCTTCAAGAATAGGTCACTAATTATTTTATGCAAGTTCTCTCACTCATGATAATGTAAGAATAGAACACGATAGTGGCCCGCTGTGGCGCACTCTTGACAAGTAAACTGACATGATATATCTCGGCATGCTGTTACGACAGCTAGCCTGACATGACAAGTATGAAAGACTTGGACACCGTGGACGATTGTGTTTGTACAAATAAACTAGTACTGTCTTGCATCATGTCTAGGATGGGGATCCCTGAGTACCACGGTCAGGGGTACCTACTGAAATTGACTAAGGCTAATTAACTAGAATGATTCAGTAGTCATGAAGAGATTCCCAGCTACAGGCAATCCCGTTATCTGGGCGCATTCAGCGGACTTGTAGCCTACCGACGAGTAGGGCACATTTCCAGCACACAGTCATGTGGTGCACCCTTCATAAACGGACATTCGACCCGGATAACCGGATGGTCTGCAGGGCTTGTGGCTGTCGGGATAATCTCATTGCATCTTGCTAGTAACTAGGCCTGTGATAACCCTAGTTAGTTAAAAGTATCAAGCCGTACTCTTGATTGGCCGTGATTGATTGGATGAAGTTTATTCCAGCTTAGTCTTATCCTGATCCTGTACAAGATTGTATCAGGACATGATTTCTTGTATCGATAAATGATGGGATACCAAGTTCTGTTCAGATGAAGGGTTACAATACCGGTCCTTGTTTGGTTTAAGGGTTGTAACTTGGCTATCTGAATAGTTCCATGGTTACCTTATCATATATCGTCCTGCTTACTGTGCCCGCCTTAACAATAAAGATCAGGGGTCCAGTTCTGTTCAGGCGAAGGGTTACAACCCCGGTCCTTGTTTGGTTTAAGGGTTGTAACCTGGCTCCCGGAGCAGTTCTGTGTCCTCTCCTCGTTTATTGTCTTATTGTAACCCCCTATCATGCTCGTCATGTTTTACCTTTACTTCAATACCATGATTATTTATACTGGCCTTAACAATAAAGATCAGGGGTCCAGTTCTGTTCAGGCGAAGGGTTACAACCCCGGTCCTTGTTTGGTTTAAGGGTTGTAACCTGGCTTCCGGAGCAGTTCTGTGTCCTCTTTTCGTTTATTGTCTTGTTACCTTATCAATAGTAATTGAGGCGGGTTTCTATTCAGGCGAAGGATTGCAACTCCGGTCCTTATTTGGTTTAAGGGTTGCAGTCTGGCTACTTGAATGGTTTCTCCGTGTTCAATATATTATTGTTATCTCAGCTATTATCACTATCTTTTAATTACCTTACTATTTATTTGTGATATGCTGGTTTTAGTTCCTAAGTGAAGCCTCCTTTGTGGCACTTGCTCTTTCTGGGGTCTGACCCAGCTGGTTTTGTGTGGCCAGATATCGGAGCAGCACCAGAGGATCCACCTGTCTTCCAGCCCGATGGTGACCACCAGGCGTAACCAGGGCAACGAGTGGGTTTCTTTTGTCCTCCCACTCTATTTGTAAAATTATTCTTTTGAGGCGTTTAGCCGGCGAGCACGTGTTAGCTCGTATTGCACCTTTATTTACTGTCTGCCTACGGGCTGTAACATGATTGACAAATCCTAGGGTTGATCATGTATTAACTAAAACTCTTGCTAGTCCTGACATTTTGTACGACTAGCTTCATGATCATCCAATATGTAATGTATGGGACGCCTTACTATTGTATATTGATGCTCTAATATCTTGTGACTGCTACTACTTGCTTGTGATTGAGACAATAGGTTTGATCTTGACCATAGGAGACTGATGGATTGTAGTTAAACCCTCATATATCTAGACAGCCGTGACCGTATAGTGACGTGGATTCCATTTCATTATACGTAGCTGGCTATGTCAGCCCCCGCTCTCCAGTATTCTGGTTCTGGGGCGTGACATACAAGATTGGATGAAAGTCGATAGAAGAACACAAAACCAGAAATATGAAGAAGATCATGATGTCCACGAGCTGGATTTGGAATCGCTTTCATTGCATGAAGGCGAACAACAATGAGGCTACGGTGCAAGGTATTAGGTATGTACATTTAAACTTATACATTTCAATTTTAAATTTTAACTTATACTTTCAAAAACAATTTTTTATTTTTAACTTATACTATTCAAAATTTCAATTTTAACTTATACTATTCAAATTTTAACTTATACTTTCAAAAACTATTTTTATTTAAAAAAATATATTTTTTAACTCCGCCTATGCCAAACAAGCATTTGCCGGTCCCAAGCCCGGATAAAGGAAGAGGAAGAAATATTTTTTTAAAATTTTTATAAATTTTTATAAACATTTGTATATATTTGTATAAACATTTGTATATCATTTTTTATATATTTTTATAAACATTTTTTGTAAATTTTTATAAACATTTGTATATCATTTTTTTTTCAAATTTTTATAATTTTTTTATAAACATTTGTATTACAAACTTATAAACATTTGTATTACAAATTTTTTAAACTTTTACTTTTCAAATTACAAACTTTTGTATTACAAATTTTTATAAACATTTTTCAAAATTAAATATTTTTCTAAATTAAAATTAAATTACAAATTTTCAAAATTAAAATACAAAATAAAACTGTTAAAAAAAAAGAAGTTCCACATTACCACCATTTCTTCTCGCCACGCGATGGATCTCCCGATCGTCGACCTCTCCGCGTACCTCTCGTCGCCGACGCCGGCGGGGGAGCTCGCCGCGCTGTGCTCGGCGGTGAGCGCGTCGCTGAGGGAGACCGGCGCGCTGCTGGTGAAGGACCCGAGGTGCTCGGCCGGGGACAACGACCGGTTTCTCGACATGATGGAGAGGTACTTCGGGAGCTCCGAGGAGTTCAAGCGGCTCCAGGAGCGGTCCCACCTCCATTACCAGGTCTTGCTTGATTTATCGTCTCTCTCCAACTTCTTTTTTGCACTAATCTGGTTGGAGTTTGCAAGTGGTTGTGATTTATGCCAAAATTAGGGGTTGACTATTTGGAGTTTATTTTGAGTCCATTTTTTTTCACCCAAGAATGGCACATGGCACAAAACCATTGGAGAGAGTTTATGTGGTCTTAGGTGGCTCTTATGTGGCATGAGCCACAAGACAATGTCTTGTTTATGTGACAAAATTATATCTCAAAAGACAATGAGATAGAAAAACTCTCTCCAATGCAAAAGTATTGAGAAGACAATAAAAAGTATTTTTTCCAGCTTCCAAGTCAACTTTTAAGACAACTACTCATCTTCTTTCTTTTTTCTAATATTTTTTATTCATAATTGATGACATGGAAGAGAAGACATTGTCAAGTGCATTGTCTAGAACAAGACAATCAACTTCACAATGTCTTCTTTAATTTTTGCCACATAAGCTTCACAATTGACTTGACAATTGCATTGGAGAAGAACTTTTGAATAAAATTTTGTCATTCCTACGTGGCATTAACTTTTTTCCAAAGTCACAATAGGGTTGGAGATGCTCTTACAAAGTAGTTTTTGTGGGATGAAAATACCACGTGTCATTTATTCATTATAGGGTGAACATCCCACCTAGTTTTGGTGGGTGAACAACAATGGATTTGTCTATTTTGGCTTAAATTTCAATTCGATACCCTCAACTATTCAAGTTTCTAAATTTGATATCATAAACTTTATATTAGACAACTTAATACATAAACTATAATTGTACAATTTAATAGCCTAACAGTGTTAACGAAATATTATAAATGACAACAATACCCCTCTCATTCGTGGTCACATCAAATACCCTAGGGGATGGGGAGGGTAATCTGGTCAAAAAATTATTATTTGCTTTTGTTGAAACGGAAAAATTAACTCATGACTGACGGAGAGTATCGACTTGAAAATATTCAATAGTTGAGGTAGTGATTGGTATGATACTAAAGTTTAGAGTATCAAATTGAAAAACTTGAATATGTTAGGGTATCAAATTGAGTTTAAGCCATTTATGTTACCCGTGCGTATCCCTAGTCACAAGCACAATTTACTCATATATTACTACTAATGTAACCCCGTAACCGGAGCATCTATTGGTTTATGTTGCACATGTCCGAACATCTCAAACGATTTTCCTCTCATTATCTACGATTAGTATCATCTTGATGTAGTGATGATTGGCGGGACAACAAGGGACCAGATGAATGATGGCCAAAATCGGGGCCAACTTTATTGGTCAGTCGACTGGTCGTCCGATCGAGTTGGTTCAGAACATACAGTTTTTGAATTGTTTTTTGTAGTTTTAATCACTCTTTTTAGGACATGCTTAATTATGATGAATATGTTACGTGAGTGTCAATATCATATTATCATATGGTCTATGTGTACTCATAGCTACACTGCTGATAAAATGATAGCTTGTCCTATATCTTATTGCAAAGTAGAGATATCTAACATATGATTGTCTAAAAATTAGTAGATATATTTGAAGTCATCTGATATAAGAAGAAGGCAAGCAATTTTACAACTTTTTCTGCCTCTGGTCACTCATTTGTTGCCTGGAAAAGCAGGTAGGTGTAACACCTGAGGGAGTGGAGGTACCGCGTATTTTGGTAGATGAGGATTTGCAAGAGAAAATAAGGACGATGCCGGAGGAGTCTAAGCCATCAGTTCCTAGAGGACCAGATCCTAAGTGGCGGTACATGTGGAGAGTTGGACCTCGGCCAGAACAAACCCGCTTTAAGGTCATATGCCTGTAATTTACGTGAGCAAGGCCCATTTTACTTTCTCGTTCCTATAGAATAACAAGCTTTTGTGTTTATTTCCTTTGGTACAGGAACTGAATGCTGAACCTGTGATACCGGAAGGGTTCCCCGAGTGGAAGGAGACCATGGACTTGTGGGGTTACAAAATGATATCTGCAATTGAGGTAAATATCATTGTGTGCTTCCCTTGTAGGTGTTGGTGCTACTTCACTTTTGTATTGATTCTGCCTCATGGTCGCTACTGAACTGTATAGATTAGCATACTGAGTAGTTCTTCCTCAGGTTATTGCTGAAATGGCTGCAATTGGATTTGGCCTGCCAAAGGATGCTTTTACATCTTTAATGAAGCAGGTAATGTCAACTAAAAGGTTCTATGCTGATCGTCTTTGTACCTTCTTTAAAAAAATGGTTAAATACAGAACTAGCGTGCAAAATATTAGAACTCACATGGTATGACAGTTGTTAATATTTCATGATTCATCCTCACATAACACTTCTAAAGGGAAACTATTTTGATAGTCTTGCGGAGCTAATTTTTCCATATAATATTTTTTTATGTTCAGAAAACCTTCTTCATTCCTAAAATATTCATTGTATCCTTGATATATAGTTTAAAGAGTAGAAATTGGATATGGCAGTGGCTTCTCAATGATACAGTCTGTATTCTAATTATCAGATTTGATGTCTACGGACTGGTCCCTTTAAGTTCTAACTTTCTTTCCTTCTTACTTTCACATGCTCTTAAGGTGTCTTAGAGATCCTTCCTTCAATCTCTGGGTAAAGTGCTGATATCTAGGCTATTCCACATCGGTCTCACTACAAAATTATCGATTGGTTTCTGGACTAATACCTACATGGCCGTAATGAGTACATTCTTCAGTGTCATTTCAGGGAAAATTGATTCTAACGGCTGTGTGGCCGCATTTCTAGAAGAGGAGTTAAATATGGGTGTAAATTGTTGGTATTATCAAATTATAAGTTAATAATAAAATCTTTCATCACAAAGGGTGATTGGTGGTTGAAGGATGATTGTACAAGGATGATGTCATGGGTTCAGACCATGAAAGTTGTAAATTTGCATAGTACTTTGCTCGGACCATGCTTGCTTCGTCAGAGAGTTTTTTTTACCAACTCCTTGTTCGAACTGATGACCTCTTTATACAATCATCCTTCAACTACCAGGGTAGACAACCCTTGGTGATGAAAACCGTTATTATAAAATTATAATTCGAAAATACCAACAGCGACTACATTTCTCATTTGAGCACCCTCCTACTTCTATTAGCTGATGCACTGATTATATATTAAGAGAAGATAATGATTGGCTTATGTTCCATTCTAATTTGAGAAGAAAGTAGTGTGTTTCTTATTTCTCCTGTATACTCTTACAGGCTACAACAGTAACTTACTACATATGAAGGTCGTCACTTATAGGAACACGGCTAGAGTTACTTTCATAAAACTAGGCAATTTTTCTAGAAATATGTGGTGTACATTTTGAAACATATTTGGAGTTTATTGTCTTTCATATCTAGATAAAGATTGAGCGATCTGTTCACATGATGTTACCAAATTGTGAGCAATCCCTGTGTCAACTACTGGAATTGAATATCTTACTCCATGATAGTTACATACTTTCTTTGGAACACTAGTATGTTCCCTATTTCATATTGCACGTGGTGTATTGTCCTCGCTTAATAGATCTCTTGTTATTACACAGGGTCCCCATCTCCTTGCTCCAACAGGTAGTGACCTTCGGCGTCATGGCTGTGAGGGCACTGTCTTTGCCGGATATCATTATGACCTTAATTTCTTAACCATCCATGGTAGGAGCAGATTCCCTGGGCTGAGCATCTGGCTGAGAAATGGACAGAAAGTAGAAGTTAAAGTTCCTATTGGCTGCCTTCTCATCCAAACAGGAAAACAGGCAAGCCGTGCTCTTATCCCTTTCAAGTGATATTTCAAACCTATTATACCACTTTATTCAAGATTAATGTTTCTTGTTATCTTAAGAATGAGTTAATATATAGCAGTAGATATCTTTCTTGAAACTTTTATGCACATCTGCAGCTAGAGTGGCTGACTGGTGGCGAATGTTTAGCTGGAATGCACGAGGTCGTAGTGAGCAAGAGGACCCTTGATGCTATTGAATTAGCTCGCCAGCAAAATCGCAGCCTGTGGAGGGTTTCTTCGACGGTAACTGCTGAAACCTTGCTATGATTATAACCAAGGTTCGAAGTATCGGTATCGGACCATTTCTATGAGTATTGGGATCGGCGGTATCGGCATTATCGGAGGTTTCGGATCAGAGTATCGGATCTTTTGGTATCGGAAAACAAATAATTATTAATAAATTATTAACAGTTTAGAAAATATATTTTATACATTTAGGCATAATTTCAATATTTTCAGTGTTGTTTTTTTAGTCGTTTTGAAATTGAATGATATAGTAGTCACCCTTAACGATTGATTTACACATGATAGGTAAGTTTTTTTCTTTTTCTTTTACATCCTTTTATAATCTTTCTAAGCTTTTAGACCCTTGTCGATTGGTCTTTTTCGTGCAATTTTTTTGCCGAATTGATCGGAAAAGACACCCCAAACAGTATCAGATCGGGACATGCCAAACCGTATCAGTATCGCTGTCTCGGGTGTATTGCGAACTATGATTATAACACTATCACAAAATTTACCCTCTCCTTTGCCTGGGTTAAACAGCTGTTCGGCCACATTGCTTCTGATGCGACACTGGAACCTCTGGGCCATTTTGCTGAGACGCCGCTCGCGAGCAAGTACCCTCCTTTGTATGCGGGGGAGTACGTGGAACAAGAGCTTGCAGCAATCAATCTGAAGGGAAAGCAAGCTTAGCAGTACATTAATGCTGGAGGTTGAGAATTCTTCTGAACTGTTGCAAAACCAAGGGGGGAGATAAAAGGCCTTGGTTTGGAGAAATTATTAAGTGGGTTTGTTTGATTAGTTTCTTTTTCGCTTTTAATATCACCTAACCATTCACCACTGTAAGCCCGTCCCACTAAATAATCTCTTGCTTAACTGTTCTAACTGGTTGTGATTTTTGAATAATAACTTATTCAGAGTAGTTATTCGTGCCTCTACGCTCGTGCTGGTTCAGTTTCCAACATATATGACTAGTAAATGCATGTGCTTTACACGTATAATAAGAATATTATCCAATTATAGTCAAATATTTCTTCTAACTCTCATGTGGTTAAGGTGTAAGGTATTCTTCTTGTTTGGCTGAGTTCGATTCCCCATGTTTAATATATATACCAAAAATACCTTTTACGTAATTCATTTTTTTAAAATAAAGTGGACAATTGTATACATAGGACTTAGACGATTCACTTCGGAGCTTTTTTGAAGTCTCATTATATAGTAGAAGATGTATCGTCATGCAATTCTGCAATTCTGTTCTGAGTGAATATAAAGGACCATGGAGTAATTGTGAATGGTAATTAGAACAAAATGCAACTTTATTTATGATTTGTTTGTTGTTATTAGGCCATCTTCAATGGGGGTTTTATCTTCTCTATTTCTATCAGTGTTCTAAAAATCGGTCTAGGCGCTAGGCGGCCCTTGGCCGCACCGAAAAGGTCCTACACGGCCGGCCTAGGCGCTAGACGGGCCTAGGCGACCCCTATTTTAAAATTTCAAAAAAAAAATTCAAAAAAAATAAACTAAAACTTACCGGTGGTGGTGGTGTGGACTGGTGGTGGTGGTGCAGCTGCTGACGGCGGTGGTTCTTCTGCTGACAGCGGTGGTGGTGGTGATGTGGTGGTGGAGCCGGTGGTGGAGGCAGTGGTGGTGGTGGTGGAGGCGGTGGTGGAGCTGGTGGTGGTGGTGGAGCCGGTGGTGGTGGTGGTGGAGCCGGTGGATGCGGTGGTGATGTGGTGGTGGAGCCTGTGGTGGTGGAGCCTGTGGTGGAGGCGGTGGTGGTGGAGGCGGTGGTGGGAGAGGGAGGAGAGGAGGGACCGGAGAGGGAGAGGGAGAGGGAAAGGAAAGCAAAGGAAAAGGAAAGGAAAGCACAGGAAAAGGAAAGGAAAGGAAAAAGAAAAAGAAAAAAAATGAACTCTCCAAACACAGAGTTCGAACCTGTACCTTCCCTAATCAACACTTAACTTAAACCCACAGGCTAACCAACTTATCAAAATCCGAGTTGTGCTCGTGTGTGTATATATATATATATTATATATATATATATATATATATATATATATATATATATATATATATAGTCTAGGCGCCCTAGGCGCTAGGCGGGCCCTTGGCGCACCGTCCCCGCGTAGCGATTTTTAGAACATTGATTTCTATGGTATAAATTATGTTTAGAAAAGATAATTCTTCTGACGTCTATTCCTATTCAATTTTTCATCTTATGTGGTTTCTAATCAAATTGTCATCCTACATGGTGCTGATGTAGAATGGATAATTTATATGATGATTTCTACATGTAGAAGCTCTCATATAAATTCTTCATCTTAATATCGGGCTCCACTTTCAAACTTACATCATAAAAAAAATTCATCTTAATATTAGGCAGTAGGTAGAAAATTAGATAATACTGGAAATTGCTGAGAAATCCAATTTCGGAGTTGGTTTGTATGAAAATTCACCCGCGTGATTGGTTTTATGAAATGCCCATAATTATATATTTTCACGCTAAATATTCCAAGATTCCCTTTAGATGTTCTGTATTTACAAAATAGCCATCTTTATAATACCATAACTACACTTCGCACAAACTCAGATTTGGATTGCGATTTTCGTCTTCTTCTTATTCTTCACGAGAGATCTAAATTCCATTGCTCTCATCTTCAGCAGAGATTGCAAAGATCATTCGTAGTTCACTGTACTTGTCACGTCCCGCTTCCCGGATGGTAGGGTGACGTCATAAACACATCCCCAGGCTACACTCCGAAATTCGCGATTGTCGCCCGTAATCATCAGCAGAATGGAAAATACAAGAAATTCTCATGGCATTAAAATATAGTGTAGCTATATTACAGGGAACTTTTCCAACAATTCTATTACAGATTATTACAAAAATAGATTTGCAAAATAACAACGATGCTGCTGGTCATAACTGTGGGTAATCCCGACAGTTTACTCCTCGCCGTAGTGCGGCGATACTTCGGCGGAGGCGTCTTCTTCTTCTTCACCTAGTGAACAAATACTAGGTCGTTTAGAAAACGACGAGCAAGTCCTCGGCCAAGAACGGTGAAAGTTAAACAAAAAAAAATGAATATGTAGTTTTAAAAGAAAATGAAACAAGGTATGCCAAATTGCACTGCTATGTATATATATATAAATATATATATCTGCTTTAGTAAAACATGAATGAAATCAACGTCCTACTCCATGAATAATAAGATTTTCGATCGAGCTTCCCTTGAGCTTTTAGTAGGAATTGCTTCCTTGAGCAATTAAGGACACAGCCCACCCATAGTAGGCCGCGTTGTTTTCTGGAGTAAGATTTGAAAAGAAATGCAGTTTTGAGAACAATGCTCCGAATAGTCCTCTAAATATTTTCCGTGAACAATCCCGTTGACCTGGGATCAGGCTGTGATTTCCGAGCCTCCCTTGAGCTAAAAAAAGACATCTATTGATGTTACTGTCAGATAGATGTAGAGCCTCCCTTGGGCTAGTACACCCTAGTCGAAACTAGATGCACTGATTCACGAGATTTCCGAAATACTGATCAGCTTTTTGTTATTTATGTTATGGGATATCTAGGGATATTCAGTTGTTCTCCCCTCCCAAATGCTTCTTTAGATAAGAAATTTTCAAAAAATTTCCGAAGGTCGGAAATCTGTCTATCTTCTAAATTTCTCAAAAATTTCGGCAGAATCTCCTTTGTATTTAGGAGCCCCGAAAATTTACAGGAAAATATATATATGATAAAGAACAATATGGGCTCGCCGACCCCTTCGGTGGAGCAACTCTCAACACCGGAACCACGCAAATAATAATTGGGCTCGCCGACCCCTTCGGTGGAGCAACTCTCAACACCGGAATCACGCAAGTAATAATTGGGCTCGCCGACCCCTTCGGTGGAGCAACTCTCAACACCGGAATTATGCAAGTAATAAAAGAACAAAAGGAACTGGAGATTTTTACCTGAACAAGCAATAGTTACCTTTCTTTGGCAATTAGTCGGGTCGCGGCTTGCTAATAGTTTTGCAGTTTGTCAAGATAGAGCAATTATTTATTCAACTATACTAGTTAATATGTAAGACTTTATAATATATATATATATATATATATATATATATATATATATATATATATATATATATATATATATATATATATATATATATAACTATATATGTACAGGTATATATATATATTTGTATAGAGATATATATATATGTTTATATATATTTATATATGTAGATAGTATAGAGAATATCAAATCAAGCGAAACTCTTTGATATCAACATTTTAACTTTTGTGCATGAAATAGGAAAGTGTAGAAAAGCGACTTAATTCTAAATACGAACACACAAAATTGAATAAATACTTAGTGAGTAGAAAGAAGCAGGGTCCTTGCATTTTTTACCTTCCCGGCGTGCGATCCCGTTGTTCAGTTCCAATATTTATGACAGACTTACCATTGGAGAGTCCCATGTTCATGTATGTTTATGTGTTCATGGAAATTCAAGTCCAAATAGTTCCGGTCCATAATCGTTTCCTTTAATTGTGCATCCTTACCCGTGATATGTCAGCAATAATAGTTCCAGTGCCAGATTTTTATTCTTTTACCTATGTCTATCAAATTGAACATCTACTAGAATCATAATAGCAACATTTTAAAATTTCTCAAATTGGGTTAAATGTTATCAAAATTTCAGAATTTAATTAAACCATGATTAGGGATATTTCCTTAACTTTTATTCCAACCTAGAATATTATGAGACGAAGAAATTTATATGTATCATGAAATTCAGATTTTAAAAGACTAACCTATACAAATTCAACTTCCTAGTATTACCAAAACTTAACAAAATTTTGTATGATCCTAACAAAATATTTTCAGAATTTAATGTGATTTAAATGGTTCATATTAACCTAGATGGAAAAAGATTAGAGAAGAAGAAGGAGAGGAGGACTTGCCTTGGGTTGGGAATGTCCTAGACTTCTCCACAAACCCTAATTTGAACCCAATAGCAAAATAACAACTTTGTTAGTATTCTAACCTAATTGGAATTGAAAAAAAAACAAAAATTGGGGAAAGGAGAAGAAGTTTACATAGGTTTTTCCTTTCCTTGGAATTGATGGAGAAGAGAATGAAGAAGAGGATGAAGAAAAGGATGAGGTGGAGGTGGCCGGGAGGGGCGGCTGGCGGCGTCAGGCGGGCGTCGGGCGACGGCTGGGGCGACGGCAGCGGGTCGGGGGTAGTGGCAGCGGGCGGCAGTGGCGGTTGGGGGGGGGGGGGGGTCGGGTGTGTGTGTGTGTGAGTGTTTTTTTTCTTTTTTTCTTTCTTCTTTCCTTGGGTGTGTGTGTTTATATAGAGGGGGGAGAGGGGTGCTGTGATGTTAGGGTTTTGTGTGTGTGTGGTTTTGTGTGGGGGGGGGGGGGGGGGGGTGTTGTGTTTTTATAGGAAAAGAGGGAGGGTGAGGTGTCCCCCCCCCAATAAATACATGGGGACACCTCTCCTTCTCCATTCTTCTTCATTTATGATATATATTATCTATTTTTATTTTTTTGAAACAAATAATAATAATAATAATAATAATAATAATATAAGAGTATTACAAGTCTACTCCCCTTAGAAAAAAATTTCGTCCTCGAAATTTGAAATAACTAAGATAGCGGTATGATTACTGACCTGACTTAGGAAATAGATACGGATATTGTTTCCGCATATCTTCTTCCTTCTCCCAAGTTGAATCTCCAGGCGAATCCTTGCTCCATGCGACTCGTACTAATGGAATGATCCAATTGCGGAGTACCTTCTCTCTTCGATCCAAGATCCCAACGGGTTTCTGTTCTATCCGTAGTGTAGGCCCAACGGTGATTTCTAAATGGTCGAGTATATGGCTCGGATCCGACACATATCTTCGTAATTGGGAAACATGGAATACATTGTGAACTCCCTTTAGTGTTGGGGGTAAAGCAAGCCGATATGATACATTTCCTACTTTCTCCATTATGTCGAAGGGTCCATTGTATCTCGGACTCAGTTTTCCTCTGGTCCCGAATCTGATGGTTCCCTTGGTTGGTGAAATTTTCAAAAAACGTGATCTCCAGGTTGAAATTCCAGTATTCTTCGATGCTTATCAGCCCACATCTTTTGTCTATCCTGGGCTGCTTGCAGGTGACTTCTTATTGTCTTGACTATGTCCACAGTTTGTGTCACCAGTTCTGGCCCTAACAATTGTCTTTCTCCTACGTCGGTCCAACATACCGGCGATCTGCATTTTCTACCATATAGTGATTCAAAAGGGGCCATTTTGATACTATCGTGATAACTGTTGTTATATGAAAATTCCACCAGATGTAGATGATCATCCCATGCTCCTCCAAAATCTAAGGTACAAGCTCTCAGCATGTCTTCTAGTGTCTGAATGGTTCTTTCAGACTGGCCGTCTGTTTGGGGGTGGTAGGCGGAGCTAAATTTTAATTGAGTGCCAAGATTTTCTTGCAAGCTTTTCCAGAAGTGTGAAGTAAACCGGGTATCTCTATCCGATACTATACTTACGGGTACCCCATGCTGACTGACAATCTGTTTCATGTACATTTCTGCCAGTACCTCTGTTGACTGTCCAACTCAAAAAGGAAGAAAACGAGCGGACTTTGTAAGTCTATCTATAATGACCCAAATAGCATTATTACCCCTTTGGGTCCTAGGCAGTCCTGTCACAAAATCTATTGTGAGATGCTCCCACTTCCATTCTGGTATGGGCAATGGCTGAAGAAGTCCGGCTGTCCTTTGATGTTCTGCTTTCACTTGTTGACAGACGAGACATCTGGATACGAATCTGACGACTTCTCTCTTCATCCCGTGCCACCAAAATGTCTGTTTCAAATCTTTATACATTTTAGTGCTGCCCGGATGAATAGAATATTGTGAGTTATGGGCTTCTGTCATGACCTCCGTTCTTAAATCTCCACTGGGCACACATAACCGATCTCCAAATCTTAGCGACCCGTCTGGGTGCTTCCTTATCCCGGTCTGGAGCCCTGCTTCTGTTTGTTTCCAAATTTTCTGAAGTTTTGAATCACTTTGTTGGGCTTCCTTAATTCTATCTATTAAGGAAGATTGTACTTGTAAGTTTTGCCATATTCCTTCGGTTATCGGGCATATTACTTCAATTCCCATTTTCCTCAAATCCTCAAGGATTTCCTTGGGTGTATTTAAAAAGAAAGCTTTGGGTCTTCTACTTAAGGCATCGGCCACTTTATTAGCCTTGCCTGGGTGATATGTTAACTCCATATCAAAATCCTTCAGTAACTCCAACCATCTTCTTTGTCTCATATTGATCTCCTTTTGTGTGAAGACATACTTTAAGCTCTTGTGATCGGTGTAGATTTTGATTCTTTCTCCGTATAAATAGTGTCTCCATAACTTGAGTGCAAACACTACTGTCGCAAGTTCGAGATCATGAGTTGGATAATTTCTTTCATGTGTCTTTAATTGTCTGGATACATATGCTATGACTCTTCCGTGCTGCATCAGTACACATCCTAGACCCTTTTCTGATGCATCACTATATATCTCATATCCACCCGAACCAGATGGTAATGCCAGTATTGGGGCTGAAATTAATCTTTTCTTTAATTCGTCAAATGTTGCCTGACATTTCTCTGTCCATTTAAACTTTTCTTCCTTTCGAGTGAGGCGGGTTAAAGGTTCTGTAATTCTGGAAAAATTCTCTACGAATCTTCGGTAATAACCAGCCAATCCTAAGAAACTTCTGATTTCTGCTACGGACAGGTGTCGGCCAAGACTTAACTGCTTCCACCTTCTTCGGATCTACCGAGATGCCTTCTCCACTGACAATATGCCCTAGAAATGGTATTCGATCTAGCCAAAATTCACATTTACTAAGTTTGGCATATAATTGTTCTTCCCGCAGAGTTTGCAGCACTATCCTCAAGTGTTTTTCATGCTCCTCTTCACTTTTGGAGTATATAAGAATGTCATCAATGAATACAATCACAAATTTATCCAGATATTGATAAAATACTCGATTCATCAAATCCATAAATATAGCTGGTGCATTTGTCAACCCGAATGGCATAACTAAGAATTCGTAATGCCCATACCGAGTTCTAAATGCAGTCTTTGGAATATCTTCCCTTTTCACCTTCACTTGATGATATCCGGACCTCAAATCAATTTTTGAAAATACCCTTGCCTCTCCTAACTGATCAAACAATTGATCGATCCTAGGTAAGGGATATTTATTTTTGATGGTAACCTCATTCAAGGCCCTATAATCAATCACTAGGCGTAGGGTACCATCCTTCTTTTTCATAAATAATACTGGTGCACCCCACGGCGAAGCGCTAGGCTGAATAAATCCTTTGGATAATAATTCCTTTATTTGTTTGTTTAACTCAGCCAGCTCCTCCTTGTTCATTGGGTATATCTTTTTGGCTATGGGTGCAGCTCCAGGTATTAAATCTATAGAGAATTCTACAGCTCTATCTGGGGGTAGCCCTGACAATTCTTCTGGAAATACGTCATTGAATTCTTCTACTACCCTTGGAAAGGTTTGCTCTGCCACTCCTTGCAGCAGTACTGGTAATTCAAATTTCTCTAATTCTTTTGCATTGAATTCATTCTGGTCTCTTACAAATTCACAAGATTCTCCGTCAGGGAGTTGAAAGGAAACTTTTCCCTGACCGCAGTCTATGTTGGCTAATGTTGCAGTTAGCCAATCCATACCCAATATTATATCATAGTTGCTTGTTGGGAAAACGAGCAACCGGGTACGAAAAGCTCCTCCACCCAATTTTATGGGACATCTACTACATACCCGACTGACTTCTACTACTCCATTACCGGTGAGGACCTTCAGTGATTTAGGCAGAGGTTGTGACTCTATTTCACGTTGTGATATAAAAGAAGATGCTATAAATGAATGGGTAGCCCCAAAGTCAAATAATACTGATGCTGGATATGCAGAAATTAAAATAGTACCTGAAATTACTTCCCCAGGAATATTAGCATCTTCGGCTCCCATCACAAATGCTTGTCCTTGCTTATTCCTCCTTTTGTTATTATTTTGGGCTTGAGCCGCCCGCTGTGCTTGTTGAAATTGATATGCCTGAGGTGCATAGGGCGGCCTGTGCTGATTTCCATAAACCATACCTGCTTGTGATATTGGTGCCTGCATCATAGGTCGAGGTTGGTTTCCTTGAACTGGAGGTCGATATCCTTGATTGAAGCTTTGTGTGATTGCCCCAGTTGCAGGCATTTGAGGGCACTGATTGGTTGGATGATTACCTGCCCCACATTTCAAACAGAGCCCCAATCTCTTTCTACATACATTTATCTTATGGCCTGGTTTATGGCAGTAATTACAGACTACGGATCTGCCTGGGTTGCCATTATGAGGACGCTTAGGCGGTCCCTGCCAATGATTCTTGTTGGAGGATGCCCCCTCCTCAAAAGCCCTCTTAGGTTGTGGAGACTGGGAAGGTTGTTCTTCTTTTAGTATCCTTTCTTGGTCTCGAGCAGCTTCTGTTGCCTCTGAAAATGTTCGGCACCTATAAGAGGCGACTCTACTTTTCAGTTGGGTCCCAAGTCCTTCTACGAACCTGGATATCTTTGTTTCTTCATCTGCTATCATGTTGGGGGCAAATCGACTAAGCCGGGAAAATTCCGCAACGTACTCATCAACGGTACGTCTCCCTTGTTTTAGATAGTTGAATTGTCGTTCCAATTCTATCCGCGCTGACTTGGAATAGAATCTGTCTTCAAATTTCTTCTTGAATTCCGCCCATGACATGTCCTCGTCAGAATCTTCGGGGTACTCGGCACTCCACCAGTATCCAGCTATATCTTCCAGCTGGATGCGGATTGCTGGTACCATGTCCTCAGGTTTAACTTTGGCTGCCTTCATCAATCCTTCAATGGTTCTCAGCCATTGACTTGCTTCCATCGCATTTTCATTCCCTTTAAACTTGGACGGCCTAAGATCCCGGAACTCTTTTAGGGTTTTATCCTTGGTGTTGTTTGAATTCTGCATTTGTTCTAGTATCGTGGTATTTGTTGCATGGACAACATTGACCTGTTGACTATTGGATTCCAATAATTGCTGGAATAATCGGAACATGTCAGCCACGGTTGGCTCAGTTGATGTTTGAGGTGGTGGATTGTTTGATTGATTATGATTGTCCATATCCTGAAATAAAAGACACAATTCCTCAGGGAATATTCGACTCACAATGTTCATTCATAACAAGATGTACAGCAGAGCCATATATATATTTTATTAAATGAGAGTATTACAAAATGTGGTTCCTACTCTCAACTTCACATTTGTTTACATTCTTTTCATCTAATCTACTCTTGTCACTCCACCTCCCCAAAATGTGACATAGTATCTATCTCTAACTGTCCCTTCTTGTATACATATCTGCCGATTTCAAAATACCATACAGCAGACAAAAGGATTCCTTCTTCACTGTACATATATTGGTTAGGTTTTTCTTATTCTATGGCCTCGATGAGAATTCTTTCCTCAGTGAGGATGTCAACTTCTGGATGGAGTCTTTCAAAGTCATCTAATGTACCCTCATATCCATGTAGTCCAATGTAAATACGGTTTAGGTCTCGGACATGCAGGCAGTAAGTTGTATTTTCATAATATACTTCGGCTCCGTCTTCAATGTCCCTGAAAATGGGACGCATGACTGCATAAAATACTTGGTAGACATGGATGTCGTACCAGTCAGGTGCGTTCCACATTAGTCTGGCATAGCGCTGGTATAAGTATAAAGTGTAATCACTCCCATCCCATTCCAAACTTGGCATAAATAGATCCATACCTATATTCATAATATTCTTTAAGAAGATATTTACCATAATAAAATATAGGAAAAGCAGATTTATTTATACAACATGTTCCTACTACATACATTCTTATATTACATTTCTACTAAATACATTCATGTTCCTCCTACATATTGGGAAATTCTAATACTTATTTTACATATCTCACTACACACATATCCCTTACATAATTAAGGATCTAATATTTACATATCTATATTTATACATCATCATCATTCCAGGGGTCTAAATCCACATATGTCTTATGTTAAGGATCCTCGCCTCTGGGTATGCTTGCTTCCATTCTTCTAGTGTACCGTTACGTTCATTCTCCGGACCTTCGGAGGGTTCTGCCTTGATTAGTACATAATAATGTACCGTATTATAATATATCTTTCTTTCATCTACGATATCTGTCACCACTGGGTATTTCATCTCGTAGTGTACTCCATAAGTTTCTATCATTCCCTTCGGTGCTACTTTCCACATCTTCTTCACAAATGCATAATACTCGTCCATGCTATGGCTGTCATTATCCAGTCTCGCGAAGGGTGCGAATCGGGGCATGATCTACATTAAAAATTTCTTGAGTCACTATCCATTTACTAGGATTAAACAGTTGGTTAGAAAAGAGGTAATCATCTATTAAGTATTGATACTTCCTTCTCAGGGATTCCTAGAATGTGATTGGGATTCGTAGTGCTCCCTACGATTCTAGAACCTACGTTTTATCCGAACCTACGTCCTATCTAGATTTTCCATTCTTGCTGACCTGTATGGGCCACCACTTAAAAGACGTGTCACGTCCCACTTTCCGGATGGTAGGGTGACGTCATAAACACACCCCCAGGCTACGCGCCGAAATTCGCGATTGTCGCCCGTAATCATCAGCAGAATGGAAAATACAAGAAATTCTCATGGCATTAAAATATAGTGTAGCTATATTACAGGAAACTTTTCCAACAATTCTATTTCAGATTATTACAAAAATAGATTTGCAAAATAACAACGATGCTGCTGGTCATAACTGTGGGTAATTCCGACAGTTTACTCCTCGTCGTAGTGCGGCGATACTTCGGCGGAGGCGTCTTCTTCTTCTTCACCTAGTGAACAAATACTAGGTCGTTTAGAAAACGACGAGCAAGTCCTCGGCCAAGAACGGTGAAAGTTAAACAAAAAAAATGAATATGTAGTTTTAAAAGAAAATGAAACAAGGTATGCCAAATTGCACTGCTATGTATATATATATATATAAATATATATATCTGCTTTAGTAAAACATGAATGAAATTAACGTCCTACTCCATGAATAATAAGATTTTCGAGCTTCCCTTGAGCTTTTAGTAGGAATTGCTTCCTTGAGCAATTAAGGACACAGCCCACCCATAGTAGGCCGTGTTGTTTTCTGGAGTAAGATTTGAAAAGAAATGCAGTTTTGAGAACAATGCTCCGAATAGTCCTCTAAATATTTCCCGTGAACAATCCCGTTGACCTGGGATCAGGCTGTGATTTCTGAGCCTCCCTTGGGCTAAAAAAAGACATCTATTGATGTTACTGTCAGATAGATGTAGAGCCTCCCTTGGGCTAGTACACCCTAGTCGAAACTAGATGCACTGATTCACGAGATTTCCGAAATACTGATCAGCTTTTTGTTATTTATGTTACGGGATATCTAGGGATATTCAGTTGTTCTCCCCTCCCAAATGCTTCCTTAGATAAGAAATTTTCAAAAAATTTCCGAAGGTCGGAAATCTGTCTATCTTCTAAATTTCTCAAAAATTTCGGCAGAGTCTCCTTTGTATTTAGGAGCCCCGAAAATTTACAGAAAAACATATATATGATAAAGAACAATATGGGCTCGCCGACCCCTTCGGTGGAGCAACTCTCAACACCGGAACCACGCAAATAATAATTGGGCTCGCCGACCCCTTCGGTGGAGCAACTCTCAACACCGGAATCACGCAAGTAATAATTGGGCTCGCCGACCCCTTCGGTGGAGCAACTCTCAATACCGGAATTACGCAAGTAATAAAAGAACAAAAGGAACTGGAGATTTTTACCTGAACAAGCAATAGTTACCTTTCTTTGGCAATTAGTCGGGTCGCGGCTTGCTAATAGTTTTGCAGTTTGTCAAGATAGAGCAATTATTTATTCAACTATACTAGTTAATATGTAAGACTTTATAATATATATATATATATAACTATATATGTACAGGTATATATATATATATATTTGTATAGAGATATATATATGTTTATATATATTTATATATGTAGATAGTATAGAGAATATCAAATCAAGCGAAACTCTTTGATATCAACATTTTAACTTTTGTGCATGAAATAGGAAAGTGTAGAAAAGCGACTTAATTCTAAATACGAACACACAAAATTGAATAAATACTTAGTGAGTAGAAAGAAGCAGGGTCCTTGCATTTTTTACCTTCCCGGCGTGCGATCCCGTTGTTCAGTTCCAATATTTATGACAGACTTACCATTGGAGAGTCCCATGTTCATGTATGTTTATGTGTTCATGGAAATTCAAGTCCAAATAGTTCTGGTCCATAATCGTTTCCTTTAATTGTGCATCCTTACCCGTGATATGTCAGCAATAATAGTTCCAGTACCAGATTTTAATTCTTTTACCTATGTCTATCAAATTGAACATCTACTAGAATCATAATAGCAACATTTTAAAATTTCTCAAATTGGGTTAAATGTTATCAAAATTTCAGAATTTAATTAAACCATGATTAGGGATATTTCCTTAACTTTTATTCCAACCTAGAGTATTATGAGACGAAGAAATTTATATGTATCATGAAATTCAAATTTTAAAAGACTAACCTATACAAATTCAACTTCCTAGTATTACCAAAACTTAACAAAATTTTGTATGATCCTAACAAAATATTTTCAGAATTTAATGTGATTTAAATGGTTCATATTAACCTAGATGGAAAAATATTAGAGAAGAAGAAGGAGAGGAGGACTTGCCTTGGGTTGGGAATGTCCTAGACTTCTCCACAAAACCCTAATTTGAACCCAATAGCAAAATAACAACTTTGTTAGTATTCTAACCTAATTGGAATTGAAAAAAAAACAAAGATTGGGAAAAGGAGAAGAAGTTTACCTAGGTTTTTCCTTTCCTTGGAATTGATGGAGAAGAGAATGAAGAAGAGGATGAAGAAGAGTATGAGGTGGAGGTGGCCGGGAGGGGCGGTCGGCGGCGTCAGGCGGGCGGCGGGCGACGGCTGGGGCATCGGCAGCGGGTCGGGGGCAGTGGCGGTTGGGGGGGGGGGGGGTCGGGTGTGTGTGTGTGAGTGTTTTTTTTTTTTTTTTTTCTTTCTTCTTTCCTTGGGTGTGTGTGTTTATATAGAGGGGGGAGAGGGGTGCTGTGATGTTGGGGTTTTGTGTGTGTGTGTGGTTTTGTGTGTGGGGGGGGGGGGGGGGGGGGTGTTGTGTTTTTATAGGGAAAGAGGGAGGGTGAGGTGTCCCCCCCCAATAAATACATGGGGACACCTCTCCTTCTCCATTCTTCTTCATTTATGATATATATTATCTATTTTATTTTTTTGAAACAAATAATAATAATAATAATAATAATAATAATAATAATAATAATAATAATAATAATAATAATAATAATAATATAAGAGTATTACAGTACTTTTTCAGTCGAACTCCGATCATCACTCATCATCATCATCATCATCATCGTGGAGAGATTTGAAGTTTTCCAATGATCAGGTCAATTGTGGAGAGAAGATCTTCTTCTTTTTCATAAGAGTTAGCATCGTTTTGAAAGAATAACGAAAACTCTTAAATTTTTGTTCTTGACAAATTTTTTCAAAAAAAAAAAAAAATTAGGTTTTAGGTTTTTGTCAACTGTTCTCTATCATTCTTCGTGCTAAAACCACGGAGAATGGCCTTATCCATGTCAAAATAATGGAGAATGACCATTCTCCTTGTCAAAATGACAAAGAATGGTCATTCTCCGTGTCAAAATAACGGAGAATGGCTCCGTGATAAAATAACTGAGAATGGCCATTCTCCGTCATTTTAACACGGAGAATGACTATTTTTTGTCAATTTAACAAGGAGAATGGTCATTCTCCTTATTATTTAACAAAGAGAATAGTCATTCTCCGTGTTAAAATGACGGAGAATGGTCATTCTCCGTCATTCCAACACGGAGAATGACAATTCTCCATGTTAAAATGACGGAGAATGATCATTCTCCTTGTTAAATTGACGGAGAATGGCTATTCTTTATCAATTTAACAAGGAGAATGGTCATTTTTCGTGACTTTAGCACGGAGAATGGTCATTCTCCGTGCTAAAACCTCGGAGAATGACCATTCTCCTTGTTAAATTGACGGAGAATGGCCATTCTCCGTCATTCTAACACGGAGAATGGCTATTCTTTGTCAATTTAACAAGGAAAATGGTCATTCTCCGTGGTTTTAGCACAGATAATGGTCATTTTCCTGCATTTTATGTCCAGTTGAAACTTTGAAGGGCCATAACTTTTGACTGGGAGGTCGAAATGAGGCCCGGTTTGTCGCAAAAGGAGCGTATTTTCGAGAAACCGGAGATTAACAGTTTTTTCGTTAGTCGGCCTTCTGAAATTTTAGAATCGTGAACAAATGATGTTTTGTCCTCCGTTTTAACAGTTTTACCGTTTGTCCGTCTTTCCGAAATTTTTCGACGAGTTTTTGAAGTAATGTTTGAAGATTTTGGAAGAGAAAACCTAGATTCGAAACTGAGCGGCGCATGGAAGAAGAAAAAGTATCGAAATATTTTTTTGAATAGTAGGGTTCAGGGGTGTTTTCAATAAATTAGAAGGACAAAAAGGTCATTCATAACCCTCTTTATATATTTTTCGCTAATTCTGGACACGTGATGAAATGTTATTTTGCGGTGAATTTTTTTATAAAACTTTTACAATTTTTTGGCATTTCATAAATTTTTTCTAGATAATAATAGGAATTTTTATAGTACAATTCCAAGTAGAATAAAATCTCAATTTTAGAAATCTCCATTGGAGATGGTCTTACATGGTTGCAATGACAAGTTTTTTGAGGCTGTAGTTTTTGAAATTTTCTATAGCCAATGTGGATAATTGTTATATTGTCACATTCCCAATGGAAATCGGGAAAGGTCCATCACTTTAGCCCATGCTACTAAGATCATCCACAATAGATGGATCATGGAGCTGACACTACAAAAAATAAATAAATAAATAAATAAATAAATATCTATAATGGGTTGGGTCAGAACGAGGAGAATATAAAATAATACAGCAATATAAAATGACTTTCGGCGGCAAAGATGAAAAAATTTTGTGGTGAAATGTTTATGTAAAATCGAGATCTATAAAACTAGGCTCCAAATTAAATGTTATTATTCTATAAAATGAGTTTTAAATCTTGAATGTATAAATTTTTATGTCCATACTATAGCTTATGTGGCTAGAACCATATCATTATGGGACTTCAACTGGACTTCACTATTTTATAAAATTAGCTCCTATATTTGGAATCTAGAATCTATAATTTGGGATGAGGTTTAGATGCTCTAAGGCCATCTTCAATGGGAATTTCTCTCTCTCCTATTCCTATAGTATAAATCATTTTTAGAAAAAAACTTCTCCAAACATTGGTTTATATTTTACTTTTCATCCTAAGTGACGCTGATGTAAGATATAAAATTTCTATGAGAGTTTATAGTTGTATAAACTTTCATATAAATTTTTATCTTAATGTTGGCCCACCTTTCAAAGTAAATCATCAAATTATTCATTTACTATTATCTATCTTAATAATAGGCAATGTCACGTAAGATATAAATGGAGAACCATTGGATCTTTTTCTAGTACAATTTATAAAACTTTACCAACTAGGATAGAAATTTGTTACATTGGGATAAGAACTCAATTCTAGAAATCCTTATTGGAGATAGCCTAGAATGTTACATAGGAAATTTTTTAAAGATAAATTCGTGTCAAAATCTAACTGACACTTACTTTTGTTTATCTAACGAAATTTTGACTAAATATGCTAAGAATTTTGTTAACATGTGCCTTAGGGAATGTTTGGACGAAGATTTTGTATTAACATGAATCAATTTTCCATGGAGAAATAATTCAATATTTCTATACCTATATTTGGTTATGTTGAGAATACGTAGTCCGGAAAATTAAAATTGTTACCCATGTTTGGTTTAGACAAGAATAATTTTTTTAAAAATTTGTTTAGTTTTTCATAAATTCTCTTTCATTAGTTTTATTATGTTATTAGTGTCTAAATTCAGTTGGTATTATCGAGTGTATTAACATTATTTTTTTATTAATGCACAAAAAACCAACACCTCCACGAAAGCAAAAATAATTTTCATTGGGGAGCTTGGGTTTTATTTTCCTACATGTGATAATCTAAAGTCCCCCATATTTCCTCCCATTTTTCAGTTTCACACTTATCAAACATGAATAATGAATTCAATATCCATTACAAAGCCTATAAAACTTGTTCCCATATTCCCTCCCATTTTTTAATTCCACACTTATCAAATATGGATAACTAATTCAAAATCCATTATAAAAGCCTCTAAAACTTGAACCAAACAGCCCATAAACACACATGTTAATACGTTGATAAATGTCTAATTTACATAGTTACTCTCACCAACATGTTTATCAATGCACATTTCACTCAAAATGTGTATTAATAAGTATCAAATGTGCATTAATAAATATAATGGTACATCCGTATAAAAAAATTAGAGATTTATCAATTTATTAACATGACTCCTTGCTCCTAGAACACATGCTAACAAAATCTTAGGCCCAGTTTGATTTGCGAAATCATCGGATTGGGAAAGGAAAGTTATTACTTTCTTATGTTTAGGTGCCAAAAGGAATTGAGGAGGAAAGAAAAGTGATTTCCAATGAAAAGAAAATTAGGAAGGAAAGTAATTTCATTCATCAAAGTAAGAAATTACTTTTTTACATTGAAGTATTCACTTTACTTTTCAAATTCTTTGACATTTCAAAACATCAGAAAATAAATCAATGAAAATTGTAATTTTCAAAGGAAATGTTAATAAATTAATTTTCTTTTCCTGCCATTCTGTGAACCAAACGTGGCCTTGTAGTCCGTGGTTCAGATTCCGACGCGTGGAGCTCCTCCAGATAACTTTCCATATATAGGGCCTGTTTGGTTGGATGTAGGTGCTTGAAAGTGTGAAAGTGGGAGTTTCATGGGATTGTAACTCATTTGAGTTACAATACATTCCACCTTCCAAAAAGTGTTTGGTTGGCAAACTTTTTGTCCCCCCGCAAGTTGGCACTTGCAATGTAGTTTGTTTGGATGACCACTTGAAAGTGGCGTTGATGGACTTCGTGTGTTTGGTTAGGACATTGCAAGTGATATAATCACCCTCATGAAGAATGGTAAGGTTACCCACAAAAAAATTATGAAACATGTTCCCAGCAAATTGACATGTTCCCAGCAAATTGATATCTATTAATAAATTTTTCCAGCCAATATGATACATGTTCCAAACAAATATGATACATGTTCCCAGCAAATTGATATCTATTAAATTTTTCCAGCCAATATGATACATTTTCCCAACAAATATGATACATCTTCCCAGCAAATTGACATGTTCCCAGCAAATTGATATCGATTATATGTTCCAAACAAATATGATATATGTTCGCAGCAAGATGACATGTTCCCAGCATATATGATACATGTTCCCAGAAATTAACACATGTTCACAACATATATGACATGTTCCCAGCAAGTATTCATGTTCCCAGCAACTATGATCCATGTTCCCAGCAACTATGATACATGTTTCCAGCAAATATGATACATCTTCCCAGCAAATTGACATGTTCGCAGCAAATATTACATGTTCCCATGACTGGGGAATGTTCCCAGCAATATGACATGTTCCCAGCAATATGATACAACGAAACAAATCTTGTTCACAAGGACAATATGGGCTCAGAGAATGAAAACTGAAAATAAATAAAACTTGTTCAGGAGAACATTATGGGCTCAGAATGTCGCAAAATGTTCTTCGAAAAATATCATCATATGAAGAACATATCAAGAAAGAAAATTCCTCTGTACAAAATATAGGTCCGGCAAACCAATCAAATAGGATACATGTTCTCTGCAAATATGATACATGTTCCCTGCAAATATGATACAGAAAACCAGCAATATGACATGTTCCCAGCAATATGACATGTTTCCAGCAAATATTACATGTTCCCAGCAATGGGAAATGTTCCCAGGCATATGACATGTTCCCAGCAATATGATACAACGAAACAAAATCTTGTTCACAAGGACAATATGGGCTCAGAGTATGAAAACTGAAAATAAGCAAAACTTGTTCAAGAGAACATTATGGGCTCAGAATGTTGCATTCTCATATTTGCTGGGAACATGTATCATATGCACATTGAAACACAATTCATCATAGCCCATAATGCATTCTCATCATCGCCCATATATTATAAGAAAATAAGACCAACAATGGAACATCTTCCCAGCAAATATGACATCCTCCCCATTTTTGCTTGAAGTCCATGAAAGTGGAGAAGAGAGACTCTTGAGGAACCTGGAGAAGTGCTCGCTGGGTCCGCTGGGAAGATGTCATATTTGCTGGTTTTCTATATCATATTTGTTGGGAACATGTCATATTTGTAGGGAACATGATGTAGAAAACCAGCAAGAATACATTTACTCTGCAAATATGATACATGTTCCCTACAAATATGATATAGAAAACCAGCAAGATGACATGTTCCCAGCAAATATGACATGTTCCCAGCAAATATTTAAATGTTCCCAGCAAATATTACATGTTCCCAGCAATGGGAAATGTTCCCAGCCACATGTAGGACATTATGGACTCAGAGTATGAAATCTGAAAAAAAATTAAAACCTGTTCAGGAGAACATTATGGGCTCAGAATGTAGCAAATTTTTCTTCGAAAATATCATCATACGAAGAACATATCAAAAATGTAAATTCCTGCGTAACATAAAATTGCCACATGTATCATATTTGCTGGGAACATGTCATATTGCTGGGAACATGTACTGTTATTTGTTTCACATTGAAACACAAGTCATCATAGTCCATAATGCATTCTCATCATCGCCCACATATTATATAAGAACTGGAAGGAATAAGAAGATACAAGGAAATAGAAAGTGCCCCCAAATTCAGAAAAAATTGAAGTCACCAAGTTATGCATTGTCATCATAGCCCATATATAAGATTTCAAGAAATCAAAACTCATCACAGCCCATATATATGATTTCAAGAAAGCAAAACTCATCAAAACTGAAATCAGTTAAAAAAACCCAAACACAAGACTAAAAAAAAGTGATTGGCTCAAAGGATTCACCATCCCACTCATCATCGCCAATTTAAAAACTTGGCTACCTCCATCCATCACCAAATTGGTGGGGGAGGCCATCAAGTTTTGGTTCTCATCGTGGGGCACCTTCTTCATTTGTGTTGTCGGGACTGAAATGGCATTTTAGACTCAAAGGTTGCACCTTCCTCATCATGGTCTAAAACTAGGCTACAAGTTGGCTACCTCCGTCCATCACCACATTGGTAGGGGAGGCCACCAACTTTAGCTTGTAATTAGGATGCACCTTCGTAGCTCATTCGAAGACAACTCCTGCACCCAAACAGTACATATCCATTGTCATTACATTGTCATTACATTATAGGTGCAGACAAAAAGAACTTGGGTCTACACAAATAAGTTGGTTCTACATAAAATATATGCATACTAAAATCGATACAAGTAATGTTAGAAAACCCAAAGTGACAATAATGGCCGATGGGTGGCCATTGCACACTTCTTCCCCCTTATTTCCACATCGTTCATCCTTGTAATTAGAGTGGAAGTAACCCATTGCCTCCTCATAATCTCGGCACTTGAAATAACAAGCGCCTTTGAACCCATTCACTTGCATGTGACATTCAGGCCAGGTTGTGTACACCCCTGGCTTTCTTCCTTTCAAAACAACGTAGAACGACATGCTACAAAGATATGAAAAGCATAGATGAAGCATTGAATTAACAGAAAACAGCACCATGCTACAAAGATAGAAAATGCAGTCGATTGCTACAAGACTACTTGTCTTGCATGAAATTATGTAGCCATGCCCGATGGAAAATGTACTCTCGGGCAACCCTATAAACATTATTTTTTTCCAATATTTTTCCCAATATTTTTTTTCCATTCCAACATACGATACAAAATTTCATATGTAAAAAAAGTGACAGATCCATAACAAAATTTGACAGATCGACCCATTATGTAGTGATTTTTCCCCAATTTTTTCCCGTTTTTTACATATGAAATTTTGTCGAATAATGAAAAATTCGACAGATGTATAACAAATGACAGATTTATACAGGAAAAGAAATCAACAGATATTGGGGAGGAAAATCACATATGAAATTTGCCATATGAAATATTACAAATAATTGATTTATTTCCCAAATTTTTTGGGAAAAAATGACAGATCTATAAGCAAATATTAGAATCTAGTGATTTTTTCCCCAATATCCAATTATTTGCCATATGAAATTTTGTCGAACAATGACAAATTTGACAGATCTATAAAAAAATGACGGATTTATACTAGAGAAAACAAAATCGACAGATATTGGGGAGGAAAATCACTAGATCCATAAGAAAATATACAAGAAATGGAAGATCTTTGCCAAAAATTGTAGATCGGAAAAAATTGGGATGAAATGAGCAGAAAATTACTAGATCCAGAAAAAAATTTACTAGATTAGGGAGGAAAATCACTAGAGAGGGAGGAAAACCACTAGATACGGCAACGGACGGCGGAAGAGCGCACCCAGCGAGCACTTCTCCGGTTTCTCAAGAGTCTCCCTCCTCCACTTTCATGGACTTCAAGCAAAAATGGAGCGGAACTCAAACAAGAGTTTTCGGAGGAGACAGGGACTGCGGAGCAGTCCCATCAACCACTTTAAGTCCATTTACTCAGCCGAACCAAACAATGAAACTTCCTTCACATCCGGTGAAACCCCACAAAAGTCCCCACTTTCACCTCAGTTGGACCCAACCAAACAGGCCCATACAGTAATTAGCTATTGTCCATTTGGTATTTATTTAGTAAAAAACAAGAGTTTAATTTTGTCATTGTAAACTCGGAAAAAGATTTTGGCGGGAAGAACTGCACTCGCTTCACTCCACCGCTATATAAAACCCCCTTTTTCCCCAATCTCTCCCCCAATTTTCCATCGATATCGTTCCCATGGAGAAATTTCTCCACCAAATCCCTCCTCCACAAAACCCGAAGCCAATTTCCAGGTACTCCCTCTTCTTCTCTGAAGACTAAAAAATCACAGTTTTTAATTTTATTTTCGATCGATCTGATATTTTTTTCCTTTCTTTTTTTGGTTTCCTCCTCGATTGGAAGGCCTCCATGGAAGCGATTCGCCGCAGAACTGAACGGTAGGGTTTCTTCCAAGCTCCGGCACGAGGATTCCCAGCTCCTCCTCGACTCCTACCGCGAAGTAGGTTTTGGTCGGAATTTTTTAGGAGTTTCTTGTAATTCCCTGTCGATTCTCTCCAATTTTAGGTTTTTATTTTTGGTTTTTGAACTGAAATTTCAGTTTAGGGTTTCCAATATGGAATAACTCGAATTTATGGTTTCTTGTGATTCCTTTGATTTCTCTCCTATTTTTTTACCTGAAATTTCAGGTTTAAGTTTTCTTTTTTCCAAACTTGGGAATAACTCGAATTTGGGTAATATTCACTGATCGCATTAAATATAAGTTTTATCATTAGCTAGGAAGCACGGACACTCTGGAAATTGGTGTTTTATCAGCGCCGCGTCACGTAGGACACGTACTGGACGTGACATGGATGACCTGAAGTACACTAGGACACGCCAAAATCGATGACAGTGTTCCTGTGTCATATTCTGTGTAGTCAAATGATAAAAGTCTTAATATTTGTAAGCATAAAGTTAAGATCTTTGGAATGAATTTAGAACTGCCATTGCCTACCTTCGCCTTTTTTAATAATTAAAAAGCATAAGTCTGTATTTGGTGGATTCAGGTGATTGTGTTTCGGGACCTAATACTCGAGTTACACCCTTGAGGAAAACCTTATATTCCTATGACCGCGTTAGGACAATTCTTACTATGATGGTTACGATATTTAATCATACCAATTGTACCGATTAGTACTAGCTTGTGCATGAAAGTAACCTCTTAGGTATACCAAAACTTCTGTAAGTTCTTGAAGAATATCAACATAAACCACATAAACATAATTAATATGGACTGGAGAAATAAATGAATTTTACCAAAAATACTATGAGACATTAGTCTTTATTTTATCAAATATCCATCCTATCAAAGGAACAAGGAAAATAATTTGGCTGCTGTTACTCAACAAATTTGTATTAGAAATATGTCGCAGTAGTTTGTCGGACTAATTATTAAGCATCTCTGAAAAATGGAAATAAATGAAATTTAAGTGGTTGCAATTACTGTGCTATAGTGCTGAGATACATCTCCTGGTTATTACATGGCAGTGACATTGCAGCTTGCCGCAACTTACGGCAAACCAACAATGTGACTTGGGACTGCTGGGAGACAACACGAAAGTGCGACTCACAGCTGCTATCCGGCAGATTGTCGCGCGCATGCTAGTGTTGTTCAGCAACTAACTCACAGTTACTGCAAGGAAAACAAACATGCAGCTAGTAGTTGCTTGCAACGAATGCAACATCAGATTAGTGTTAGAAATAGTAAAGGACAGTTGTGGTGGTGTAAATTACATGTTAAATTTGTGTGTACTGAAGTTTGCGTCTCAGAAAAAAACATTAAACCATGATATGAATTTGTGTTCTTGGGGCTATTCTGGAAAGAAGCAAGACCATGATTGATGTGATAGGTAAAGCACAGGATGAAATGCCAAGTTTCGAATTGCAAGTATTTGATGACCCTCCCAACATTTCATATGCTCTTAAGTCTTGGATATACTACTATCAAATTAGTAATGCACAAAAATGATAAACAAAGAAAGAACGAGAGGCCCAAACTCTAGTAGCACACAACAAGTAGTGTCGAACATGAGATACTACTCATGATTTATAAGATGTAACCTAGTTGCCTGTAATATGATATATTTTAGATTTCTCCATGCGTTTGAGCATCACATGTAACTCACAGGAGGATAACAGAAATATAAATTGCTTTAACTCATTAGGAATTAGGAAATAAAAACGCCAATACATGAGGAATATAACTAATGTACCATAGGCATTTTATCATGTATTGATTCACCATGAACTTCACAAAAAGAGAAGCTTAATACTATGACATAACTTCACACTTACTAGGAACCCAAGTTAAGCGTTTTGGAATAGTTGATTCGACAACTGACAGTAGGGAAGGACTAAAGGCAAGCCCATTTCTGATAGGTACTGTTGGTGAGGCTCCACGGAGGTGGTATGCTTGTAATTCATGGGTGGAGGGGAAGGAGTGATAGTGGCTAAGGTCGTTATTTTAACGAGAAGGGTATGGGTGATTGTACTGAGGAAGGAGATTATTTATTCTGTGTTGTGAGGAGTATAGGAATATATATAAAGAGTCACAGGACAATTTGACAAAGAAGAGGAAGAGCTGATAATCACTTCTTTCAAATATCTGGAGTTACATATGGAGTATGACTGGAATAGGGAATTAATGAAGTCGTTACATAATGTGTACGGTTGAAATGTAAATATTCAATATGGAATTTATGTAGATGGGACCAAGTCACAACACTTCCAGGTCACCTCATGCTTGGTGCGATGCTGCAGCCTGCAGGATTGACTCAGAATGTTGGATTTGTACTTGGTTCATCTCACAGTCCGGCATCCGATATAGGCTTGAAAACGAGGTATTGTCTGCAACAAAACTGTCAACGAAAGCCGATACGAGGACATGAGCAATGGCACAGGGTCGTTTCAATCTCTATAGCTCATGACGTCTAAACTGTCACGCTCCGATTCCAAAGAATCGATACGATAGTCGTCCCTCGGACATGATGCCGTGCGAACTTTTGCGCTCACACAATGCATAGTCATAAGGTTATCCGAAATACAATATCTAGTAGAGTACGCAGAGAAATTAAACAACACATTTGAAACAGAAGGAACTTTTCTTTTCATTAATAATAAACATCATTTACAAGACTATTATAATGATTGCCGCGCGAGCTTACAACTTGACTCGATTACAAAATGAACACTGATATAGTCGTTCCATATATTACATTCTCTTTTTATACAACCAAAACACTTCAAACACCTGCTATTGTGGGGAGTCGAGCCATCTTTCTTTGGACTAAAATGCGAAGTCTTCAAAGGATTGAAACAAGTCTTTGCACACAGACGAGGTTTCAAAATGAACTTGCGTCGCCTTGAGTTAGGTGGCATGCTCTTCTTGGTCCGGAGCACCTGCGGAGAGCGAGGATCAGTACATTGCCGTGTACTGGTGGATGACTAATTAAATTTCACGCTCTCATTTGATTCAAGAAGTTATATAAAATGTGCTATATATATTCAGTGATCTTTCTAGCCATCCTAGTGAATTGCATGCAAGCATTTGATAGACATAAAAACATAAGTTACGCTAGAACTTACCCACGGTAGAGTGTGCCGCGCAATGTGGAGCTTACCATGTTATTCCCTGTCAATTATCATCATTTGCTAGCATAGTGTGCGATTGTATATATGAAGGTCACTGGCATTACAAGCCATTTTGGACTATAGCTGGATTTAGACGACGCCCCTTTCAGCGCGAGTAGCGAGCTCCGCTGAAAGTTCACCGAATAACCAGTTCTTGCTTTCAGCGCGAGTAGCGAGCTCCGTGTAGCGAGCTTCCTCCTAGGCCGAATCGATCCTGTCCCGGGGTATCGTTCGAGGGGGCTGTTCCTTGTGCACAAGTTGTCCGTGACCGTGCATGGGTTCGACTAGTTATTCAAGCACGATCTTTTAATTCGTGAGCAACGTAACTATTATTCATCATTGTTTTGCCGTATGGTAGTGGCAGTTATTCAATGACTCAAACTTTGCTTATCACAGTTCTATAACATGCATAACATATTAAGCATGTAGCAGTTTATGATATGACAGTTTTATAGCAGACGGACATAAGGAAGCATGTAGCAGTTTCATGACATAACGGTTCTAAAGCGAGCGTACGTGAGGAATCATGCAACAGTTCATTGAAATTAAGCATTCGTCCTTGCATATTCAACTAACATTTTACCGATTGATTGGAAAACAAGAGGGCAAGGGGGAGAAGGGTCCAGCCACTCACCTTGATTGTTTGAGGCGAGAGGGAATAAAGTTTTGTTGCGCTAGACGGCGTCTACGCAATCACGTGAAATCGACCTAAAATCGTACAAGCAATGCATCAACACTCTACCCTTCTATTCCGAGTTCGATATGAAATGCGAAGTTCGAATAACGCAAGCAATGAAATCCATCGAAAACATTCACGAAAACGCATACGGAAAACCAAAGCCAAAGAAGCAAGTGCGGCATGAAAATCAGAGTAGCGGGAGGTCTCTTCCGACTCAGCCGCAAAGTCCATCCTCGAGGCGCAACCCGCTGAATGTGGTTATTGATTCTGAAGAAGCCATTCCATAACGAGGAAATGATTTTAATTCAATCGGTCCTGACCAATCGATAGCGACATTGTTTCTTAACCGCGCTCCCTGCGTCGAGACGAGGAACGGGCACGATGTTGGGACGGGGCACTACACAAACGTCCTTGTATGCGACATAGGAAGTTGGCACGTTGATGGCGCCAACAACCAAGTTGCAAACATGAATTGTATATTTTCCAAAAATGAAGTGGATTGGCTGTCGGCATGACATTTTTGGAACCAACCCAGGACATGATTAAATCCAAGGACTTAACAAAAAGCTAATATGGTGACCTAGTGAGCAAATGACTCAGGTAGTCCATATCATAGACTCGAGGTCCATTTTGGTCGGGCTTTGGTATTGCTAGCCTAGACCTGACCCTAGTATTATGCACTTGCACCTGATTCCCACTCATGCCCTCCTATCTTGGAAGGCCCACTTACTGCCCCAACTATCCATCTCTACCGTGCCATTAGTTGCTAACATGTGCGTCTATGCATGGCTTATCTTTACTACACAACTCTAAAATTTTACAATTTATTAAAATTAATAATGTAATACTCTAATTTATAAAGGGTAGAATTTTTATAGATTATCTAGCTCATTTAACAAAATGAGCTACATGTCAAATTGATTTTTGGAGAAAAAAGAAGAAGAAAAGTCTAAGCTGCAACATAACATGCCAATAAAAGTGAATCTTTTGTTGGGAAATACTTTACTTAATCGTTACCCCCTCAATCTTTTCCAGTCGACTAATTTGGCATCAATAAAGATAAATCAATATCCTTATTTATTATTTTCTCTTCTCACTCCATTGTATACTGCCAACTCAGCCAATTCGAAAATATCAACGCTATAGGCTCTGAGAAATACTTTACTCAGTCAACTACCCCTTTAATCTTTACTAATTGGCTGAGTTGGTAGCTAGAAAGATGAATTAACATCCTTATTCTTATTATCCCTTTCACCAAATCTCTTGATGTCAGATATCATTTTCATACCAATCGGGGTATCCTCATGTCAGAAGCAGATACCAAACAATATATCAGGAGATATGACCCCCATAATGGTATAAATTAGTTATCCATATCATACATGACATATATGGTCATAATCAAAGTATTAATTAATCTAATAAATATCCATATACTATTATAATATTTGAGCAACTCAAAATTCAAAAGTCAATTATTTTAATAATGGATAAGCGAAGACACAAATAAGTGCCACTATGGTTGTCGACTAGCTGAAGAGGGAAGTAGCATTGTTGTCTTCTATCACTTTAGAGATAAACACATTTGTGATTAGGTTTCTTAAGAGTGTTAATGGATTTGTACCTCACTGACGCTAACATGATATATGCATCGATTTTAATGTCCAACCAAAAGGATTAATCGATCATTAATAGGCTGAGTGATTTTTCGTTTAATCTAATTATAGGGTTGCTAATTGATTAGAAATTTCAAATGACCATGTAAGTGCAATTAACTAACCATGGATCATGTAAATAAGGAAAAATCGCTTAGTATACCTTTGCTCGAAATGCCCGCTATACCTTATATATTGACAGTCTATATTGCTAGTAGCTTACACAATACGATACTTATCTTATGATAGGATACAATATACTATCACTTGTTACGTATGAGTTGATTTTGATATGATACATATAGGATGATAGGTTCTAGCGTGTTCTTAACTTATTTAATTTATACTTAAAGAATGTGGATTCTGGAAGTAGATAGACCTCTAAAGATGAAACCAATAAAAGATTTATGAGAAAAAATATATTAGATGAAGTTTCCTATAAATATTTAGAAGAATAGTCCTAAACTCCTAGAGTTATTGTATCATAAAATATACGATATGATACAAAAGTAAACCGATACGTGATACACGTCACGAGTTGACAACCTAGTTGGCCGGTATATTGACAAGTATGTTTCAATTACCGGTTTATTCATACCGGTTAGGCAAAGTCGTACCGATTTTCTTTTGAAACCTCTATACCGGTTGACCTATATCAAAAGACCAACTCAGCCGATTGCAAGATTAAGGCTATAAGTGACTTGAGTAAAGTATTTCTTTTTTTCTTATATGAGCTAACATATCTTAAAACAAGTGATTTGGAACCTATATTGTTAATTACGAATCATGCATTATTGGGCAATGATAAAAGTCTTAAATTAGGTAGCGATAGGGGTGCTTCGGAGCAGGATTATCCGATTCAGATGTGGATCCGAAGCCAATTGCAAACAAATATGTATTTTAGGATCCACTTGGATCTGAATCCATATTTGATTTATCTGTATCTGAATTTAGTTTATCAGAATACAAATATTGATTCCACTCCATTATCCGAATTCAGATCGGAATACTTGAATACCTATATGAATATATAAATTATATTAATATATCTACGCTTCTAACATTAGCGTGTATTGTATTTATGACTAAACTTGTTATATTTGAAGTATATATGGTTACTCAAAGATAAGATAATTACTACTAGAATTCTTAATTCTCTCGTGAATCCAAACTTTACACTGTATTTGGGAACATTTTTGAGTAGGGGAAGGAAAATGGAGGAGAGTAAAATGAAGGTAAAATTAAATTTTTTTTCACTTGTTTGGATAACCAAAAAGTAGGGGAAGGAAAATTTTAAAAATAATATTTTGTTTGTTTATGAAGAATGATATAATTACCATTTAGTCCTTGATTTTTTCAAATCATAATTAATACTTACTTTATTGAAGGGTAGTTGGGTAATTTCTTTCACAATCCTCTCAATTCTCTCCATTTCCTCCCACCATTGGGAGGAAATTTTTGAATGGGGCCCATATGATTTTTCCTCTCAAATTTCTCTCTCATTTTCTCTCCCCCTTTCCAAACACCACTATTTTTAATTTTCCTCTCATTTCCCCTCAAAATTTTTCTTCCCCCCATTTTTCCCTCTTCCCAAACAATACCTTAGTTTCTCCAAAACCCTATTATATCCGATCCGTATTCGTTTTACCCATATATGTTTCTTACTATGTCCGATCCGAATCCGAATCCGGATTCTTTTTTTTAGATATGGTTTTTGATTTGTTTATCCAAATCCGGCTTTCCATCCGTTATTTGGAAACAAAATCGGATATTGTAATACCTGCCGTATATGCTCCGAATGCACCCCTAGGTAGCGTACAATTAAATCTTATTATTTGATTTTAGGATGAATTATAAAGTTATTTCTAAATTTAGAATTGCCATGAGCAATATATTTTCCAAACATTAGTTAAGATTCCAAACATTAGCCAAGTGGATCAGGTACCGGCTTGACAATTTTGTAACAAATCCACAACACAAATAAATCAAATGGTCTTGACAAAAAGCTAATATGACCAACATAAGTCTGACCTACTTAGCAAATGACTCATGTAGTCCACATCATACCTCAAGGTCCATTTTGCTCGCTCTTGGATTTAGCTAGACCCGACCCTAGCATTGTGCACTTGCACATGACATTCACTCATGCATTCCCATCTTGGAAGGCCCACTTAATGCCTCAACTACTCATCCTTACCATGCCATAAATTGCTAAGTATCTGTTTTGGTATGGCACATGTTTACTACAAAAATCTATGTTTATAATTTATTAAAATTAATATATACACCGATTGTAATTTATAAAGGGTAGACTATATATAGGTAACGTAGCTCATGTCAAATTGTCTTTTGCAGTAAAAGGTGTTTCCTGTTGCCATATTTGCATGCAAAAAACTGAATCTTTTCTTAAAGAATATTTTGCTTTGTCACATAACCCCTTAACCGTTTCCAATTGGTTGTCTTTGAAGTATACAGTGGAGGGAGCGAGAAAATGATAAATAATCATATTAATTCATTAATCTTCTGAGTTGGTAACAATAACGACGTGATAACATCCTTATTTGTTATATTCTCTCTACCGTATTCTGCCAACTCAATCGTTTAGAAAATATTAAGCTGTAGGCTATATGAAATACTTTACTCAATGGGCAACTCCTTAATCTTTTCCAATCGACTGAGTTGGCAACAATAAAGATGAATTAATGTCCTTGTTTCTCTCTCTCTCACTCTATTGTATACTACCGACCCAACAAAAGATTAAAGCTATAGGTGAGAAAGTAAAGTATTTCTCTTTCTTATATGAGAGAACATATCTTATAACAAGTGATCACCACTATCTTTTCTTAAAGCAAGTTCTTCAAACTTTTTTTGTTGCATGTTATGTCACAATTAACTTACTTTTCCAATTTTACTTAGTAAAAGATTAAATGATATAATTTTAACATTTAACCAACTACTAATTGACAAGGTTCTAAATGGCGGTGGGTAGATGCGCGGCGGAGAGATCCGCCTACCGCCTAGGCACCGCCTAGGCGGTCGATACATTTTAAACATTTTTTACTATTTTACCACTTCTTTTTTCTTTTCATAATATGCATATTTTAAGGGTGTTCCATGCATAACTAAGTTGTAGAACGAAGATTTATAAAGTTTTAGTTTTGTAAAAGTGAACCATAGGCCAATAATGCTTACAAAACCTTTTTTGCCAAAATATCTTGTTAGGTATTGCTCCGTCTAGGCGCCCGCCTACGCCGTCTCACCTCCGTCTATGCCGCCAACCTCCGTTGGCCGCCTACTCCACCGCCTACCGAAAAGCGGTGCGGAGAGATACCGCCTACCGCCTAGGCGGGCTAGCCGGATGCCATTTAGAACACTGAGTAATTGATAATATTTATCATTGCAAATATAATAGGACAAAATAATTTAACAATTTGTGGTTCTAAAAAAACACATGATTATTTATGTTTAAAAACATGGACAACAAATTTGAGAATTCTTTCAAAAATGTGTTGTAAAACCAAAGGGTTAGCTTCATCATTCTTAAGCCCATTTAGTTGCTTTTCAACAAACCCAAGTTTCATCATTTTAGAGCTTTTTGACTAATTTTGAACCTTTGGTTATTTATACAAGTTATTCAACAAAGCAACCTAGAAAAGCTTAGTTAAAAACAAAGTATATGAAATGTAATTTTTCCGGAAGTCAAAGAGAAATGAGAGGTGAGTTAATATAGATGTACAAAAGATACCTATGAGTGATATTTTTTGGTATTTAAGATCAATTATTCATCATGGAGAGATTGAGAATGATGTCATTTTTGGAATTAAAACATGATGGTTGACATTGAGGATTATTTCTGGACCACTTAATGATCACAAGATAACTCTCAAGTTGAAAGACATTCTACAATACTGCTATAAAACTAAATACGCTTCATGGATGAGAGTGGTGGAAAATTAAGAACTTCCATAAAGTTGGTGTAGCTGGAACGAGAATGTTAAGGTGAATGAGTAACAATACACTAATGGGTATGATAAGAATGAGTGTATATGGTAAAAGTTAGAGGTAGCGTTAATTGAGAACAAGATGAGAGAAAACCGTCTTAGATTGTTTGGACATGTGCACGCAGATCAATAAATGCTCATGCAAGGAATAGTGATAATATAATAGTTGATGGACCATCTAGGACTAGAAGTAAGCCTAGACGTACATTGTTTGAAGTGTTAAAGAAGGATTTTCTTTTGTTAGCGTTATAGAGGATCCAAACCATCGTCACCTGATACACCAAAACAACTAGTGAACGACGTTCGGTACGAGCTTACGAGTATGCGATGTTCAGTCCATATTAGTGTGGTACGCGATTCAGGTCACTCAATTTAGCAATCCAAATCCCTTTGATTTTTTTTTACTCATGAAGTTTTTAAGGTATTATTTGAAGTCTTATGTTTTTTAGTTGGTAGAAGGTTGAATAGTTACAAAGTTAGAACTCTTGAATTTAAACTTTAAAATTTTGAATGTCAAATAGGCATATGGTAATAATGACAGAGATGTTTAGTTTTTCTAAGGTATTGTTTGGGAAGGGGAAAAATGGGGGGAATGAAAAAAAGTTGAGTGGAAAATAGAAGTGGTGGCGTTTGGGAAGGGGGAGAGAAATTGAGGGAGGGAAATTTGAGGAAAAAAAACCCTGCATGTCTGACTAAACAATTTTCTGCCAAAAAGTGGGAGGAAAATGGAGAGAAATGAGCGGATTTTGAGAGAATTTATCCAACTACCCCTCAAAAGGTAAGTATAAATTATGATTAGAGAAAACCAAGGTTAAATAGTAATATATATTTATTTTTAAAAATTTTCTTCGGCCATCCAAACAAGCAAAGAAAAAAAAATAACTTTAGCTTCATTTACTTTCCTCCATTTTCCTTCTCCACAAAATTTTTTCCCCTCTCCAAGAAATTCCCAAAAACACCATAAATGCATTATGAACCTACATTAAGTTATCCTAGCTGTTGAGTCATAACGCACAAGGAAACATTATCATAACAAAACTAAAGGAAGAAAAGCACAGGGAATGAAAAAGTTCACACTAACCAAAATATGTTCTTTACATCATAGAAAACTAGGCAGATGATGCATGACAATGAAATATATAGTATTATGTCTTATGCATTAAATGAAGTTAACTTCTGAATTTATTATGCTATTAGCATTAGAAAGATCTTACAAAGATTATCATTGTTGTGCAAATGCTTCAAGTTTGTTCAATAATATAGGCTTGTTCTGGGTCTTGTTATATTCACTTTAAGAAACTTGCAAATGGTTAATGTTAAATAGTCTGCACATTTGGGCTGCCCTAGAGTTGTTATATTGACACGACCCTTGACCAAAATCCTTGATTAGTTCATCTTTATGTGCATGGCAACAAACACAACTCAACAATATATTACAATTTTGTTACCTGTGTCATGTATGATATGTGTTCAACATCAATTTTGTTGTGTATTTGTTAACGCAAAGAGTCCCAGTATTTAAATAACTAAACCTTAAAACCGAATCAGGTTATACTTTGCTATTTAATTGATATGGCCAAAAGTTGTAAACTTGGACACAAAACAGACTTCTCTGCACAATCACCTGTAATCTACTTTACCTGGAGTAAATATTGCTATGGAGCTATAATACTCCAAAATTGATGATGTGCCCAAGTCATGTCTGTGTTGGAGTTGACATGGAAAATTCGGAAAAATAAAAAGGACATGCTGAAATCAGTGGCATAACATTTTTGCTTTGTGTCTTATTGTGTTTCTGTGTCTATGCAATGCATAGGCTAGCTACCACAGATTCCTTTTTTTTCTTTTATCCCCACGCTTTCATATTTCCATCCCGAACTAAAATTCTGAGCGTGTGGTTCCCTGAAATTATTCATGCTGTGCTGGATGAACTTCTCAAGGATAATTGACTAAATGTTACGTCGATACCCCTAATTTTTGTGCAACAGATTTATCCTTATTACGACTAAAAGTTGGGAGTACATTTGTCGTCTCCTCTTTCTCAGATATAACCTTCTCAGCAGAGGATTTTTTTTTAAAGGGCTTCAGTTTTCCTCCATTTGTATGTTTAGGTTAGGGCAGCTCTGATTGAGACATGAATCTTCTTGTGTATCCCTTCATCTGTATCAGGTCGTTCGTTTAGTTCCTAGTGACTATAACTCCTTCAACTGACTCTTTGTCCTTGCTTGCTTATGTGAAAAGGTTAAGGCTTTTGGACACCGTGACAATAATGGATCAGAATATTGTGCTGCATATGTAAGGGTTATGTGCAGCTCAAAGAATTTTGTTTACCTTGTTTCCTTGACATGCTTGGTAATGTTAATATTGTGCCTTTCAGATAGCCAGAAGACGTAGTGCTATGTACCATGCCGTACCAGACTCTTTTCTAAGGTTATTATCTTGTTCTCAATTATTTATATGCTTTATTCTTTTATTAGAGTTTGATACTGTTTTCTTTTGTGTTGCAATTTGTATTATTTTCCTTTGATTCTTGTCTTGATATACAACAACAAAGCTGTTATTCTAGATTTTTGCGGTTGGCTGTTTGAATCTTTTTCTTCCATTCAGTTCTATCCAGGGCCAAGGACCATATCCTATGTAACACTAACAAAAGCTGTATCCTTCTCTAGAATTTCTTTAACTACTATATTATCGCATCTTACCGGAACATATATTGGTTTGCGTCGTACATGTCCAAACTACCTAAGACGATTTTCTCTTATCTTATTTTCAATTGGCACCACCTTTTAAGTTTTAACTTTCTACGAGTACACTATATTCTAATCCTATATTTTAATGTATTGCCACTTATCTATCTTAGCTTTCTCATTTTGGCTACACTAATTTTCTAGACATATTGTTTCTTTATTGCCTAACACTTTAATCCATAAAGCATGTCTGGTCTTCTAGTTGTTTTTATTTAATATTTCTTTTAAGTTCAAAAGTATCTTACGGTCACAAAGTACTCCAAAAGCTCCCCATTCTCATTTCGGCTATACTAATATAAAGTTTTTTAAGTCGATAAAGACCATTTGTAAAGCCCTCCTTTTCTCTCTAAATATTTCCAATAATCTTCTTAATAAGTAAATTTTTCCATAGTAGATATCTCTGATAGTAAATCAAATTGATTCTTCGACATTTTGGTTTATTTTCTTAACTTTTGTTCAATTACCCTTTCTATAGTTTCATGGTATGGGTCATAAGCTTAAGTCCTCTATAGTTATTACAAGTCTGTATGTTTTCCTTGTTTTTATTTATGGGTACTATAATACTAATTTTCTATTCATTGGGCTTCTTCTTAGTTCTTAATATTTGGTTGCATAAGTCCCAATCCTTTTTCACATAAATATTTCCTTAAAAGCATCCTTAACTTCATATTCTAATTTTATGGCAATAACAATATGAACTATGTATTTAAGTTAAGTTCTTCTAGGTTGCTCTCGTTAAGTAATAAATAATAATTGTTTTGTTGCTGCCCGAGATCGAACTGTGTACCTTTAGTGTTTTGTCTTGATATACATTTTTTCAATGTTCATGGATGAACTTGTGTTTTGTGATTGTGATGTATTCTTGTTTCACTTATACTACCATACCGCTTCTTTTGAAGTGTGAGGAAATTAAAGTGGGCAAGTATGTAGTATATCTAGAATCTCTTGTAAGTTTATACCAACTACCAAAGTCTTGTATCAAAAATTGGGAAAATTAAATATAACCAATGAATGTGGGTGGTTTTTCCCCCTTCATCTTTTGTTATTCTCATTAGGATGTTATTAACTGTAAATAAATCATATATAAAAAATGAACATGATATTTCAAGTTGCATCTGTAGCTCACCATTCATCTTTTACTTAAGAGACTACTTATCATATATATATTTTTACAGGAACGAAATCTCAGGATTGGAATTTGATTCCAAGGTGAATGCCAATCTTTTTGCCGCATTTTTAGAGAGAAATAGTTGGTTATTATTTCCATTATGGTGGATTTGTTTACAATATCCTGTCCATTTGTGTTTATAATTTATTTGTTTGTTCACCTTCAAGTTTTGCAGTAAAGCTTGGCTTTAAATATACTTTTTGAGCAAAAACTATATTACGTCCATTCAATATTATCACTTAACTTGCACTTTGTTGGAGTATATAAATATTAACCCTTCACACTCAAACAACTCTGGAGTTTTGGTGTATGGTGTAGTGGGAGAGACTTTAACATGGTATCATAGCAACCTATGCCTTTGCGCATTTTAAACAGATAAAAAAAGTAATTAACACCTTCGTGAATCCAGCTCTCACCCATAAAGTGGGCCTTTGACCTGCAAGGGCTTGTTGGAATAATAAGAATATTTAATTCAACCCCACCACAACTCTGGAGTTATGGTATACTGGCAGGGACTTTGACACTCTTTAAGAATAAAGGTGAGATTGGTTATAAACTATTTATGCACCCTTATCTTCAAGTTACTATCTATAAGTTACTTTCTACTTTGGCTGCTAACATATTAATGATAGGTAGCGATGGGTTTCAAAGTTTGTATTTTAAATTCTCAATGTTTGGATTTCAGACTTCCAATTTTGCACATGCAAACAACTTGGGAACCTAAAGTTCTCTCCTAATGTAATCATGCTTAGACTATTTATTGATATTATTATTTAGGGAGTCGGATGTCAAAGCACTTCTAATAATTTCTAGGACACTTTTCTTGACATATCACCAATACTAATGAGGTGGTCCTAATGGGTTATACAACTGTCCATGTTCTGAAATAATGAGTGGGTATCTAATATAGTGGGTATCTAATATTCAGCTCCGTAAACCCCACAATGTAATATTCAGCACCTTTCAAGTGCTTAGTAAGGTTGCAGAGTTCAGTAACTGGCAAGAAAATTAAGAACATTTCTTACGTACTATAATTACCTGTATACACTGAAGTGCATCCTTCCACATATCAATAACCATGGAAGCCGATTGCTTATTGAGTTATTCATTTGATTAATAATATTCGGAACATTAATGTAGCGGTCATAGATAACTTAAAGAATAACTATATCATAGACGAACTTGGGCTTGGACTTAGACAAGCTTGTGAGGATAGAATGGATTCGAGGATTAGCTTCGCGCGAGCTTTGGATCCAACAAAAGATTGAAGCAGCAGCGCCGTTGCACGCTTCACTCTATAGCGTTGTTGCATGCTTTAATCATTAGCACTAATGCGTGCCCTGGTCAGCCGCTGTGCTAAATCTGTTGAGAAGTCTATTGGGTTTACTCACATGCCAGGTAGAGAATATGGAGGCTATCCTTTCCTTTATATATGTACTTCTTTTCAATAATGAAGCATCCAATTATCCTAACTCTATATGGTATTAGAGCCACCCTAACCCTAACCCTAACCCTAACTTTCCCACTCGGCACCGCCACCGTTGTCACCCTTACTCTAACCCTAATTTCTCCACAGCCTCCGCCACTACTCGGGTCCACTACCGCCACCTCTGCCACCTCCGTTCGACCGTCGCCGCTGTCCACCCTCACCGCCACCTCTCTGTTGCCGTTCTCCATCACCGCCTTCGTCCTTGCCACCGGAGGTGAACAACGACCTCGGGTCGCAGTCAGGCACAAGATATGAGCAAAGGGGCTCTGGGAGATCGTCGTTGCTGAAGAAGGAACGACAAACGTGGAGAAGTCTGGAATCGAAGCTGGAGGGCATCACCGGAACTCGTGTGCCCTAGATCTGCTACCGTCGGGCTGATGGAAGAGGAGAAGGAGCAGACGAAGGAAACAATCTATGGCAAGATGTCGGCCAAGGAGATGAAGCTTTGATGGACGACAATCTCTTGTCCAAGAGGCTGACCGAGACTAGCGTCCGTGCTGGACAGGCGGATGTGGATCCTTCGCCATACAAAATAGAAAAATTGGAGAAACTGGATGTGAACCAACTACTTGAAGTGGTCGCACCAAGCTATAGGGACCTTGAAGGCAAGAGGCCTGGTTGGCTATATGAATGGCCAAACGGAGGCACCTGGAGATCGCTCCTTATGGGAGTTTACTATATGGGAGATCGTCGACAACGTGGTAGATGGATGGTTGACATCCTCATTGACCGACCAAGTGTCAGGCAACGTGGAGGCTATGGAGAGTGATGGTGACATTTGGACGACGCTGAAAGACATACTCGGGGTCGGGCAATCCGATGAAGGTCTTCTAATTGCATGATGAACTTGTCAAGGTGGTCCAAGAGGATCGCACAATCTTTGAGTATGCTGCTCTGCTAAAGAAGTGTTGATCTGATCTCGTCCACTATGCTCCTATTGGCGTGAAGGATGAACAAGTAGAGTCGGCATTTATGAAACATTATCAGAAATTTATGGACTATGTCTCACGACAAAGGATGATAAAGTTCCTGAAGGAGCTCAACCCAACATTTGAGCAGAGAAGGAATGCCTTACTTGTACAGTCCGACTGTCATTACTGGAGGAGGCTATAGTTACCATGATACAAGAGGAGGCACAGCTGAAGCTGATGCCAAGTACCACCAGCTCTCCGGGAATGAAATCGGCCTTAGCAGTTTCTAGCCCGAACCCCTCGGGGGGGGGGGGGGGGTGCCACACCGGTGGAGATCTTGAACACTTGATCAGATTCTATACAAAACCTATGAGGGACCAGTCCAGTGGCCGCGGACGCAACCATGGAGGGTGTAGGGGTGGCAGAGAAGGCTATGTCAGTGACATGGATGATTATTCTAGGGGGTACAAGGCAAACTTGGCAGAAGGGGGAGATGAGAGTCATTCATCCGATGTGACCCCTAGTGAGACGAAAATGCTAGAGATGTGGAGGAACCTGAAGCTTAAAACCAGTGATAATTGAGCCAACGCTGCTGGGGCCTCAACTCCAACCACTTCCAAGAGTAATATCACCTACTATGCCCACACTAGCACAAGTATACCTGCTCATGCTCTTGCATCCACCCACAGACCATGAAGTATAAATCGGATAATTGACTCTGGACATCCCGTCATATCAAAGGGGCCCATCATAAGTTCCAGATTTATACTCACCTGGTAACACCTGAAAGTATTCAGACTGTTGATGGTATTGTTCGACCCATAGTGGGTATGTGCATGGTTAAATGCACTCCTTCCATAACTCTAACTGATGTGTTGCATGTTCCATCTTTTTCTGTTAATCTATTGTCTATTCGTGCTATTATTCATCAACTTAATTGTGTTGTTTCCTTTGACATTCCTAAGGTGATTTTTCAGGAAAAGGAAATAGGGAGACGGTTGGGGAGTGGCACTTGGCATAAATGGTTATGGTACTTGGACATGGATGGACTGGATGTAGCACTGACGTCATTGGTAGATGAGGCACAACCGGAAAAGCCGCGGAGGACTGGAATCAGAACTGTTGCTCCAACATCAGCACATGAGACACTCTTTAATCTTTATTTAGTCTACTGTCGGATGTTTCCTTCTATGTATCAGAAGGCTGATAAACAGAAGTTAGTTTGTGATGCTTGTGAACTAGGAAAACATACCAGAAGCTCATATGTGAGTTCTGGAAATAGAAGTTTGTTTCTTTTTGACATGATACACTATGATGTGTGGGGACCTTGTCCCACAACTACTGCTAATGGTTTTAAGTGGTTTGTCACCATTATTGATTGCTACATTCGTGTCACCTGGGTGTACTAATGAAGAGAGAGTGATGTGTTTGCATATTTTCATCATTTTTATTGTAGGGTCACAACGCAGTACAATGCTAATGTGAAGATGTTGAGGTATGATAATGGGACATAATACACCAACAAGGCTCTTGAAGAGTACTTGTCAGCACATATGATACATCACCAGATTTTATGCGCATACACACCAGCACAGAATGGTGTGGCGGAGCGAAAGAACAAGCACCTGTTGGAAGTGGCTCGATCAATGATGTTTGCTATGGATGTCCCTAAACACTTGTAGGGGCACGCCGTGTTGACAACTACATATCTCATCAACAACTACATATCTCATCAACATGATGCCCTCTCAGGTGTTAGGATGGAAGGCACCGTTCGAGATGCTTACAGGTGAGAACAAATACATTGTCCCTCCAAAGGTGTTTGTGTGTATATGCTTTATGAAGGACAATGGGCCTGACATGGGAAAGTTGGACCCTCGAACAGTGAATAGCATATTTGTTGGCTACTCAGTGACCCAGAAGGAATATTCTTGTTGGAGTCCTGTGGAGCGAAGGCTCTTCGTGAGCATGAATGTTATATTCAGAGAAATGGAACCATACTACCATAATGGTTCAGGTGAAGGCTCCGCATTTGATGACACACCTAACACAGAAGGTGTTAGAAGTAAGGGGGAGATAAGCCCGATCGTGATTGTTCGGTCATTTCCATGCCTAAGTGGAAACAATGGTCCAAGGGAACAAGGGAGAGATAGTGAGAGTGAGGAAAGCGACAACGATGAGGATTTACACAATCAGAAGGAAGAAAGTGATGATCCAGCATAAGGGGAGGAACCAATGCATGCGAAGGAACAATCTTTATTAACAATCTACAGCTCAAGAAGAGTTTTAGGTCTACATGAGGAGAAAGCATAAGCCCAATACTGTGCGTATTGTCTCTACTGTGCCACGTCCCTCATCTAACCCTGTTCCAACTCCCAAAGAAGCACCAGATCCATCTGATTCAGATGCGGATCCCTCAGATTCGGATGATATGATCCCCTCTTCTGTATCTCATATTCCCTTGAGGAGATCTTCACGCAACAATGCAAAAAAATCTCCTAATCGTTATGGTTATGAACATGACATTGCTAATTTCTTATCATATTCTAATCTGTCTCCCACTTATAGAGCATTCATTGCATCGTTAGACACCACCTCTTTGCCCAAGTGTTGGCAGGAAGCAAAGGAAGATCCGAGATGGAAAGCTGCAATGTTGGAGGAACTTGGAGCATTCGAAAGAAATATGACATGGAAATTTGTTCCATTGCCTAAAGGAAAGAAAGTAGTTGGATGCAAATGAGTTTTCACGGTAAATGAGACGTCAGAAGGGAAGGTGGAGCAGGATTGGTTGCAAAGGGATTCACTCGGAGCATAGACTATGATGAGACATTTGCTCCGGTAGCAAAGATGAGCATCGTGAAAACCCTGGTCTCCCTTGCAGCAAATTACGGTTGGCAGCTGCATCAATTGGATGTGAAGAATGATTTTCTTTATGAGAATCTACAAGAGAAAGTATACATGTTCTCCGGAGTTTTGCACTGCACAGTCGACATAAAAGGTGGGCAAGCTGAAGAAATTACTGTTTGGACTCGAGCAATCTCCTCGAGCCTGGTTTGAGAGATTCAGGAAGGCTGTCACATGTATGTGATATAGCCAGACCAATGCAAATCACACGATCTTCTTCCGGCATGCGAGAGGCCATGTCACCATACTTGCATTATATGTAGATGATATAGTGATCACAAGTGAAGATGAGGAGATTGCCCAGCTGAAGTCAAAACTTGCGAAAGAGTTTGAAGTGAAGGACCTGGAAATGATGAGGTATTTTCTTGGGATCGAGGTGGCTCAAGGAAGAGATGTAATCGTCCTCTCTCAGAAAAAATATGTATTAGACTTGCTCACAGAGACATGTATGCTGGGGTGTCGATTGACAGTCACTCCGATTAACCTAAGAATAAGTTGGGTATAGAGGCAGGAGAGCTCGTTTATCGTGAGAGATATCATAGACTAGTAGGCCGACTGATTTATCTAGGCCACACTCGTCCTGATATCTCATTTGCTCTAAGTGTAGTAAGCCGCTACATGCATGATCCAAGGAAGGGCTATATGGATGCAGTTTTTTACATTCTGAGATATCTGAAGGGGGCTCCTGGAAGAGGGCTATGGTTCAAGGATAATGAACACCTGAGTGTTGAGGAATACTGCGATGTAGATTGGACAAGTTACATGGATGACAGAAAGTCCACCTCATGGTGTTGTGTCTTTGTAGGAGGTAATCTAGTCTCTTGGAGAAGCAAGAAACAATGTGGTAGCACGATTGACCGTTGAAGCAGAATATAGATCAATGACTCTGGGGTGTCAGAGTTGTGGGTAAAAGCTCTCATGTCAGAGTTGAAGTTGGTTCGATGAGCACCATTACGCCTTCTGAGTGATAGTCAAGCTGCACTGAGTATAGCTAACAATCCAGTTCAGCATGGCAAAACGAAGTATATCGAGATCGATAGGTTCTTCATCAAAGAGAAGCTAGAGAACGGAACATTGAAGCTTGATTATGTTCGATCGGAAGAACAAGTCGCAGGTGGTCTTAGTAAGGGTCTTAGCTCATTGAATCTTTCTAAACTATGTAACAAGATGAGGATAATTGATATCTATCGTCCATCTTGAGGGGGAGTGTTGAGAAGTCTATTGGGTTTAGTCCCACATCGGATAGAGAGTAAGAAGGAGGCTAATAATCTCCTTTATATATGTACTTCTTTTCTATAATGAAGCATCCAATTATCCTAACTCTATAAATTCGTTGTGCGGTTGTGAATTACTTGAATTGTTTCCGCTTCGCTAAGCAGGAACCTAGGGTGTAACAACTCACGTTATTAGTTGGTTGTTACCACCTTGTCAATAAGGAAGAAGAGAACATGAGCCACTTGTCTACTAAATAGCGGTTAACTGCGTTGAATACCCTTGCAGAGGGCTCTAAAGGCTCTTGAGCCTATCCTACAATCCCGCTGAAGGCTGTTAAACAACTGCTAAGCAGTTACAAGGGGCTTACCCTTTAGAAATCTATAAATAGTCCATCATTGGGCTGAGAAGGACCTTCAGACTTCCGATTCTTGAGCAATTGCACTTGGAGAAGAGCATAAGAGAGAGTGTTTCCTCTGCTTCTTAAGCACAAAACAACCTTTGTTGCACATAGTTTGCTTACAAACATTCGTTGTCTTGGAGTTTAGAAGTATCCGAGAAGAACTCGTCGCTGTCGAGAAGAAGCTTCACGGATCGTCAACGGAACAGGGTGATCATGCACTGATCAAGATTCCATCGACACTTCCCTAGAAATATGTAAATTTCTAGATGCTTGTAAGCTCTTGTTATAGAGTTGTGACTTGTCTACATCAATACAAGGTTTTCCTCGCATCTTTCTTATCGAAAAACAAGGTTGACCTTTGTGTCACGCTGATGTGGGCCCACCTATCATCATTTAGGCATAAAGGGGTATTGTGGTCTTTCACCACAATAACCCTCTTAGGGTTTTGTTTCTCCTTTCTATTTATAGCTAGGGCTAGCCGTCATTAGTTTTCATGCTTGTGTTGAGAAGAAACTCTCAAGCGTCATTCAGAAGGGTTTAGACTTTGTCCGTCCATCAAAGTTGGGAGTTTGTTCTTTTCTCTAATAAAGATCGTTATTTTCCTTTTAGTTCTATTTTTCTATAAATTCAGATCGATTCACATCAATTGGTATCAGAGCTTTCTACGAGCCATGGCCGATGGGGCGAGAAACACGATCGACGAGAAGATCCGAGGTCTTCGGGAGGACTTCACCGCCGAGATCGAGAGCTTGAAGAAATCCATGGAGGTCCTCGCAAAGGATCAAGCGTCCACGAACCTAGAAATCCGCACGGAGATGCGTGATATACGGAAGGAGACGTCGACGATCATGATGCTTTTGCAAAACATCTCGAACAAGATCAATGGCGGCGAAGCGGAGGCGGCGACAACCCAAACCCTAGACGACCAACTAGGGTTTGTTCAAACGGAGGGAGAAACGACCGAAGATCACGGAGGACCGGCCGACGGGCGATGGCCCGCACCCGCCGTCACCACCGCGCCGCCGGGCGGGGCCCTGGCGGCCGGCGAGCAGTGCCGGACGGCGGCCGAAGGTCGCGGGGGCTTCGCTGCCGACCGCGCGAGCCCGGGCGGGGCCGCTGCCGTTGGGGGCGGTCGCTGGCCGGCCGCCGAACGCCACCCCTGGCCGGTCGGTGCCAGAGAAGCCGCCGGCGAGCGGCCGTGGCCGGACGCCGGCGACCCGTACGTTCCCGGCGGATCGGCTCCACATGCGGGAGAAGCCCTAGGGTTTGGGGCCCCCTTCGGGGGTCGGACGAGGATTGCGAACTACGGAGATCGGTTCGTGGGCCCGGGAAGGGGCTTGGCGGGAGTTCCGGCGTGGACGGGAGGAGCGGAACCGCCAGGAGGAGCGAGGCACGCCGGAGGCAGCAATTTCTTTGGGGGAATGGCGGATCCCGCCAACTTCCAGAGAGGGGACCTCCCCCCACGACGACCACCACGGAGGAAGAGGAGGAGAAGGAGGATCCGACGGAGGAAGAGGCCGCCATAGCAACAGACGCATTTCCCAGATTTTCACCTTGAGGACAAGGTGGCTCTTTTAGGGGGCGGTATTGATGCGGGCCCACCTATCATCATTTAGGCATAAAGGGGTATTGTGGTCTTTCACCACAATAACCCTCTTAGGGTTTTGTTTCTCCTTTCTATTTATAGCTAGGGCTAGCCGTCATTAGTTTTCATGCTTGTGTTGAGAAGAAACTCTCAAGCGTCATTCAGAAGGGTTTAGACTTTGTCCGTCCATCAAAGTTGGGAGTTTGTTCTTTTCTCTAATAAAGATCGTTATTTTCCTTTTAGTTCTATTTTTCTATAAATTATTTGTGAATCGATCTGGTCGATTCACATCACACGCACAAAAGCTTTCTCGCCCTGCTCGCATTGCATAGCCTCTCAAGAGGAGGCGTTATTTCTGTAATCTTCGTAGAAGACTCTAGAGTTGTGATTCCTTGGATATTCCTTGGTAGATCTTTTCGATATTTCTTACCATTCTAAGTTTTTGATATTTCTAGCCTTGTAAATATTAACCATGTTAGCCGTGTATCTTGATTCTAGAGTGTTCCATCTATTGGATATAGGACAAGTAATACAATCGTTAACACTCTTGTAAGGCCCTCTTGTAAGGTCCTTGAGACTATAAAAGGGGTTGGGGTCTCATTTGCTCCTCGCCGTCAAAAGTTGTAACTTCTCTTGTTAAATTGAAGCTATTCAACTTTTCATTCTCTTTACTCCACTTTTCTCTTTTCTTCTTGGCATTGTAGCTAATTCTTTCGGAGAAAGGCTTGCACGAGTCTTCAAGGAGGAAGGATGTGTGTTACATGGGCGGAGACTGTAAGAAAAATATCAAGCCCGCGACACTTGGCTCAAATTAAATATTTCACATTATCATGTTTGTGTAATTTTGGCGCGATTATTATTTCTATATTCTTAACGCTGGTTTATTTGTATAATTCTGGCACAAATTTGTTACTTCTCCATTTGGTATAAGTTGTCTGTATTTGCAGGGATTTTATCTGGCATCTGTTACGAAATCAGGATGCTTAACGGTACATGACTTCGAAACTCTTTATTGTACGGTATATGGTCCATCATCAAGTAAGTTTTCATACTCTGATGGATATAAAAGATTGTCTGAGACTAATTCTTCAAGTACTCTGCTAGATGTTCTTAGTTGATACTCATGGAGATGCTGTGATACTAAAATTATTTTTCTTTTTTCAATTTTAGATTTCATGTACTTTGTTTTGTTACTTCCATCAATAAATATTCACTTTGTTTTGTTACTTCCATCAATAAATTTTGTGATAAAAATATTTTCCATGGAAAAAAAAAGCCCAATCAAACACAGCCTTACTTTCAAGACCTTAACCAAGTTGAAAGACTAACTGATAACTTGCTTATTTTACACATTTAGTGTCCAAAAGCGTACTGATTACATGAATATGATGCAAGAAACTACACCCTTCCTTCGGCTATATGTTTAAGTTATACACGAAGAAGAAAGAATGATATGGAAAATGTTAACTGAAACCAGAACAGAAGTTGAAATGTTAGCTGGTATCAATCTTCTATTGATTCAGTTATTGTTGAATCATGATACCATCTATCAATGTGCACTGTTTTACTGTAAAATAATTCCAAATGAATATAACTTAATCAATACATGTTTTAGTTGTCTTGGTGAAGCACTATACTGCTAATATTTCTCAGAAGGATAATGGAAGAGAGATTTTCTAGGTAATCAAACAATATAGGTTAGATTAGTTAAATGAATATCATAGATGATATTCATTCTCTTCTCCAAGGAAGTCAACTACTGTACTAATCTAACCTATATTGTTTGAAATGATTACCTAGAAAATATCTCTTCCAATTTGTAAATTATTTCTGGACCCTCTTGGTGTTATAACTTGTAGCTATAGTTAACATGAGAGACATGTTTTAACATTGACAAAGTATTAAAAAAAAGTTGGTATTCCATAGGTTGGGTCTAATATCAGTTCTTTCTAGGTTTGTTGCAGGATGGAACAAAACCTTTGTTGCATATTGATGCTGGGGCATTGGATGTTGTTCGGTGGAATCCAACAAATCAAGATGAGGTAAGAATATGAAACTATTTGAAGAAAAATGCCGGTTAGTGCATAGGTTATGATGCACAAAAATCTTTATTTGTGTACACTATCTAGACATTTTCTTTGGCAAACTAGCCGCTTTGTTATTTCTCATTTGCGAAGTTATGCCTTTGGTGGTCATTCCTAAATATTCTCGTCACCACCTCAATATGTAAAGTCATTTTGTGGAAGAAAGAGGCTCATTATTGGAAGGGAGAGAAAGCTAAGGTTAATGAATGATCCACCGTGTACTTGTTTTTGCTCTAAAGTACAGTGTGCTTCAACTTCGTAGGTATAGGCTTTTGACCAACTCAACCTATGGGCCAGGTTCAATGACAGTTTTGCTGGAACCTTCTGCCATTTCTTCCGTGCATTAATAGCCGCAGAAATAGGAGCAAAGATAGGAAAAAGATAAATATTAAAACTGTCCACTGGAGATAAGGAAATATGATATGCTTAGATATGCAAGCATTTTCTGTTGTGCATAAATAGGTGGTCAAAACTTATAAAAACATATTTGTCTAACCTCGTCTGTTCTTCATGATATAACAGTTAATTTTTGTGGAATTCTTCTAATGATTAGGTTCATGTGTAAATACCTAGACTCACCATAGTTTAGATGGAATATAGGAAGTACAGGGGTTACCATGTTAATGAACTGGCATCCATGACTTCATGAATGCCGTTATAATAATATCTCTCTCCATATAAATATATATGATTATTTATAAGGGCACATCAAAAGTTGATCAGGGCTAGCCCAAATCTAACTTTGGTTTATTTACAAGTTTGCCATTGAAAAACTTACTCAGGGCTAGCCCAAATGTAAGTATATAAGTCAACTTTTTATTTTTTTGCTCTTCTTCTTCCTCACAAGAAGAAGAACAAGAAGAAAGAAGAACAAGGACAAGAAGAAGAAGAACAAAAACAAGAACAAGAAGAAAGAAAAACAAGAAGAATATCTATTTCTCCAAACCCTAGTTTATTTTTTTTGCTCTCATCTAATTTCTCATATTTCTTTCTTCAAACCCTAGTTTGTGGATAAAACCCTAGTTGTAGAAGAAATTGGATTATCAAATCTATTAATCTATTAATCAAATTTTCTTCATTAATATATGAAATTATGGCTGAAATCCTAGTTGTAGAAGAAATTATGGATGAAACCCTAACTCTATAAGAAATGGACTTGCTGAGCAAGTCCGTATCAGGACTGCCACAATTTCTGGCAGTCCTAGAAGTATTGAGGACTTCCAGAAATTGCGGCAGTCCAGAAAGGGACTTGCTGTACAGCAGGGCTGTCACAATTTCTTGCAGTCCTAGAAGTATCGAGTACTGTCAGAAATTGTGGTAGTCTTGAAAAGGATTTGCTATACGGCAAGACTGCCATAATTTTTGGCAGTCCTAGAAGTATTGAGGATTGTCAGGAATTGTGGCAGTCCTGAAAGAGACTTGTTGTACAGCAAGTCCATTTCAGGACTGCTACAATCTCTGGCAGTCCTAAAATCGAAATGGCCGAATGAAAAAAAAATATGTTAGAGTTTATTTCCATCTTGATAATAGAGTGAAATATACATTTTAGGGTTTATTTTCATGTATTTTTTGTGAGAAAGAATGAAATAAACATGTTAGGGTTTATTTTCATGCATTCTTTGTGAGGAATGAAAATAATGAGAATGAAAATGATGGAAAAGAAAACTAGGATTTAAAGTGGGAAAATGGTGAAGAAGAAGATGAAGAAGAAGATGTATAGTTTGAGGAGTGGGAAATGGTGGAGAAGAAGAAGAAGAAGAAGAAGAAGAAGAAGAAGAAGAAGAAGAGGAGGAGGAAGAAATCTAGGGTTTTGGAAGAGAGTGAAATTTTGAAATGAAGCTTAAAATTTGGGTTTGGGGTGTGTGTGGGGTTGGGACAGCCCAAAGAGTAAGAAAATGGGATGTCCTGAGTAATTTTCCCTCAAACATGGGCTAGCCCCAATCCTGGCTAGCCCTGATCAACTTTTGATGTGCCCTTATAAATAATCACATATATTGGGGTGAGGTTGCATACATTTTGACCCTCTCCAAACCTTGCATAAGTGGGAGTTTCGAGGCATGGCACCTCTCTCGCCAGCTCCTTGCTCAACATAAGGTCATTTAGTGGAATGCTAGGCGATTGGCGATAAACTATTGCAGGGACTAATGACTGGTGATGGTAGGTGCCACATCTGTATGCATCACATATTAGGCATAATATTTTGTTGCTCTGATACCAGATCAAAGCTCTATTTGGCTGTTGAAGATTGTGATTTAATTTATAAATGATGTTTGAGGGGAAAGAGACAAAAACCAAAGGTGAGGATTTTTAGTTGTTCTATTGACCTGGAAAATATTGAGAAATTTTTCATAATGTGGAATATATGGCATTTTCCCCTCTCTTAGGATCAGTACCTGCTAGGGTAGTTGGAGAGACTTTGTTCTGTCTATATTTCCTTATCGTATGTGTGTTGGATTTTCCAGAAGCTAGTTAACAATATGGTTCGCAGTATCGGCCCTCAACTATATCGTATCATTTTAGGCATATCCTGATCCAACATTAACCGCTACCAATACCGGCCCGACATTTGGACTATCTTTCCAGTCAAACAAACAAAAGTACATGGAAAAAAGAGGAATATGGGAAAAACGGTATCAACACAATGATTCAGCGTGTCAAAAGCTACATGCTAGAACGTGTCGATAAAATTCCTCATCTGACTCGTTAGAATTCCTTATCAACACACCGTAACCATTCCATTTGTCGAAGTTGTATATTTATAAATTCACAACATCCGTCAATCTTATTATTCCATTCGAAGCTAACAAGAAAGAACAAATGATACCTAAACGTACAAAATATTTTCTAGTTTTTTATAAGAACTAATAACTATTATTAATTTTTGCTTTCCGAAATGAAGAACTCTGGTACTCCAATATGAAACCTCTGAAACTGTCAGAAACCCCAATGCCTACACTCATAAGAAAGATCCAAGACCGATTCAGATACTATATTCTGAACCTTGGTGTACAGCTATTGAAAGTAAACCGAAGATTCTTTTCCTTTATTTTTAATCCATAAAGGTACGCTGGCAAAATGGTATTGATGTTCATGCTTCCCAAGTATGTTGCATATGTAATTTGTTGGGAGTGTTTTAATTCTTCCCTTGTATGCCTTTTCTTGAATGCTTTATAGTTACATGTTGGGGATAATTATGTATCAATTCCAGTATGTACGTTAGTTGTTTTGTAGTTAAATCAAGAGACTACTCATCAAGGACATATATGACGTGGTGGTAGGCAGTGTTATCCATTTCTTATCATTGTATGATTCAATCATGTTGGCATTAGGTCCTTGATTGAATCAATTATTAAAACTTGGCACATTCAAGATGAACCATGATACATCTTTTTGCTGATTAGTTGTTGTGTTAATTGATTAGACTAGAGCGTATTTTAATTCTTAGCTAGACATGAGGAGATAAACTGTAGGGTTTGACGAAGATGGTGTATGAGAGGTAATTTCAGCATAGCTGTACAGACTATATTAGAAGGCTGCTATATCTAGTATGTCATATGCTTAAATGTCTAGTCATGAAACAAGTTGAAAATTGAAATAGAACTTAAATAGTTAAACGAGCTGACATGATTAGAGGTAGGTCTAAACGAACGTGGATTGAGGTTTTAAAGAATGATACGTGTTGCAGAGGATCTGGCCCTTAACAGAGCTGAAGGGAAGAAAAGGATTCAAACAGAGCCAACCCAAAGATTTGGGATACAGGCTTTGTTGTTGTTGTTGTAACTTAAAATAAATGGGCACAAAAGAGTGCATTGATGCGAACTAAGATGTGCTTTCCACATTTGAGCCTTACATTGTGCTACCTTGTGTGTATACTATCTTCTCCACGATTGACGCTTCTTTCCACTTGTGATCCATTCACATAGTTCATCGTCTTTGGCAAACTGTTGGACCTTGCATTGAGAAGGTTTTTGGAGATAGCAGGAAGGGTATGCTTTTTGCACGTGTACAATGTGAGGTTCTAGTTTTTCTAGACCTAACCATAGGGTACTGTGCACCCTGTTTGTGTGTGGGTGTCTGCAAGTCTTGTAATTGTAGATGTTTGGCTCACTTGGTGCCTTCTCTAACATGCACTTGTATCCATGAAAGTAAGTTGCTGCTTTTTAGTTAGTAGCTTGTGTTTGGCATGAATTTTATACTGGTATTTATTCCCCTTTTACATTTTTTGTGTTTGTAGTGGTGAAGGTTTAATAGCCTTACCTTATGTTTTAATTCTGCAGGTTGCTTGTACATCTAGACATGACAGTGAAGTGCTTATATATGATATCGGTCTCGTATCTTCTGAACCTGTTGAAGTAAGTTGTTGCAATATGTTATTTGGACCTGTTATCTTCATGCTTTTATTGAACTCTACATAATTTCATACCGTTTGTGATCAGTGGCTTATCTTCTGAACCTGTTGAAGAAAGTTTTTGCATTATATTACTTAAACCTGTTATCATCAGGCTTTTGCTGAACTCAACTCAAATTTGTCTCATCATTAGATAACAAAAGGAAACCTTTCTCAGCTCCATAACAAAAGGAAACCTCAATATTCTAGGAATAACCTCGTTGCTTTTTTTTCAGTTGTTGTAGTGCTCCCCATCATAATAACATTGTGATTTCAGGAATAATTGCATATAAAGTTTCACTGCACTCACTTTAGGTCATTAACGCATTGTACCCTCTATAAGGTGTTAGTTAGCCACTATAACATATGGCATGGAACATGAGAGGTAGTAGCCATTTAAAGGATTGTACACAATATCCAATAATCTTGACATGAGATGTTTGTGTTATGTTTGTAATATGGTCCTTAAGAAACATAACATCCTCTTTATCTTCTAGTGTAGGTGTTAAGCAAAGAATGTGTTAGGTTTTCTCGACTGAGTGAGGGAGTCCGTGAAGGTTTCTCAGATATCACTTTTGCTTCAGCAGACAAGTCAAGGTTGGTAACATCTTGGTCAGAGTACTTAACTAGTTATAAGTTTTTATGTTCTCCTTTGATTGTTAACTTGTACAATGGCACACCTAAGCGCTTATGCTTCTCTCTGAACAAAGGCTGCCCCCTTTTGTTATGTGCTTGCTGTTGTAAAAAAAACCCTAGATATCAAACTGTTACCTCCAACATAAGTCATTTCCAAGTATATAAACGATTTCTGCAATGACTTAGATGTGCTAAAAAAATGTGTAAGGACTAACCTTTCAAACACTACCAGTAATTGCACGAGAAATAATGATATCATAACGCTTTGAATCATTTGTTCTGACCTGAAATAATCAGAATAACTCAACATCTCATGAAGGATTGTTCAGACTAAATCATTTGAAAGTTATCATAGACATATCAAGTGTAGTATCTGAGCTTACAGTGTAACAAGATTCGAGGGAAACTGCCATAGTACGCAATTATACATATTTATGTAAATCTCTGATTTTTTTGCTTAGAATGATAAACTATGTTGCACGGACACGAACAAGATACGATTTGGAACGGCGACACCAATTCTGCACCTATATTGGTATGTCCTAGTGTATTTGCAATGTCCATGCGGTGTCAGACATGACATCTTGTTTGGAGTATCAATGCTTCCTACATGTTAGATCCCGACTTGGGAAGTTAAAATACTAAACTAGAATGCATAGCCAACCAAATAAATGTGTCTTCCTTTTTGATATTTTGTCGCTGTAATAAATGTGAGACATAAACCATTATCATCGGAGTCTTTAGTAAATTAAGACGTTACTACCTTACAAATTGAAAATATAAGATACTTTTGAATGGACACAGGTATCTGGGAATATGAGATTGTTTGCTACAAATAGCACCCAAGGTATTGACCTCTGACAAAGTATTAATAAAAAGGTAGGTGGAATTAACACCTAGCAAACCTGCAGGTAGATAGATGTCTGTTGGAGAGCAAACTTAGGGAAAAATATTTATTAATTTAGGTGTTTATCTTACTAGGGTTGTTGGGGGTATTTTGTGTTTCTATGGTGGACCTTTTACTAATTAACTATTTTTAACCAAATAATGATTAGCTATAATCTCTTATTTATATCCTATGTACACTACTACATAGAAAGTTTGTTCTCAGGCCTGATAATCATCAACGAAGAAGAAACAAGGCCCATATGTCTCTAGTGCACCATCTCTTGGAGCGAAGATTGTGGGTTGGGGTGGGCATACGGTTCCAAGATCCGCGGTTCCGATTCGGCCCGAACCGTAAAATGTCCAAACAAGCTGGATCCTAAAATTTGAAATTTAAACGGGACGGGCCGGGGCGGGTCGTGTGACACTAACATGATGGGGCATGTCCTATTTTCAAAATAAACGAGACCCCGGACTGGCCCGTTTCTAGGGGTATGTATCTTTTTTTATCAATTTTGAATTTTTTTGCTATTATAGTTTATAGATAATAGAACATGTTATTGTTTAGTAAACAAAATTTTAGAAATTTGGGAAGACATAAGACTTGTTTGTTCTTATAGACAATAGAACATATGTAAATGTTACTATTCTAGAATTATTTGAAATTTTTTTGGGACCTGTTTGGACCCGCGGGTCGGCCCGGTTCGGATCCGTTTTGAACGGGTCAAGCCCGTTTCGGTTCCAATATTTTTTGGAGCCGTCCCGTCCCGCTAATTAACGGGTTCGGTCCGGATCCATAAAATTTTGGCCCAGCCCGACCTGTGCCCACCACTAATTGTGGGTGCTCTTCTTCGATGTATAAGCATAAGATACAGAGCTTTAAGGTGAAGAGAATTATTTTCACGAAGGAGAATGTGTGTGTGTATAGGAAAACTAAGCAAACTTTTACTTTCCGAAAATATTCTTCACTAACCTTCAATATGTATTAAAGTTGATAAGGGTATATATTCTACTATATAATAGGAGAACTAGGCTTCACCGTAAAACTTTTACTTTTCCAAAAATATCCTTCACTAACGTTCAATATGTATTAAAGTTGACAAGGTTATATGAGTAATTAGAAAAAGTAATTAAATATGTATAAAGGTATGCATGCATGCATGCAAAGTAGGCAACTTGGAGAATAATAGTTAATAAAGCATGCATGCAAAGTAGGCACAAGAGTCTAATAGACAAGAGATAAAGTAGGTAGCCAACCTTTCCTATTCATGTTATTTATTTTTTCTCAACTTTCAAGCCCCCTAATTAAATTTCCAAATCTCGTAAAGACTCACGGACAACACAAAAAAAAGAAAAGAAAAGAAAAGAAAAGAGAACGAAAATGTCCACCGGCGGTGGCAGTAAGAAGTCAATATGCACCATCTGCTTCAAGGATCTGAAACCTATCGCTAAGTAGGGGTGAGCATATAATGGTTGAAAACCGAAAACCGAACCGAAATATGACAAACGGTTCGGTTTTTCGGTTATCAGCTCGGTTTACGGTTTGAAAATTTGAAAATTTGAAATAACGGTTCGGTTTTCGGTTTTTCATCCGAAAAACCGGACCGAACCGAAAACCGATTTAGATTTAGTAATTTATCAAACTACCCACAATATACATATACTAATGTTTATTAACCCCTAACTGAGCGCACTCTCTTCTCCTATTCTATGTCGGTGCTTCTTTGAGCACTCTCTCTATCTACCCTCAATCTATATATACTAATATATTTTACTCTATGTAATATAACAATTCATAAATACAATAATGTCATATATTTTTTAAAATTTTGTTATTTAAATAGGCTCATTTTGCTAAAAACTTGAAGGCCATGCACATTGGCCCATGAAACCGAACCGACCGAAAATCGAATCGAATTAATTCGGTTCGGTTTTTGTTCGGTTTTTATAAAAACGGTTCGGTTTTCGGTTTTGAAAAATACGGTTTACGGTTATTTCGGTTTTCACATATTCGGTTCGGTTTGAACCGATCCGAACCGATGCTCACCCCTATCGCTAAGGACCTCCCTCCCATCCAAGCAGTATGAAATACGTGCAACGCATGTGCATATATATAGGGTTAGGGTTAGTTCGGATTGGTAGCCCTGTCGTCCTCGACCGTTGGATCGAACGGGCGCGCCCGCCACCCCCCCCCCCCCCCCCCCCCCCCCCCCCCGTCCCCCTCCCCCTCTCCGATTCGATGATGGAGGGGGCGGGGCTCTGCGAGCGAGACTTTTGATCTGCAATATATATATATATATATATATATATATATATATATATATATATATTTTTGGAATAAGGGTGAATTTATTCCTCGCATAAAGCGGAAAAGGTATTAAAGTACAACATCACAACTTCCATGCCCCAGTAAGCTATTGTGGGGCCATTACCGATACATCGAATTCTATATTATGTAGAATTCCAATAGGGGGGGTAGTCAAGCCCTCAAAAATACGTCTGTTCCGCTCCTTCCAGATGTGCCAAACAGACGCAGCAAGACGAACTCTGGCTCGTCTAGCCCACCCCGGATCCCGACCGCTGTGATCTCGGATCCAACTGAGAATGCTCCGAATGTCACGGTCCATCCCCACTCCTCCTCTCAGCTGCGCACATTGCTCAGTCCAGATGTGCCAGGACACCGAGCAACGAAAGAAGAGATGCTCCATGGATTCATTATCATCAGTACATAGCACACATTTGGCATCCGGGATCAGCATCCCGAACCGAATGAGTCTATCTCTCGTCATCAATCTACCCCGGAGGAGACGATAAGCACAAAGTTGTATTTTCCGTGCAACTCCCTTGCCCCAGATGAACTCCACCTCCTCAGCCTGGTCGTGGTGGGTCCGGACCAGCTCATAGCAGCTACGAAAGCATAATAGACCTGCACCTCCCCCCGTACCTGGGCCGGCCCAGTTCCAAGAATCCTCCGCCTGGCTAGCGTCAATGGGAATAAGGAGAATCTCAGCTGCCAGCTGACCAGTAAAAGGGTAACCCTCTGGCCTCCAAACTCCGTCTCTAATGATCCGGCTGCATGTGAGGCCCCTTCTTGCTTCCCTGTCCAGCTGTCCTCCCAAAATCTCGAGGAGGGATCTGGAACCCAACCATGGGTCTAGCCAAAGGTCGGTAGTCGTCCCATCCTTCATGCGCCTGCAGATCGCCGTCTGGAGCACCGGTCTACATCTCAGGATGGCCTTGAATGTGACCGAGAAATTGTTGTCAATCCGGCAGGCCCAGAAGTTAGTCCTCCGTAGGTATCTGCTAGCCATCCAGTCCGCCCAGAGCGACCCCCCTTGATGAATTTCCATGCCATCTTCACACAAGCTGCCTTCCGAACTGCATGAAGAGGCCTCAACCCAACTCCTCCTTCCTCCCGAGGCCGACATAACTGATCCCATGATATCGCATGGATCCCTCCTCTCCAGATAAAGTTAGCGCAAATAGCCTCCACCTTCCGAATAGTAGCTGTGGGGATCTGGATAGACTGGAGCCAGAACATAGTGATGCCCGCAATGACCGACCGCACCAACTCAATCCGTCCCCCAAATGAAAGCCCCGCCGCTTGCCAGCCCTCCACTCTCTTCTGAGCAAAGTCAACCAAGCTATGACAATCCTGCTCTCGGGCATAGTTGACCGTAAGCGGGACCCCCAGGTATTTCACTGGAAGCTCGTCTCTGTCCACACCTAAGGCGAAGGCTCTCTCCTCCTGAAGTGTGCACCGGGAGCTGAAGTAGACTCTGCTCTTCTCTCGGTTTAACTGGAGCCCAGATAGCCGTCCGAACTCCTCCATAATGTCAGAGAGCGCTCTCAATCCCCTCATGGAAGGATGGAGAAGCACCAATAAATCAGCATAAATCAAATGGGATACATCAGGACTCACCAACCGGAAAAGGGGAACAATCCTCCAGCTATGAACTGCTATATCCATCATACTCGTGAAATACTTCATCACCAAGGTAAAGAGGTACGGGGAGAGGGGGTCGCTCTGCCTCAACCCCCTGTTGCTACTAAAATAGCCATGTGGCGTGCCCTGAATGAGGACAGAGAAGGTAGGGGAGCATATGCACTCCCTCACCCTCGTCACCCATCTCTCGTCAAACCCCATGGCAAGCATCAAGTGGCAGGAAGTCCCGATTGACCGTGTCATAAGCTTTCCGAAGATCAAGCTTCACACAGGCCTTCATCCCCTCCGGTTTGCTGAACTCCCGCACCATCTCGTGAGCAAGCAGACTGTGCTCCGCAATCGACCGACCCTTGATGAACGCTGCTTGGTTCTGGGACACGAGGCCCTGCATAATACCCTCCATACGCCTGCACATAAGATGAGTGATAATCTTGGAATAAGGGTGAATTTATTTGGAATAAGGGTGAATTTATATATATACCCTCCATACGCCTGCACATAATACCCTCCATACGCCTGCATATTTTATATATATATATATATATATATATATATATATATATATATATATATATATATTTGGAATAAGGGTGAATTTATTCCTCGCATATAGCGGAAAAGGTATTACAATACATAATAGCACAACATCCCGAACCCCCAAACTATAGTATTAGGGGGTCATTACAGATACATCGAATTCTATATTATGTAGAATTCCAATAGGGGGGTAGCCAAGCCCTCAAAAATACGCCTGTTCCGCTCCTTCCAGATGTGCCAAACAGACGCGGCAAGGCGAACTCTGGTTCTTCTAGCCCACCCCGGATCCCTGCCGCCGTGGTCTCGGATCCAGCTGAGGATGCTCCGGATGTCTCTGTCCGCCCCAACTCCTCCTCTCAGCTGCGAACACTGCTCGGTCCAGATGTGCCAGGACACCGGACAAAGAAAAAAGATATGCCCCATAGATTCATTCTCCTCCTTACATAGCACACATTTGGCGTCCGGAATCTGCACCCCAAACTTGAGGAGTCTGTCTCCCGTCAGCAGTCTACCCCGAAGGAGACGGTAAGCACATAATTGCATTTTTCGTGCAACCCCCTTGCCCCAGATGAAGTCCACCTCTTCAGCCCGGTCATGGTGGGGCCGAACCAGGTCGTAACAGCTACGGAAGCAGAATAGGCCTGATCCACCTCCCGTACCTTGGCCAGCCCAACTCCAGGAATCCGCCTGCTGGCTCTCGTCAATAGTAACTAGTCGGATCACCTCGGCAAGCTGGGTAGTATAAGGATATCCCTCTGGCCTCCAAACTCCATCTCTGATGATCCGACTGCAAGTGAGCCCTCTGCCCGCTTCTCTGTCTAGCTGACCTCCCAAAATCTCGAGTAAGGATCTGGAACCCACCCAAGGATCAAGCCATAGGTCAGTCGTCGTCCCATCCTTCATGGTCCTGCAGATAGCGGTCTGAAGCACCGGGCGACACCTCAGAATGGCCTTAAACGTGACCGAGAAATTGTTGTCAATCCTGCAGGCCCAGAAGTTATTCCTCCTAAGATATCTATTCGCCATCCATTCCGCCCAGAGAGACCCCCCTTGATGAATCTCCAGGTCATCTTCACACAAGCCGCCTTCCTGACCGCCTGAAGAGGCCTCAACCCCACTCCTCCTTCCTTCCGAGGGCGGCATAACTGGTCCCAGGAGATCGCATGCATCCCTCCCCTCCAGATGAAGTCAGCACAAATGGCCTCCACTTTCCGAATAGTAGCCGTAGGGATCTGGATAGACTGGAACCAGAACATCGTGATACCCGCAATAACTGATCGCACCAACTCAATCCGTCCGCCAAACGATAGCCCCGCAGCTTGCCAGCCTTCCACTCTCCTCTGAGCAAAATCCACCAAGCTGTGGCAATCCTGCTCTCTGGCATAGTTGACTGTCAGCGGGACCCCCAGATATTTCACTGGGAGCTCGCCTCTGTCCACGCCCAAGGCGAAGGCCCTCTCCTCCTGCTGTGTACACCGGGAGCTGAAATAGACACGGCTTTTCTCCCTGTTCAACTGGAGCCCAGATAACCGCTCGAACTCCTCCATAATGTCAGAGAGCGCTCTCATTCCCCGCATGGTTGGCTGGAGCAGCACCAATAAGTCGTCAGCATAGATCAAGTGGGATACAACCGGACTCACCAAGCGAAAAAGTGGGACGATCCTCTTGCTATGCACTGCCATATCCATCAAACATGTAAAGTATTCCATCACCAGGGTAAAAAGGTACGGTGAGAGTGGGTCACCCTGCCTCAACCCCCTGTTGCTCCTGAAGTAGCCATGCGGCATGCCCTGGATGAGGACAGAGAATGTAGGGAAGCAGATGCACTCCCTCACCCTCTCAACCCACCTATATATATATATATATATATATATATATATATATATATATATAGGGTATATATATAGGAGTTTAGCAGTGATGACGTCTTTACAGACGATCTAGGGTTTCGAGCGCCGGCTTGGGATCCTGGGGCGCAGTAAACTGAAGAGGTGGGCATCACCAACATTAATAAGGAGGCTTCGAAAAACAATTAGGGGGGATGGTCTGTAATGCCCCGCTCCGCACGGCGCATTACGCTGAGGCGTTGACTCAAAGAGTCGCATTGACCGAATGAAATGCATCGATGCAAAACGATGCGAGAGTTACGTTGTCCCGAGCAACACATCGAACTAAGTCGATGCGAAGAGTTGAATTGTCCCAAAGTATGCATCGAGTTGAATCGATGCGAAGCGCCGCATTGTCCCGAAGGATAAGTGCGTTGAGACGGCTACAAGATTCTAAGAAATCGAATCGACCAAGGCGCAAGTCCGAATCGATGCAAGTATTGATTTTAGTTGGTTTCATGTGCATGCTATACGTTTACGCTGAAATATTAGAGGTCGACATTTTGCCTTATTCAGTAAGGGGTCCGGGAAACCAAATTACCGCCTCGCAACGGGCTGAGACTTGGGCACGGTAAGCCAAATCGGACGTATAATTCAGTGAAGCACGAAGTGCTCGAATGGCTAAGTCAGGAGAGTTGGCCGTGCAACGAAGTTATGAAATCGAGCCGCATCGGCTCGGCGAAACGACAAGGCGTATCGACTCAAGGTGAGAGGATTGACTCTTCTTTTTACTCCTTCATGCCTAAGTCAAAATATATCATTGTATGCTAAGTTAACCTATCGACGCCACGGACGTGGTCCGATCGGAAGATAAACTGTAGTGTGTGTCGAACACTAGTTAGAACAATTGAAATAAAACGTGCATCAATGCACGAGTCGCTATGGAACATTGGATATCGCAAAGGCGAGCGCCTTAGTGCGCAAGCCGCCATAACATGGGATAACTGTATTCGGCGAGTGCCTTAGTGCACGAACCATTCCGTGCCTTCGCGCACGAGTTAGAAGGCTAGAACATTGAATGACAATATGTGAAGCGCCCTAGCGTGCAAGCCACGAACATTGAAACACTAAGGCTAAGAACATGGAAATACGGCTTCGATGCGTGCATCAAGTGCACGACGCGAAGGAAAGATGATAAATGTGTCAAGCGTGCCTACGTGCACGAGAATCATAAAAGATGGCTTCGTTGCGAAGAGAACAGTTGTGGCATGTAGGCGACGGAACTGTTAGATGTGGCATGATGTCTCGAAAGGTGTTCAGGACCTTCGGGTCGTTCGGTTGACGAACATTGAGTTGAGGCATGATGCCATTGAACATTGAAACGAAATATGAAATTTAAGAACATAGAAAGCTAATGGAAGAAATACGAGATGAATAAGTCCGAGTCTCGGACTCAAGACTATACTTGGTTGTTTGAATAATAGTTCGTTGCATGGTCGAATGGAATGGACTTGAGATAAATGTGATAATCTCCCGTGTACGGGTGTTCCTCGAACGGTTAAGTGCCGGGGCGCTAGAACCATTTGGCCTAGGAGGGAATGTATCTTTGATAGGCGCACATCCGTAAGACGATTAGCGACCGCTTAGCGAGATGTGAAAAGCCGCAAATGATGGTATGCAGCGGTAGATCTCCGTATTTGGGACAACAACCCACTACGAGAGGCGCCGGGCTACCCAATTCGAGGAAGAAAAGAAAGAAAAGAAAGAGAGAAAAGAAAGAAAGAAAAGAAACGCCTTTAATCCATTCCGACGTGGATACGCCAACGACCTTCATATAGTTAAGGAACGATTGGTCGAAAGTACAGGCACGTATGTGTCCCGCACACATAGATCCTGCTTAGAGAGCACTTATAACATGACAGGGTAGGAATGGAGCGTATTCACCTTGCGTCAGTGCAAGGGCGAGTGCGTCGACTTGGTAAGAAGTCGGGCCACGAAACAAACACGAGATTGCTTGCCTGCTTGCCTATTCAATTCAAATAACATGCTTGCCATGATAACATGCTTTACGCTTTCGAATATGCCATGAAATCGACCTTAAGGAGAATATAGCAAGATCATAAGCTAAGTTGCATGATTCAACATAAATACTACAATGTCGGTTTAGAAAGAAGGTCTTTGCATCAGTACATGCGAGGACAAACGTACTGATCTTCCACCAGCTTTCATGCAGGGTGCATGGAATGGATTGCTCGCGGCGGAGCTTCGCTTGAACGCGTTGAGGCTTGGAATGCCGAAGCGTAGTGAAGCGTGCGATTGCCTTGACGCTCGGACTTGCAACATGATTGATGCGGCCGAGATATAGAAGGCATGATGTATGGAACGGTAAAATCCTTTGTGGGCAAGAGAGAACCTGAGTGTTGTAGCCAATCTGGCATATATTGTTGGGCTATCAAAAGCCTTTGTAATCTCAGTTCGAATATCAATAAAAAGAATTGTTTCGTATACTCTGTTTTTCTTTCGTTATTAATATCAATTCAAAGATAACCATTTAAGAACTTGTCATCTTGCCTTGCACGAGCGCAACTCCAGGCTCGTGCGGTATCACGCCCCCTGCGAGGACGATGATTCGGGTGATTCCGGGGTTGGGACGTGACATGGTCGACTATCGCCCACCGACGACGAGGAAGAAACTTTGGAGGAAGAGATGGAGGAGGGGGATGAGAGCAGTGGGAGTTCACCGGAGATAGGTATCCTAAAGGAAAGAGGCGAACGGTTGTTGCGGCTAACGGCCCACTATCGACGACTGGCGCGGGGGGGGGGGGGGGGGGGGGGGGGTCGACGAAATCCGAGGGGTCTGGAGGAAGGATGGGCCCTACAGAGGAGGTTCGGAGGTCTACACTTAGGAAGGGATATTGGTTCAAGGCTGATGTCCGGAGTAGGGTCTCGACAGGCCAACCAAGGATCCCTCCTCCATTTCGCACCATGGGAGATGATGCAGATAATCATTGCATGGAGAAAAATCGTGGGCTGAGGAATGTTGACTGGGCGTATCAAAACCAAATGTCGAGATACAATATATAGAACCAAAGATGGTAGATGGCCGTCGTCGTGCCCAGTTTACGTCAAAGGACTTGGAAGAGACTTCAGAATACTAGAACAACACCCTGATCGTCTATGCGAATCGTGTCTGGCAACCACAGGGCAACATGGAGATATTTCCGCATGACAACGACTTCTACTATGTGAGATTTGGGTTGGATGAAGGTGCAGAACGCATAGTGCATGGGGGACCGTGGACTTTTGACGACATGTTGATCATTCTCAACCAATGGCACCTGGACGCCAAGTGTGAGCGGGACCTTCTCCATACAGCTCCGCTTTGGATCTGTCTTCCAGGCCTACCTATCCAGTTCTGGAGCTGATGAAGCTTGCGAGCATAATCGGAAAGCCAATGAAAACTGACAAGGCAATTGCTTCGAAATCACGTCTCATATGCCCATTTATTTGTGGAGAGTGACGCCTTTACTGAGCTTCCACTAACAGTAGAATTTGAACTGCCATCTGGCACAGTATTTATCTCAGACAGTTGATTACGGATGGATGTCTCCTGTGTGTTGTAGATGTCAATGTGTTGGGCATGCGATTAAATCATGCCCACTGTCGGTAGGAGAGGAAGTGCAGGATGCATAACTAAGCAATCACCAAAATCTGAACCTGGAGATTCGACAGGAGGATGGTGGGTTACAAATGGAGGAAGCCACTCCTATGACAGTGGAATCTGCGTCGGGTTCCCTAGCGGCGGGCTCATCCTCCATCCTAGGGAAGTGGCAGTCTGGCGAGAGCATGGAGAACGGGGAGGGGCACCCTCTGGACAATTAGCCCTCTACTAGGACCGTAGTTTGATGCAGACAAGGAGCCATTCCCCACTTGCGAGCAGTGGGCGAGAAGTTGGAGTTAGTTCCAGCACCAAGCTCAACTATTGAAAAAAGTGTTCTTTAACATATGTTGCAGAAGCAAAGGTCTAGTGAAGGAGTTATTAGGAATTGAAGAAGGAACCTTGCCTGTTAGATACCTTGGTATTCCCCTTTCTATTCAGAAAACAACTTACCAGGTTTGACAACAAATCATTGAAGCATGCAACAGAAGACTGGAGGGATGGCAAGCTTTAGTGTCTTTTGGAGGAAGGATTTTGGTAGTCAATGCAGTGATATATGCTATGAACAGTTACTGGCTTCAATCCATGCAAATCCCTAAGGCTACTACTGGCCAAAATAAAATCTATGCCAAATTTATTTGGAAAGGTAGTGTCGAAGTCATTAGCTGGAATCAAAGGAGGGGTGGGTTTGAGAAGCCTTACTGATTTAAAGCATACCCACATTCTAGCACTTTTATGGAAGCTCATAATGATGATTCTCTTTGGGCCACCTGGATGATAAGTAGATACATCTGGGGAAAAAACATTTGGGATATAGCTGTGGATAACAATGTCTCATCCACATTCAAAGCAATGTTGACGTTTAGGCCTTCTCTACTTATGCACCTACCTAGGGGCATTGCTGGAGGTGAGCATACAAGTATTTGGTTTGACCCTTGGATCCCAGGGATCATTGGAAGACTAGGGTGGGATAGTTTCTACGCTCTGAAAGGAAATGAGCAAGTGGACTATATCATAGAAAATGGGTACTGGAGACCAGAGCTACTACAAGCTACGTTCAGTCTGAGCAATCTTATAAAGGAGATACCTTTATACAGTGAGAAGGCAGATTTTTGGATCTGGAACAACCAAACAGAGTTCACCTTAATCAGCTAGCGGGGTAATTAGGGCCCCATCTCCAGAAGTAGACTGGTATAAGTAAGTTTGATTCAAGGATAATTGCAATAAGATGAGTTTTTGCTTATGCAAACCATCCAAGACGGGTTACTGCCCAAAAAGTGACTTCTACTGCACGTTATGAATATCAACGCAATTTGCTTATTGTGTATTCAGGAGGAGACTATGAACCATCTATTCTTCAAGTGCTCCTTCACTGCCTACATCTGGTCAGTATGCAGATTCAAATTACTCCTCGAAGTTGCAGCCTGCAAGGGGAGATGAGAGAAATACGAAAGTTCAAGAGGAAAGATATGTGGAATATGTAATTGCTAGAATAGTTCTGACTGCTACTGTTTGGCATAACTGGAAGGAGTGAAACAAGAGGCAGTTTGAGGAGGGGAAACAACATAAGAGATTAGTTTTAGAGAGAGTTATTGAGGATGTAGATATTCTGATCAGTAGTTATAATGATCTGAATATAAATCAGAGAATTAAATAGAAAAAGGGAAAACTGGTATTGCAGTTAGTACCCTGACCTATATTTGCCTCCCAAGATACTCACTAATCTGTTGAATTAGCTAATCTATCTTTAGTGTATTCAATTGGAATCTAGAAGAACTATACATATGGCTAGTGTGAAATATGGGCTACATAAGAAAAAGATGACCGGTCACTGGATATTTGAAAAATTGGAGACTATAATGCCAGGGGAAATGAGCTTCGGGTGGAAATGATTAATGAAAAACAGAGATTGATGGAAGTCCAACTAGAACAAAGTCTATTTGAATCATTTTCTTCCATTAACTACGTTAAGTGCCGTGTCATATGTAGCCTAAAAGTCCTATCCTTCTTTTCATCCTCAATCCAAGTACATTTAGGCCTTCAACCTACCCCTAGATTTAGCAGCTCCTTTAACTAATATTTTATCACTCCTAACAGGTGAATTTGTTAATCCAAACCGCCTGAGATGATTTTCTCTCATTCTCAATTGGTGCCGCCTCCAACTTCCCGTGAATATGCTTATTTCTCATCCTCTCTCTCAGTAGATACACAAGTTGATGGAATAACATCTTGAAAACCTTTGAGTTATATACATATTGTATTTCTTTGCTGAAACATGTAAATTAGCATGACATTGGGTGGTGTTCATATGCATCTTGAACATGAGGTCTTATGATGGTGGAACAATTCAGACAGTTTGAGTTCGATTGGGTCCAGTTGGGACTGATTAGAGATATGGTTCAGTTTGATTTATTTATTCAGTCACTTTTAGTTTGTTTATTAGGATTAGCTGTAATCTTTTGGTTAGCCATCAAGTTTCATATGGGTTATATATTGAAACGTAGTCAGATATTGTAATATTGATTACTTGAGAATTTGGTTTAAAGTTTGTGGTGTGATGCCTATTCCTAGAAGCATTCTTCTTCCACTTCTTTATATTACCCCTAACCCTAAAATACACCAAACTCACGTCTCCTCCTTCCCCTTTCCATACCGCTACTGCTGTTGCTGTTTTGGAGCATACCTGACAACACCAAAATCAGCCTTATCCTCCCCTTTGCATTAATAAATAGCCAATCAATCTTAAAACCCAATCCTTATTCCATCACCACAAAGATCAGGACCCAGTTAATGAATCGAGTTGATGATTAGATCATGGACATGAAGGTTTGTTGTTACAACAAATCTCAGGTATAAACACTAATAGTATTCCATTCAATTGAAAAATCTTGTTGTTTTTGGTTTTTTAATTACTAGAACATGTGATATTCATTGGGTTATTGTTTAGTCCCGTGGGTATCTATTGCATGCTTTTCATCTTCATACTTGGATCTAGGGGTACCTTCAGGTTTGATCCTGCATAATCTTATATGGAACACAGACTCATTATGAAATCACAAGGTGAATTCTCCCAACTCTTACTCTCAAGTCAGCTGTATTCGAGGTGCAGCAATAATCTATGATTGCTGAATCAAATTGGAAACTACAGTAACATTAGAGACGACTGGTGCAAATAGTAGGATGTTTCTGAGTAGAATAACTGGATATCAAATTGTGGTGCCAAGTGGGAAGAGGAACTCGGGGGTAGTAAACTCCTAGATGGAAATAACATAAAACCAGAGGTTTCTGCAATTAAGTTCCAAGGTTTGCAGTATTGGTATTGAAATCGGTATCGGATCCTTCCTATGAGTGTATCGGCTGCTTCAGATTGGAGTATCTGATTTTTTGGTATCGAAAAACAAATAATTATTATTAAATTATTAAAATTTTAGAATATTTTTTTAGGCATTTAGACATAATTTTAAATATATTTTGCGTAGTTTCATAATTGTTTTGTAATTAAATGAAATAGTAGTCACCCTAGCTGATTGGTTTACCTATAATAAATAAGTTTTCATTCTACTAAACTAGTCACATTACATGTTTACAACATTAGTATGCTTTTATGTTTTTGTCGATTAGTCTTTTTCGTTCAATTTTCCTTGCCGAGTTGAGTAGGAAAGAGACCCCAAATGTCGGTATCGGAATCGGTAAGTATCGGAAACGGAACATGCAAAACCGTGTTGGTATCGGCTGTATCGGATCGGTATCGGCCGATACTGCAAACTAATGGAATTAACATCCAGAATGCCTACAGGTATATTTTATATCTTCTGATGTACAAATAGCTCAACATAAAATGCTATATTGACTCCTTCTCGAATTAGCCAGTAGAAAAACTCTGAAAAATTGTACTATTTCATCAGCTACATTAATAATCTTTGCAGAATTGGTGATTTGTCGCTCATTTGGGTATTAGTTATTCTTCTCAGGATTTATACAGTTGTCTCTGAAAAATGTATGTTTGTGCATGCATGTGTTTTTGTTGTATTATATAAATATAAGCATTTTAGTTTTTATTTTCCCTTGTGCAGGTTGTTGGCATCTGCATTAGACGGTGCTATTTATGTATGGGATAGGCGGTCGGGTGATGTTCCATGTGTTGAACTTAATGCTAATTCACAAAACCAACTTAACAGTATTCAGTTAGACATGGAAGATAGGGTGAGTCAGATATACTACATCCTTCTTTACTTCGGTCATAGATTCTACTATGTGCATCTTTTGGATATTACAAGCTGAGATGGTACCTTATTTCTTAGACATTTGAAATATGTCAATTCAAGTCGCAGTTAAATCTTAACCGCTCTGATGTGAATCGACCAGATCGATTCACAAATAATTTATAGAAAAATAGAAATAGAAGGAAAAGAACGATCTTTATTAGAGAAAAGAACAAACTCCCAACTTTGATGAACGGACAAAGTCTAACTCCCTCTGAATGACGCTTGAGAGTTTCTTCTCAATACAAGCATAAGCAATAAAAGACGGCTAGACCTAATATATATAGAAAAAGCAAAGAGAAGGGTTATTTGTGGTGAAAGACCAAAATAACCTCCATGACTAAAATTAAATAAAATAAATAAAATGCCTAAACGGCTCCTCCGCGTCTCCTGCGACGTGCGTACGTGATGACGCCTCCACCACCCGAGGAAGGTGCGGCGCCAGGTGCGCTCGCATCAATACCCCCCTCTAAAAGAGCCACCTTGTCCTCAAGGTGGAAATCTGGAAACTGTGTCTGGAATCTCGCATAGTCCTCCCAAGTCGCGTCGCAGTCTGGTAGTCCCATCCAGTGAATCAGAACCTCCCTCGTCTGTCCTGGTCCCTGCCGAACTGCCCATACCTCCAAAGGCTCCAACTGCACCTCCATATCCTCCGTGAGTGTAGGAGGAAGAGTAGGCGACACCGCATGATCCCCGACCGCCTTCCTCAGCTGAGATACGTGGAAAACGGGGTGAATCGCCGAAGTGATCGGTAGCCTCAACCTATATGCCACCTGTCCAATCCTGGCCTCCACCTGATATGGACCAAAGTAACGAGCCGCCAGCTTCTCATTCGGCCTCCTCGCCATCGACCTCTGCCTGTAGGGACGTAGCTTGAGATAAACCATATCTCCCACCTGGAAGCTCACGTCCCGTCTATGCCTGTTCGCCTGAGCCCGTATCACCTGCTGTGCTCACAACAAATGCTTCCTCAACTCCTCTAATATCCCATCCCTCGCCTCTATGTACTCCTCCACCTGCCCCACTGGTGTCTGAGTATCTCCAAATCGGACTAAAGGAGGAGGGTCTCGTCCGTACAACATCCTGAAAGGGGTCGTTCCCGCCCTCGAGTGGTACGAAGTGTTGTACCAGTACTCTGCCCATGCCAACCATCTGTGCCACTGCCGAGGGGAATCAGAGGCGAAGCACCGCAAATAAGTCTCCACGCTGCGGTTGACGACCTCCGTCTGGCCGTCCGTCTGGGGATGGTAAGCGGTACTCCTCTTCAGGACCGTACCCTGTACCCTAAATAGCTCCCTCCAAAAGAGACTCATGAATACCTTGTCCCTGTCGGAGACAATGGAAGCTGGTACCCCATGTAGCCGTATAACCTCCCTCAGGAAAGCCGTCGCTACTGTAACAGCTGTGTAAGGATGCTTCAAAGGAATGAAGTGAGCATACTTACTCAGCCTGTCCACCACCACCATGATCACCGTGTACCCCTCTGAACGCGGTAGCCCGTCGATGAAGTCCATGGTGATGTCCTTCCAAACTCTCTGGTAGAGTCAGCGGCTGCAATAATCCTGCTGGTGTCATAGCCATGTACTTGTGACGTTGGCAGACGTCACACGCGGCGACCAGTCGTGCGATGCATCTCTGCATCCCTGGCCAAAACATCTCTCTGGCCATCCTCTGATAGGTCTGCTGAACTCCCGAGTGTCCTCCCGTCGCGGAGCTATGGAACTACTGGAACAATACTGGAATGAATGTCGAAGTCCTCGGTAGCACCATCCTCCCCTGATAGAGCAGTCGGCGACCCTCCACAGTATAGCCCGCTGGACCATCATTGCCGCTCTCTATCTGCTGCCGTATGTGCTGCAATCCTGCGTCCTGCTCAGCCTCCTGCAACATCGGCTCCCAGTCCCGTCATATAGGTCGTGACAGCACCCTCAAGTCCACCACCTCCTCCCGTCGCGACAAGGCATCAGCAGCCTTGTTCTCTAGCCCCGGCCGGTACTCGATCGTGAACCGGTATCCCACCAACTTGGACAACCAATGTTGGTGCTCCTCTGTAACGAGCCGCTGCTCGAGGAGGTACTTGAGACTCTTCTGGTCGGTCCTGACCACAAACTCCCGCCCCAACAGATAGGGCCTCCACTTCAGTACTGCCAGTACGATGGCCATCAACTCCCTCTCATAGACCGACTTTAGTCGGGCTCTAGCAGAAAGCACCTGACTAAAGTAGGCTATGGGCTTCCCCTCCTGCATGAGTACCGCCCCGAGGCCATACCCTGACGCGTCCGTCTCTACCACGAACGCCTTGCTGAAATCGGATAAAGCCAGCACCGGTGCCGTCGTCATAGCCACCTTCAAGGCCTCAAAAGCCTTGGTGGCTTCCTCCCCCCAGTGGAACCCTTCCTTCTTTAGCTGCTCCGTGAGGGCCCATGCGATAGTGTCGTATCCCTTGACGAACTTCCTGTAGTAGCCCGTCAACCCCAAGAAGCCTCGCAGTGCTCGTAGTGTAGTAGGCACCGGCCAATCCAGCATAGCCGCTATCTTCGTCCTGTCCGCCGACACCCCCTCAGCTGACACCACGTGCCCCAGATACTCCACCTGCGCCAAATCGAAATTGCATTTCTTTCGGTTGGCGTATAGCTGATGCGCCATCAGCTCCCTAAATACCACCTCCAAGTGGTCAATGTGCTCCCCCATCCTCCTGCTGTAGACGAGGATGTCGTCGAAAAAGACCAGGATGAACCTCCGAAGGTAAGGCTGGAATACCTTGTTCATCAAGGCCTGAAAGGTCGACGGAGCGTTGGTCAGGCCAAAAGGCATGACCAAAAACTCGTAGTGTCCTTCGTGGGTCGGAAATGCAGTCTTTGGCACGTCCTCTGGCCGCATCCGGATCTGGTGGTACCCCGCCCTGAGGTCGATCTTCGAAAAGACCGCCGTCCCATGCAGCTCGTCTAGCAGCTCGTCGATCACCGGAATAGAAAACTTGTCAGCGACCGTCTCCTTGTTCAGCGCCCGGTAATCGACGCAGAATCTCCAACTTCCGTCTTTCACCAAAAGCACCGGTGACGAAAAAGGACTCACACTTGGCTGGATCACACCAGCCTGCAGCATCTCCCGTACCATTCGCTCTATCTCGTCCTTCTGCAGATGCGGATACCTGTAGGGACGCACGCTCACCGGTGCTCCCTCTCCACGTAGTACTATCGCGTGCTCGTGCCCTCTGATCGGAGGTAGCCCTTGCGGGCTCTGGAATACCTCAGAGTACTGCTCCAACACCGCCTTCACCTCCACAGGGGTCTCCTCCTGTGTCTCACCCTCAACCGAAATCCCCTGGAACTCTACTAGGTACCCCTCTTCTCCCGTCCGCAACGCTCGCGTAATGGCCTTGAGGGCCACTACCGAGAAACAGAGAGTCGGGTCCCCCCTCAGCACCACCGTCTCGCCTCCCTCCAGGAACTCCATCCGTAGAAGCTTCCAGTTCACCTTCATCTCCCCGAGCTGCTTCAGCCACTGGACCCCCAATATGATGTCGACGTTGCCCAGCTCCAATGGTAAGAAGTCCTCCGCCAGCTGATATCCCTGCAGTGAGAGAGACACCCCCTTGCATAGGCCCTTGCTCTCCTCCATCTTCCCGGTGCCCAGCAACACCGTGAATTTCTCCGCCGTACTCAACTCTAGGCCAAGCCGCTCGACCAGTCTCTGAGAGATGAAGTTGTGGGTTACCCCACTGTCGATCAGCACCGTCACCGTCTGCTCTTCCAACGTTCCCGCCAACTTCATGGTGTGGTTCGGAGTGAACCCTACCACGGAGTTGAGGGTCACCTCCGCAACATCCATGTGCACATGATCCTGCTCCTCCTCAGCACCTGCTGCTATAGCGGCCTCTTCCTCCGTCGGATCCTTCTCCTCGTCGGGCAAGATCACGATCTGCAGCAACTTGCTCGCACATCGATGACCGGGAGTGAACCTCTCGTCGCATCTGAAGCACAAGCCAGCTGCTCTTCTCGCCTTCATGTCAGCATCCGACCGGCGCCTCCCCGGTACTATGGAGCCCCCTGTCCCACCTGCGGGTCTAGGTGGTACTGGTGCCTGAGCCCCCGCTGCTGGTCGTGGAAGTACTGGGCCCGTCTGACTGCGCTGCCCCGATGCCCCCCAAGCGCCCTTAAGACGTCTCTTCTCTGTCAATTTCTCCTCTGCCTTATGAGCCAGGCGGAGCAGATCCTCTAAGCACTGCGGACTCTGCAACCGGAGCTCTGCTCGTATGGAGGGCTTCAAGCCCTTCATAAACATCCCGATCTGCAGCTCATCCGACACCCATCTGATACGTCCGGATAACAGTTCAAACCTCGCTACGAAGTCCCGAACCGTTCCCTCCTGTCGCAGAGAAGACCACTGCTCGTAGAAGTCTCCCCCGGCCATCTCCTGGAATCGGTCCAAAAGGTATCCAGTCAACTCCTCCCAGCTGCGGAATGGGGTCGTCGCCGACCTCCACCGGTACCACGCCAGGGCCTGGCCCTCGAAGTAGATCCCGATGCATCTGAGTACCTCCGCCTCAGTCAACTCCATGACCTCGAAGTAGCGCTCCGCCCGAAAGATCCAATCGTCCGGATCCGCACCCTCAAACGTAGGTAGCTTCAGCTTCTTAAGTCGGCGGTCAGCGCTAAGGTCTCCCTGTTGTATGTCATCTCTGGCTCGACCTCCTCCCTAGGCCTGTCAATGGTTGACCGAAAATCCGTATCCGATCCGTATTCGAACCGAAAATATTCGAAATTTCGGATACGGATATGGATTCGGATATCTTATCGGATATTTATCGAATATCGGATGCGGAGACGGTAAGTTCCATATCCGAACCAATAAAATCCGAAACAATAATATTTAAGTTTTTCAATAAATTTAAAATATATTGGACTTTCAGGAATTCAATGATTCGGCCAGTCCATGAGCCCAGCAGTGAGCATCCCGTCCTGGCCCAGAGGAGGAACCCTAAAATCTAAATATTCTAACTTATGTTGCATTTTGCGAGAACTTACTTGAAGAAAACAGAAATTTGTGGAGTACCTTTCTATAAAGAATAATATATAGGAGTGACATGTAATATTAAAGCCTCTTGTCAATGCTATTTAGATAGCCATATTACTGATGTCTGCTTCACTTTCTATTATAATTAGCATTGTTTCAGAAAAACTGAGTCTTTCACCAAAGAACTAATCCCTTTAAATGACATTCGACTCACTAAAGAAATGCAGAAATTTGCCACATGACCTTACAAATATGATATATTGCAATGCAAGCAGTGCAATGTCCTCCAAGGAAACAAGTGAAAGGGTTTCTAAAAATTGCAGCTCAGTGAGCTGTTTGCCAGTAAGTAGTTACAGAATGGTATTATCGAATTATGTACACCTGGTCAGAAAATTGGAGGTAATTTTACTAAAAATAAGTGTGGAATAAAACGTGCTAGTTACTAAAACTGATTTTTTATATTCCCTTTTTAAATTTTTAGTAATCTTATTGGTTCGGATATTCTCCGATATCCGTTGGCATTATCGGTAACGGATACGGTAGCCAAAACGTCTATCCGATCGGATATCGGATAGTTATCGGATATATCCGATAGTTAATGGTTCGGATATGGTAATGCTAATATCCGACCAATAAGCTACCATTGACAGGCCTACTCCTCCCCACCGGCCTGTGTCTCGTCGGTGGGCCACGTACGGAACTCCGTCACCTCCTCCATACCGCTCCTGGAAGTGAGCGGGAGCTGCCGTTCCCCCACAGAAATTGCTGCCTCCGAAAGCACCTCCCACGGTCCCTGCCCCTCCTGGGGGCTCTGTTCCCCCTGTCCGACCCTCGTGGAGGGTTGGCTGCCATAGGGCACCCCCCGGAGGGGGTGCTGTGCCGCTGGGCTCGCCCCACTCGTCGGCGGCCGGTCAGCGGCCTCCTCCCGCCGGCGCCGGCCCGCCTGGATCTTGGTGATCGACGGCGGTAGTGATGCTGGGATCCTCGGTTTCGTCGAGATTTGTCGGAGCAAACCCTAGGCGGCTGCCTAGGGTTTGGACTGCTGCCGCCTCCGGTTGGCTCGTCGATTCGGTGCCGGTCATCTTCTTGGAGATGTCTTGCAATATTGTCATCATTGCCGGAATCGTTGTCATCTCCTTCCGCATGCTCCGCACCTCGGATTGAAGTTCCTCCTGCATGGACGCTTGATCTTTGATTGCCGCCTTCAAACCCTCGATCTCGAGATTGAGATCCTCATGAAGACCTTGGATCTTCTCCTCGATCGTGTTCCTCGTCCCGTGCGCCATGGATTCGTAGAGAGCTCTGATACCAATTGATGTGAATCGACCAGATTGATTCACAAATAATTTATAGAAAAATAGAAATAGAAGGAAAAGAACGATCTTTCTTAGAGAAAAGAACAAACTTCTAACTTTGATGAACGGACAAAATCTAACTCCCTCTGAATGACGCTTGAGAGTTTCTTCTCAATACAAGCATAAGCAATAAAAGACGGCTATACCTAATATATATAGAAAAAGCAAAGAGAAGGGTTATTTGTGGTGAAAGACCAAAATAACCCTCCATGACTAAAATAAAATAAAATAAATAAAATGCCTAAACGGCTCCTCCGCGTCTCCTGCGACGTGCGTACGTGATGACGCCTCCACCACCCGAGGAAGGTGCGGCGCCAGGTGCGCTCGCATCACGCTCCTATCCAGTTATTAAATGTTTCTTGTGATTGACCAAGGAATAGCCCATTTAATGTGCTGGATTTTTGAGAAAAAGTATGTATCTCTGTTTTAATTTTTCTCACCCTTCTCTATATCTTCATCAAAATAATGTGATTATTTTTTATCCTACAATTATTTAATTCTAAGCAAGGTTCACACTGTCGGTATCGGACTATTCCTATGAGTATTGGTATCGAAAATATCGGTAGTATCGGCGCTTTCGGATCGGAGTATCGGACTTTTTGGTATCGGAAAACGAATAATTATTAATTTACATTTAAAAACATATATTTTATACATTTAGGCATAATTTTAAGTATTTTCAGTGTTATTTCTTAGTAGTTTTGAAATTAAATGAAATAGTAGTCATCCTTACCGATTGGTTTACATACAATAGATTGATTTTCTTCTTTTACATGCATTTACAACCTTATTATGCTCTATACCTTGGCTGATTTGTCTTTTTCGTTTAATTTTCTTCGCCGAATTGGCCGGAAAAGTGACCCTAATGTCGGTATGGGTATCGGTCGGTATCGGATCGGGACATGCCAAACCGTATCGATATCGGCCGTATCGGATTGGTATCGGCCGATACTTTAAACCATGATTCTAAGATTTATGTAGTTTTTTTTTTTCCTTAGTATTATAATTTTTAATCATCCTTATGTCATTATGTTTGAAAAGAGTTAATAGAACCATGTTTTTGTGAAAATTCTCCAAAAGGAACTAGCTTTGGCAAATCTGAATTGCTCAGATAGAAAGTAATCGTATCGCAGCAGAATTGTAATAAGTCTCAAACCATGTACATCTTATCTTGAACTGTTTTTCATACCAAATGATGTTTACTAATACCTTTTCTCACTAATCTACAATATAAAAGAAGTGTTAAGAGGAATTACTTAGCTTAGTTAAATCTTTTATATACAAGTCCAGAAGTATAGCTTCTTAGCTTAGTTAAATCTTTTATATACAAGTCCAAAAGTATAGCTACTATTTTAACAATGCGCTTTGCATTTTTACAACTGTTATACAAAGATTTAAAATTTCCACGTTGGCAGTGGTTCTTTACAAGAATAAATATCAATATGGATGTGGATCTCCGAAAAAATTGATATTATATTATATATGAAGGTAGTAAAATAAGTGCCAACTTTTCTTTTCTTAAAAAAAGCCTTTTCATTTTTATTATTTTGATTTAATGATTTGACAATGTTAATTAGCTTAGAACTAGTCGATGCTAAAGGTGAGAGAGATGCAAAATGAGGGTTAGTAAGTCTAGAAGCATGTGTATTTTTCCCTTTCTAGATACTTCTAGTGACGTCAACAGAAGTCACTGGCTAGGTATTATCTACTTGTCTATCTTTTTGTAAGTAAATGGCATACATATATGTGCAATGGAATTAACAACTTTTTTCTGATATACCTGATAGGTTTACTAATACATGAACACTTGAGGCATCTTACCCTGCCATCGTTTACTTGATGATTCTAGGATCGCCCTTGGTCATGCATTAGAAATTCAAGGTTCACAGTATCGGTATCGGACTGTTCCTATGAGTATTGGTATCGGTGATATCGGTAGTATCAGCGGCTTCGGATCGGAGTATCGGATTTTTTTGGTATTGGAAAACAAGTAATTATTAATAAATTATTTACATTTAAAAACATATTTTATACATTTAGGTATAAATTTAAGCATTTTAAGTGTTATTTCTTAGTAGTTTTGAAATTAAATGAAATAGTAGTCACCCCTACCGATTGGTTTACATATAATAGATTGATTTTCTTCTTTTACATGCTTTTACAACCTTATTATGTTTAAAACCTTGTTGATTGTCTTTTTCGTTTAATTTTCTTTGTCGAGTTGACCGAAAAATAGACCCCCAATATCGGTACCGGTCAGTATCGGATATCGGTCAGTATCGGATCGGGACATGCCAAACGGTATTGGTATCGGTCGTATCGGATCGGTATCGGCCGATAATTTAAACCGTGGTTAGAATGCATCTAACATTCGGTAACGAATAAATATGATATATCCCATGCATTAATGAAATCACTGACAACACAAATCTAATTTGTTCAAAAAAACATAAAAAATTGTAGATTATAGAATCTAAACTAATTCTACACATGCATCTTAGTATTGAATCATATCCTATTTTATTAGGTTTATGTTTACCTTGTTGAATGCAAAAGCCACACACATGTCAGACCTCTAACAGTATCCACACTAGCTGCCTCAACCAACCAAACGGTGAAGAATCCATTATGATGCATCGGACGAACTGACTATTCGTCTATACGAGCCTCCTAACCAACTAATGATACTTGTTGCAAGCCATGCACAAAACCACCGACTATAAGCACCAAAAAATCTTCACAAACAATTGCATCGCAAGGTACTATTTTCTATCTGCAACCTGGTTGGATAACCGATTGGTTATCCGGTCTGGACGACTGAACGGGTTGACAGAAAACTAAAGGAATAAAGGAGTTAGGGGATTTGTGGCAGAGTTTGCACAAGTGTTTGGATGATTTTCGTGGTGCACTTGGCAGTCTATTTGTGCTAGAGGTTGGCCCTTTTTATCATATCAAATCTTTCATATTAGGAAACTATATCGATTCCTAATCATATGTAATTGATCTTAATCAGTTATGTGATTTATCTTATATCAAATCTCATCAGACTAGTATAGATACGAGATGACAAGGAGTTAGACCAAGTTAAATCCTAATAATCCATGTGTTAGCATAAGCCTAAGCCTAATAAACCGTGAAATCAAGGAAAATTTGAATTATGCAAATCAAACCTTTTTTTTACTTGGTTTATCAATTCTTTGTGAGAGTTGTGACCATTATGCTCAACACCAAGATGACAACATGTCCGAATCTGATTAATGTTAGTCGGCTACCTGATCGGATAAATGGTTAGTAAATCAATCAGTTAATTGATTTGTTGACAATCGGCTAGTCTGACGACTAAACCTAGAACAATTTATGAATATTATTTGCAAGCAAAGATTGGCACCTAACAATGTCATGGCTAGTTATATACTTATATGGTGTGAGGATGTAGTCGCATGCACTAAAAACATGTCCATGATCAGTTACCGTGCAATTCAATCTTTCTATCACACATTTTTCCTACTAGAAATGGGTATGGAACTAATGTTAGTTTCACATTTTGCTTATTACTATGTATCTCATCACATGTTTACACATCAATTAGATGATGAATAGAAAATCATTTTTTTATTCTCATCTCACTTAGTGCAAGAACTTTCTTGATTATAACAATATTGGATCATATAGGGCGTTCTCTTCTTAGGCGTATGCTGGGAGTGACAGATCTTGTGTTGATCATTCACCATCTCCATGATCAATTCGCTACATCCAATGACTAACCTTTGGTAACCCATGTTAGGGCTACAATGGAGTAATCTCAAAGTGCAGTTTGATGCTCACAAGATGTGATGGTCTCAAGTCAGAATACTATTTGCACGAGTGACATCAAGGAAATCCCTATTGACACATTTCATACAACTCTTTTGGTATGACTTATGTGAGTCATAGAATTAACTCACTCCACTGATGAGCATCCACATTCTTGCTATTGCGTGGACTACAGTACTGACTCATGAGAACAGTTAAACTTATCATATGAGTTTGAATAGAGTTTACCCGTCTTTTTGATGTCTTTCTTAGCATATCTATGAGTGGGAACATTTAAGAAGGAAGCTTACAAGGATGTGGTTCTTATATATGTCATCTCATGATAGTTCGTATCCATTTCTTTCTGTTGGTATATTTAGTATAGGAATATGATATATTTAGTATGAGAATATGTTATATTTAGTATGAGAATATCTTGAGAACATATTTGGGATGCCAGAATATGCCACAGGATATTCCATTATGTAAATGTTATATAAAGCCTATGAGACTATCAATGAAATTATCTCATCAATTAATTACAACATGGTATCAGAGTCACATTTCCACAAACCCTAGCCGCCACTAAACCCTAACCTTTCCCCTCCTCCCTCTCTCTCCCCGCCACCAAAACCCTAACCCGAAGCATCCCTCCCTTTCCCCCGCGGTCGTAGCAGTCCCCCCCTTTCCGTTCGGCTGCTGCGACTGTTGCTGCAGCGACTGCTACTGCTGCAGCGACTGCTCCTGCTGCTGCGGCTGCCGCTGCTCCACGGTGGCACGAGCGACGACCGCTCCCCCTACGTGCGCACTTCCCCACCCCCTTGCCGCACGCAATGGCACCTTTGTTGCCATTGTTCGGATCATTCCGAAAGAGGACACCGATGCCTAGATCTGATGGAAACAGACATATTCGGATCTAGGAACGGACGACTGAGGACGAGCATTAGTCGTGGAGCGGGCGTGACGCGATCAGAGAGGAGGAGCATCGATGGAGGAGATTATCAAGAAGCTGGATTCTGCAGAGGTCGCGACGTTGATGAAGTTGATGAAGACGTCGGCTGGTGAGAGCACGACACGAACGTCGCCGAAGTTGAAGCTTTCCTCCATCGATCTGAAGCTGGATGGACCAGCCACCTATTTGAGTTGGTCACGGCGGATGAGAAGAACCCTCGCAGGAAAGAACCTGGAGGGGTTCCTGACGGGCAAGAAGACAGAGCCAGACGAGAGCTCAGCAGGACGCGACGAGTGGAAGTCCACTCATATGGTAATCTACATCTGGCTTCTCAACTCCTTAGTCCAATCTATTACCGCCAAAGTATATGGCATTGAGATGGTGAAGGATGTGTGAGAGAAGTTGAGAAGGACCTATGATGGTGTGGGAAACAACTTACGGATCTTCCAGATAAAGGAGGAGATCGATGACACCGTACATGGAGAGAAGACGGTACAGGAGCATGCCACGGAGTTGGAGCGTCTGTGGTTGGATTATGATCACTCATCAAAACGAGCGAGCTGCGAGGACCCGAAGTGTAAGGAGAGGCATGTGTGTCTGCAGGAGAGGACGATGAAATTCCTCAAAGGGCTGACTGCAGCATTCGCACAAAGGACGACCTTACTTCTTGCCCAACTAGAGATCCCTAGTCCTGAAGAGGTATCTCGTCCATGATCCAGGAGGAGACGCATCAGACTGCAGGCGGGAACATGTGGTCCCTCCGAAGCAAAATCAGCACTAGCGGTTACCAGTTCGGGCGACACAGGGTCCAAGGGAGAAACGTGGACAGTTCGGTGGACGATGATATATTGGAGGACGTGGTCGTGGTCGTGGTCGAGGGGGTCGACGAGGCGACCGAGGAGGTTATCGTGCAAATCTGCTGGTAGCAGAAGGGAATGAAGGAGCTGTTGGCACTTTTACTAAGGAGGATCAGGCACTGCTGGACCTGCTGGAGAGGCAGCAGAGAGCATCAACCGAGGAAGACAGGAGGAGTGGAACAGAGGAGGCATCCACGTCATTTTTCGTTGGGGGCAACGCCGCTATGTATGCCCAAACATCAGAAGGGACTGACTAGTCACTTGCTCTTGTATCTACGTCTTCCTTTAAAATGTCGGACTGGATTATCGACTCGGGAGCATCTCGGTATGTGACGGGAAATACTAGTGAGTTTTTTTCTTACACTCACCTAGCATCAGCATACAACATTCAGACAGCAGATGACACTTTCCAGTCAGTGATTGGTAAGGGTACTGTTAGTTGTACAGGTTCAGTAAGATTATCCAATGTTTTACATGTTCCATCCTTTCCAGTCAGTCTCTTGTCTATTAGTTCTATAATTTTCCAACTTAAATGTATTGTTTCTTTTGATATTCCTAAGATGATCTTCCAGGAGAAAGGGATGGGACGAATACTTGGAACTGGCACTTGATATGAGGGACTGTGGCACCTAGATCGAAAAGGACTGGACTCAGCACTGGTATCTATGGTAGAGAAGGCTGGAATTGGAGGACTGCAACAGAGGACTGAGGAGACTTTGATACTTCATCTTGTCTATTAGTTCTATAATTTTCCAACTTAAATGTATTGTTTCTTTTGATATTCCTAAGGTGATCTTCCAGGAGAAAGGGATGGGACGAATACTTGGAACTGGCACTTGATATGAGGGACTGTGGCACCTAGATCGAGAAGGACTGGACTCAGCACTGGTATCTATGGCAGAGAAGGCTGGAATTGGAGGACTGCAACAGAGGACTGATGAGACTTTGATACTTCATCATAGGAGGATAGAACATTCTTCCTTTGATACTTTAAGTAAGTTATATCAAGAGATTTATGCAAAAACAGATAAAAAGAAATTAGTATGTGATGCATGCGAGTTAGAAAAACTTACTAGAAGCTCATATGTTGGTACGGGTCATAGGAGCTCTATTGCTTTTGAGGTAGTACATTCCGATGTTTGGGTCCATGTACAATTAACACTATGAATGGGTATAAGTATTTTGTTTCCTTTATGATTGTGCCTCTCGTGTCACCTGGCTGTATTTGATAAAAAATAAGAGTGATGTACATGTTTGTTTTCGAAATTTTCATAAGCATGTCCAGACTCAGTACAACGCAGTTGTGAAGATACTGAGGTCTGACAATGGAACGGAGTATACCAACAGGACGCTTGCAGAATACTTGTCAGCACACAAGATACAGCATCAGACCATATGTGCATACACACCAGCACAAAATGGAGTAGTAGAAAGGAAGAACCGACATCTTCTGGAGGCCGCAAGAAGTATGATGATCGACATGAATGTCCCACAAAGTCTGTGGGGGCATGCAGTGTTAACAACAGCTCAACTCATCAACAGGATGCCTTCGAAAGTCCTGGGATGGAAGTCTCCATGTGAAGTATTATAAGGCAACAATAGTGGGATACTTCTACTGAAGGTGTTCGAGTGTGTGTGTTTTGTGAAGGACAATAGACCATCAATTGGAAAACTTGACCCCAGAGCGGTCAAGTGCATCTTCGTGGGCTACTCAGCAACTCAGAAGGGGTATGTGTGCTGGAGTCCAGTAGAGAAGAAGAAGTTTGTCAATATGGATGTCCACTTCTGGGAGCATGAGCCATACTACCGCAAGGAGGGAACTTCACACAATACGCCTAATACTACCAGTATAAGGCGAGAGGGAGAGATGGAGAACTTGGTGGTGACTGATTTGGAAGTTTGGCATGGAGGCACGGTTGAGGAGGAACATGAAGGTGAAGCGAAACAGGGGGAGGAGATGAGAAGTGTTAGGCCTACGGCTCATGGGGAGTTACTTACCTACAACAGGAGGAAGAAGCAAACTGCAGGACCAGTACCTACACTGCCAGTGCCAAGTCCCTTGCCTGCGTTCGTCCCAACTCTTGAGACACCTACACCACCATCCCCTTCAGGTGATATCATTCCTCCTACTCCTCGCACACCACTATCTGTACGAAGGACTACTCGCAGCAATGCAGGAAATCCTCCGGACAGATATGGTTGGGATCTTGCTTAGTTTGTTTCTTATGTCCATATCTTTTCTTCTCATGGAGCATTTATAACATCTTTGGATAGTATTACTGTACCTAACAATTGGCAGGTTGCCAAGAATGATCCAAAGTGGAAAGCGGCAATGCATGAGGAGTTAGGAGCTCTTGAGAAGAATCACACTTGGGTGCTGGTGAGACTGCCGGAGGAGAAGAGAGCAGTCGGATGCAAGTAGGTCTTTACCGTGAAGCAGAACCCGGATGGACAGGTTGAGCGCTACAAAGCTCGACTAGTGGCAAAAAGATACAGTTAGACATACGACATCGACTATGACGAGACCTTTGCACCAGTTGCAAAGATAAGCACTGTCAGGACCCTGATCTCTTTGGCAACGAATGGTGTATGGAAGCTATACCAACTGGACGTGAAGAATGTATTTCTTCACGGAGATCTAGTGGAGGAGGTTTACATGGAGATACCACCAAGATTTGGCACAAATCAGACAGCAGACAAGGTCTGCATACTGAAGAAGTCCCTCTATGGACTGAAGCAGTCTCCTCGAGCGTGGTTTGACAGATTCAGGAGAGCGATGATAGGGATGTAATATCAGCAGATCAATGTTGATCACACTGTATTCTTCAGAAGGAGTGGAGGCCACATCACCATACTTGCGGTGTATGTTGACGACATGATTATCACGGGAGATGATGAGCAAGAAATCGCCCGACTCAAAGGGAAGCTTGGCAAGGAATTTGAGGTGAAGGACCTTGGTCTTCTTCGCTACTTCCTTGGGATTGAGATCACTCGAGACGCAAAGGGGATTGTTCTCTTTCAGAGGAAGTATGCGCTGGACCTTCTCACAGAGATAGGGATGTTGGGATGCAAACCTGCAGCGACACCAATCGATCAGAGGTTCAAGCTGAACGTTGAGGCTGGAGAACCAGTTGACCGGGACAGATACCAGAGACTGATGGACAAGCTGATCTATTTGAGCCACACACGTCCAGATATATGCTTTGCAATTAGTGTGGTGAGCCGCTACATGCATGACCCACGGAAGGATCATATGTACGCAGTATACCAGATTCTGAGATACTTGAATGGTGCCTCCGGGAAGGGACTGATGTTCAGAAAGAATAATCACATGGACATCGAGGGCTACTGTAATTCTGACTGGACTAGTTGTGCTGATGACAGAAGGTCTACCTCGGAATACTGTATATTTTTAGAAGACAACCTGGTCTCTTGGAGGAGTAAGAAGCAGTTAGTGGTAGCCAGATCGACAGCTGAAGCGGAGTACAGAACTATGGCCTTGGGAGTTGCAGAGTTGCTTTGGTTGAAGAATATGCTGGTGGAGCTGAAGCTGGATCAAGGAGCCAAGATGAAGCTGTGGTGTGACAACCAGTCAGCTATTAGTATTGCCAACAATCCAGTACAGCATGACAGGACCAAACACATCGAGATCGATAGGTTCTTTATCAAGGAGAAGTTGGTTAGTGGACTACTGGAGCTAGGCTACGTTCCAACCAAGCATCAGGTAGCAGACGGACTGACCAAGGGACTTAGCTCTGTGAGCATGATTAGAGAATGCGACAAGATGGACTTAGTGAATATCTTTCGCCCATCTTGAGGGGGAGTGTTGGTATATTTAGTATAGGAATATGGTATATTTAGTATGAGAATATCCTGAGGACATATTTGGGATGCCAGAATATGCCACATGATATTCCATTGGATATTCTATTATGTAAAGGCTATATAAAACCTATGAGACTATCAATGAAATTATCGAAATTATCTCATCAATCAATTACAACACTTTCATTCTAGGAACTTTATCAATCTTGTTACAGGTAGTTACATAGTAAAGCAAGAAAGCATGATAAATAGAATCCTACAAGAAATGTACTACTAATAATCAACATGTTTGTTATATGAAGTGAAATATGATTCAATCGGAAATTTTCTTCTAATTGGTTGCTAGGTCATATCACTTGCATTTTTTCTTTATTACTTTTGTGTTCTATATCTATTTGGCTTATTTCCCTAATGAAAGTTAATCCATTTTGGTTTGAGCTATTTCCTCAACATGGTATCAACACGCTAGGCTCTCTATGAAACCCAAGTTTTCTCTCTCCCTATAGCCACTGCCTTTGCAGCCTCTTCCATCCATTCTCACCCATCCAAAACTCTAACTATCCGGTCGCCATAGGCCTCCACCTTATCCCCAACTAAACCCTGATCTCTTCCTATTCCCCGAAAACCAACCCTAGCCCAGAACCATACCCAACCGCCATCACCTCTTCTTCCCTGTCCTCCATCTAACAAAGTTCTAACCCTATTTCTCAAAATCCTAAGCACCACACTTTGCTACACCACCACTTTCGCACTAAGGATCTAGACCATCTTTGATCCTTTCTTGGCATAGAGATTGCTTCCCAAAATGACTCTTTCATCTCGTCAGCTTTGAGTGTATTCTCCGGTACTTGAAAAGTACCCAGGTTTAGGACTTCCCTATCGATCATCCTTTGTATCTCTTAGTTTTTCTTGATGCTGACGATGCTGGTTTCATTAACAGTCACCACTCTACTACTAATTGGTGCAACACCTTTTTTGGTCACATGGCTTAGCAGGAAGCTAGACCGTAGTTGTCTGCTCCTCTGTTCAGGCTCAGAACTGCTTGATGGCATATGTTGTTTCCGAGCTTACTTGGCTTAGGAGTCTTTTGACAGGTTTTAATGTCTTACTTACTGGCTTTTCTCTACTGCGACAACAAAGCCACTATCGACATTGTCGATATTTTCATCTTCCTTAACTGCACCATGCACATTAAGATGGATTGCCATCTCATCAGGGATGTAAAGCTTAAAGAAGTTATCTCTAATATGTTGATCAATATTCTCAATAATTTCTTCCTCACCCAATCTCTGTCCACTATTTCCCCAAGATGGACTGATTGACATCTATGCTCCAGCTTGCGAGGGACTGCAGGAGAATGTCTAATGATGTCACCAGTGACATCACATGCTATCTATTTTCTAATTATGTATTTTGTATTTATTACTTTTTATAGCCTATATATATTTGACCTAGAGCCCTAATGAATATAATCTATTTTAGTTGACAGTTCTAATCTCAACAATAAGGGGGAAAACATAAACCGTGGTATAATCTAACAGCTTTGCGTGTGCAATAACCTGGCTCAAGTGCTACACCTGTGGCCTTAGCTAGACGGGTTTAGCAAGTACCTTTAAATAGAACTATATTTTGTCTTTTAATAGTTATTGGCGGATGACCAACAAGCAGGCGACTTCATGCTTTGGTTTTGATAGAAAGATTGGTTTTATTGTTTTATATATTTATGAAGACAACTGCATGCAGCACATGAACTATAACAAAAATTAAGCTATCAGATAGCTGATGCCAAAACTTTGGGATAAAAGCTTTGTTGTTGTTGTTTGAGAACTTTAGCCACTTTATCCGATTTGGTTATTAGAAAGTCATGGTTCTGGTTTGTGAAAAGCAATCTATTTTTAGGAATAGGTCCACCCAATGAACAACCTAGTTCTCAAAAACCTAATTAAAAGGTGTGGGTCTAGCCAGTAAAGACCTTTAGAAATATGACCTGCTATGAACCTGTATGCTAAAAGATTTTAGTTCTAATTTACCACACGATTAATTAGTTGAGCATGGATCTAACTCACTACACTAAAGTTTGTGCTATATGTAGTTTAAGCCTGACCTACCAAGTTGCACCTCTAATGCATGTGACCAAGGAATCTATTAGCGCGATATATGCTGTAGTAATACAGCAAGGGTTACTGAAATCATGATTTATAGTAAGTAATGCTTGCCATAAACACATGAATATATAATTGTTTGGGATTAGAGAGAGCATACTTGGGAGCTATTAAATCTCTGTCTAACACCACTATCTTATGTATGTAGACCTCACTTTATTGTTACTCTTGTAGGTTGTATTTGGAGCAAGCAATCAAGGGAACATCTATTTTTGGGATCTTCGTGGAGGAAGATCATCATCAGTTGCTTTTCAACGTCCTAACCAGGTATATCTTGCACTAAAATTTTCTAACTACTTTATCTGATAGTGTTTGACTTTGAATTATGGAGTATATTCATATATCCATGTGTGTTTAATAAGGGTATCAGTCATGTCACAATTCTTGTTTCTTTTGGCAATTTATACTAGGCAGTTTATCCTCCTTTAAGATCCCTAAAGGTATCGTCAATGTTGGAGAAAATCACATCTCTGAAGGTATGGCTTTACTTAATTTTTCTTCACAGATGGAACTCCATTTTCTTATTTTAACAATATTCAATACGTCTTGAAGGAGTAACTCAAATCTTCAGCTATGTTATCTCATTCTGTGTGTGTGTGTGTGTGTGTGGGGGGGGGGGGGGGGGGGGGGGGAGGCTAATATTTTTAAACTATACCTGTAGATACAGTTTACTTGGCTGATGATGAATGAAAACGTAGAACACCATGTTGTTGATGTTGGCCATTCGATAGTTCATACTAATACACTATCTTGTTTGCATGTCTATGAGTTACTTCAGGTCTAGTTCGTAAATTCCAACTCAGCATGGGTTTCAAAAGGTTCCGTGCTACCAAACAACTTTTGCAACCTACATGGAACCTTTGGAAACCCATGCTGAGTTGGAATTTACGAACTAGACCTGAACTAAACTCAGACTACAAAACCTTATTTTGTGGTATATTCAGGGTACAATATATATATGTTAATTAACCAATGTTCCCAAAAAAACTCAAGTTGTTAGGAACAAGCAAACATTATATACGTATTAACCTTTTAACAACCCCTCAGTGGCTGCCTGGGATTATGAGAACATGGGATGTGCCCATATGTGGATGAATCTAGAGCATGCATTTGGATTAAAGCCCAACGAACAGAGGACCACACATGGAAAGGCAATATAAATCGGTCAATTGGTGGAGGGGGGATTTGAATGAGGACCTTTTTCTCTTATACCAAGTCAATTAACTAATGTTGAGATTGGGAGATGGAGATTAAAATTAGGGTTAGGGTTAGAGGGATTTATAAAGAGAAAGATAGGATAAAAAATAATATGGCCATGGCTCTTATAGCATGTTATTAACCAATGTTCCCAAAAGCTCGATATGTTAGCAGCAGGACAACATTATATATTAAACAACTAACATTATAGACCTCCATTTCATGTTGTGTTTAACTCAGTCATGTATGTTTATTATACTCAGCACCTTGAGAAGTTACTTTGCCTCACTAGTTATGTGCCATCTATGTTGCATGGACACTATTCGACCACAAAATGGACATGGTAACACATGCACGACACCAATTTTTGTGTCATAATGTATTCTGGAGTGTTCTGTGTCTAATACATGTATCTTACGGACACAACACAGACAAGACAACCATTTTAGAGGGTCTAAGCTTCCTTTAACAGTCAGAAAGTCTTGCTTAGGAAAAAAATGCGTGTGTGCCTTGTTAGGTCAAAATTGAACAACTCCAAAAACAAACCTAACTCTGCCTGTGCAATGATTGATCTTATATTTTTCATTGTCACTTCCAAGCAAGGTTAAAGGAAGGTTGCGTTAGGTACTATGTTGCACGGGTACTCCTTGGAGAACCATATCTTTGCTCATGTACATATACAACACATATTGGGCACGATACTTCTTTGACACTCTTGTCGGATATGTCTCACCTATGTCTTAGGCTACAGAGAGACCCAGAACATAGTTGAAAGTAATCTTGACATATTTGTGATCATGCCAAGCATAATTGAGATATAAGAAAGTAACATTTTTGCATTAAAAACTTTCTAGAACATTTGGGAACCTAGTTAATATCCAAAATTTTCTTACTTATAGATGTTGTTAAGATGTAATATATATAAAATATGTTTTCAAGTGTATACATAATTGTACCCATGTCATAACCGTATCCAAAAAAAAAATTAAAAATAACGTCTCCCAAATCCATATCGTGTTTGTATCCAAATGTGTCTGTGTCTATGCAACCTAGGTTAGATAACTGACTGCTAGCAACTTTCTCGGATCTCTATGAGATGAATCCTTAAAGTATATCGCCTTTAACAAAAGGAACATTAGAAGAGGGTTTATGTAGTTGAATGCAAAATTGTGTAATAAAGGTTTTGTTGTTGTATAAACAAAACTATAGACAGCTATCCGAGAAGGTTTGACTTTGGCCTTCTCACAAGTGAGTTGGATATTGGTTCTCAAGCTACTAAGATCTTTATAACCAAAAATGATCATTTGAATTATTCTCTAACTACCAATATGTTAACTATGTATTCATAAAACTTAGTGAGTTTCTCATGAACTATTTGCAAATATGTATAACTAATACAAATAAACCTTCAAATCTTAACCTTAGTCATCAGGCCGGCCGTCTTTGTGATTATATATGTTGCTGCTTCTGCCTACACCCTGTGGAGTATAATTAAAATAGTAAACTCACACTTTTATAATCTTGGTAGTTTACAGCTTTTCCAAATTTCGAGAAACTTCTGGCAAATTCACCACATCTTCTGGCGCAAATTCATCATATCTTCTGGCAAATCTGCAAATACATCTAAGCAAATAAATCTTGCTACCTCGAGTGCAACTTACTATATTTGTATTGTATATGCATGGTATACTAGATAGTCATAATTACATTCATCGAGTTATATGGCTATCCATTAAGCAGACATCCATTTAAGCAGGTAATTTGATGGTTTTATTCATATCATATGAATTCACTGAGTGTCTAGTTTTTTAATAGAATAATTATTTTATCCTCCACCTTCTATCAGTCCACTGTATCTTCTTTTTAACCCAAATGTAACAGGATGTATTTACTGACATTTTGTTCAAGTTCATAACTGTGCTTGTATGAAGGAATCGTGCATATGCACATGCACGCTATCTATTGCAGATGCAACATTTTTATGGTGTAGATTTTTTTTATTTTTTATTTAGCTTCAAAGTTTCATGTTTTCATCATCTTTCAGGCACAGACAACTATAATGTCAAGGGAAATTCACTCTATCAGCATAGACCCTTCTTGCTCTTATCAGTTAGCATTCCACCTTGATGATGGCTGGTGAGTTTTATATGTGATCAATCTTCATTTTTACGCAATCAGTATCAAGGTCTGAGATGCTTTCTGGTTCACTTCTACCCAAAGCCATATTCTATCAAATGTGTTACTCTAATTGAAAGATGTGTGATTTTCTGTTTACAGATAAAGTTAAGTTTATGTCACACACTTATTTCATTCTACAGTTCTTGAACAGAAGGTGGTGGGACAAATATTAAACATGAATATGTTATTAGGTTTTCTAGTTTAGCCCTTGGTTTATTTAGGTTAGACCTGATTTCATTTACTTTCAGTATGGTATGTTCTGAGAACTGTTAGTAATGATCTTACTTCCTCATATTGACTTGGTTTTACAGGTCTGGAATTTTGAACCTTAACACCCTTAGTGTTACACATCTGCATTGTCCTCCTCCTGCTTGGCTGTAAGTGTAGTAACACTTGGAATTTACCTTCAGAAGTTTCTAGTCATAGAATTGAATCTCTGTTTGGTTTTGCTGTTAAATTTAGGGATGGTGTAGACATGTCTAGTGGTCCTTCAATCTTGAGAAGACCGAGTTGGCTGCCAACACATTCAGTAAGAGCTATCAACTACTCTTGCCATAATAGTTGTTGCATTTCTGTAGAAAATATTGATAATTTTGTGATAACATGTGTTACTTGTCTTTTTAGCATAAAACTATTGATGGATGATATTTTCACCATAAATATATGTTCGAAGCAAATTCCTTGCCGGTCAACTTTGTTCTGAAAGTACAGTAGTCAATTGAGTTTTTGCACAATATGATACTTGAGGAAGTTACAAAAGTATTATGGTATACCCTTTTTTATGAACATGGTACAAGCGAATGAAGAAAAAATTGAAGCCCTCTTACAAAGACATAAGATTTAACGTGGTTCGGAGATCGTCTCCTACGTCAACGGCAGTACACAAGTTATTTTATTATTTCTAAGAGAGTTACAGTTACATGAGATTAGGGGTGAGCATTATTCGGTTTTGGACCGAAAATCGAACCGAACCGAATAAGAGATTCGGTTCGGTTTCAAAAAAAATCAGTTCAGTTTTGGTTTTCAAAATACAAAATTTTCTTATTTGGTTTCGGTCCAAAACCGAAAACCGAATAAGAATTATACAATTATATAAATACCCTCAATTTAGAAATGTATATATTTTAAAAACAACAATTCTATGTATATGTTTTGAATTTCAACTTTGATAATTTAACAACTAGTCCAACTTTGTGCATAACTTTGAAATTCAACAAATGTGTGTATAAAATTTATAATTTATAATATAATTTAACTACGATCCTAACTTTGGGTCCGGCCCATTAATTTCAACCGAACAAACAGAACAAACCGAATTTATTATTCGGTTCAGTTCGGTTTTGGCTAATTCGGTTCGGTTGAAACCGAATAAACCGAACGCTCACCCCTACATGAGATTGAAGTCTCATTTATAACAAGAGATTAGGATAACCACCGACTTCAATATATTTACCAAGCTACCCCTACTAATTAATGTACCGACCGAACTTTTCCTACTCATGTACAGACACCTATGAGAAAATCATCAGGTCTACCACCCCCGAACCCCTGCCTTACAGGCAAGTGGGCTAGATTTACACTAGGGAATCGGATCAAAGCTCCACAATCTCTAACACCCTTTTATGTATTATGTAAGTTCGAAGTTTCGGAGTTCCAGTTTCGTGAAGCCCAAAATTAAATGTAGTAAAAATGATAAAAAAAAATAGAAGGAAAAAAGATACATTTAAGTATGACTTCATGTATTATTGGAAAGAGAGCCCACTGTCGGTATAGTCTAGTTTCTTCTCATGCCAAAAGTTTTCAACGGATGCTTATTGGTTTCAGTCAACACCAATAATTTCGGTTAATATCAGTGGCACATGCCAAAACCGATACTTCACAGCCAATATGTATCAGTATCAGCTAATATTACAAACCATTGGTATTCTGAACTTATCTAAATAACACAATGTATAAAGCAACATGCAATTTTCATCGACTTTCCAACCCTCCCTTTACTTGAAATAAAAGTGAATCTCATAAAGCATTTTGGTTAATTAGATTGTGTACTATTTGAGTATCGTCAAAGACTCGTCAAAGAATTATATAAAAATGCTATCAGTTTAGTTGAATGGAGAAATATTGATTTTTGTGCAGATCTTTGCCGTTCCATCTTCTTCTGGTAAAGGAATATTTTTGTTAGACTTTTTCCCAGACAGAAGCTCAGCGTGCTATGTAGATTACAAGTAAGATATATCTTATTCCTAAAAAGTTTGTTTCTTAAAATATTTTCGTCTACTGAATTAATTTTGTTTGTCTTCTCTTGTTAATTAGCATTGTGTATGATCATGCATCATAATAATAATAATAACGACATTATGGTCTCAAAAAAACAATAGTAACCGATAAATTAGCTCTTCATTATATATGTGTTGAGTTTTGTAGGGAAATAAGTCCTTGATTCAGGGATAGAAGATAAACGAAATTATCCTTCCAAAGAAAAGCATTCAATTGACCTCGCTTATCATAAAAAGAAACTACTATTACAAAAGGCTACAACCAGTACTCTCTCTCTCTCTCTCTCTCTCTCTCTCTCTCTCTCTCTCTCTCTCTCTCTCTGACCAATCTTTGACCATATAAATGCAAATAGGAAACTAAGATCATTTGATATCTTTATAATGTATTTGGTTTATATAGTTTTAACATCCTCCCTTAAACCAATTCCTCGATAGAACACATTCAAGCAATTCTTGGAGCCTCTCAAACACGTCTCTAGCGTCACTATTTTTCTTGAAAAATCAAGACTTGATCCTTGCTCCTGTAGTAAAGGAACTTCCGAACTTATCTTTCAGTGAAATTTTGCTATCTTGATCTCTTGCATTAACTTTCTCGGACCACCTTGGTTATGTCCTACCTCATTAAGCAAACAACACTTCTTGACCATCACATAAGGGTTAGTTCAATATACTCAGCTTGGCAGTAAATATGACAAAATGACCATAGAATATATAAATCAAGTTTAATTTCCAACACTTGAACTTTTTGTCTTTCCAACTCGCTCTCATTATCTTGGAAACAGCTTGTCGATTCTTGATTTTTTTTAGAGCTTTTCTTTGGGAAATCCACTGTCAACATTGTCTATCGAATCTTTTTGTTACTTTTGGTAAAAAGATCTTTTACCTCTTCTTACACGAAGTTGTGGTCTACTATTGATCTTTTTCTCGAGATCCATGAGGTGAACTCCTCGGTGACCGCTTTTCTACTCATGTAATTTGTACTTTAATCTTTTTCATCATAAGCGATTTTGCTTCTTCTTGTCCACATCTACATCATTGACTAGATCAACTCAAAAAGTTCTCTTATGTAGAAATGTATTCAACTCAACTCACACTTTCCGTAAAAAGAAACGACTATTACAAACTGCTCTCTCCTAAGTTTTTTTTTTTTTCTTACAAAACCCAATAGTGCGTATCAAAGATATAAAAAAAAATCAACAATATCTTCCTTTGGAATATGCCATTTGAATAGGAAATTGATCATTGTTGTGTGCATGGCAGTGTGGAATTAGAAGGCACTCTAGAAGAAAGTAAAGGATCTGTCCAGAACAAATATTTCAATGTATCAGAAGATGTGAAAGTTTGTGCTGCTCATCCCCTAAACGGTACCATCATAGCTGGTTCAAAGGTTCGATTCTCTTCTCTGGCTGTGCCATTAAACTTTCCTTGGAACTAGAAACAAACAAAATACATGAGACTTATTTACATCTCTCCATAATTGCGTACTAGCTAGGAAGTATTTATGTTTCAAAAATGTTTGTGTCCGTGTTTGAAATGTATCAAACCTGACAAAGGCAGTGATGCACCAGAACTGTTGTGCACCCACGACACCATGTCCATATAGTCTTCTGTCATGCTTGTATCTGTGCAATATAACATAGTGCTATGCACAACTGTCTCCTCTGCAGTTATGTTCATATCTTACTATCAGTTTTTACCACATGCTAGACCAATAGTTTCTCCCATTGTAAACTATGCTCAGTGCGGTTGAGGATTCCTCATATTGACTGAACAGTGCCAAAAGGCCGGTTGGTGATGTATGGGGGATTATATCCCGGATAACTCTAGAATGAGTATTCTATAGGCTTTAGCACAGTACTGGTGGCAGCATACATGATGTCGTTGTCATGAGCTCATTTTCACACATTTTAAGTGTGACCCTTTTGATATAGCCGTTTGGGGTGTAAGAAAGATTGTTGCTGAATTTAAGGATACTTTTTTTGGGAAATGGTAAATAGTTTCCGGAATCGCTTCCAGTAGGATTCGAACTCCGCCCACAAGGGCCACATGTCTCCACACTAACCACTTGGGCTAGCGGTCATTGGCAATTTAAGGATACATCTTGCTGATATATCGGTTGATTCTTTTTTAAGTAAATATTGGAGTAACTTTTTTTTTTGTTCTCAGCAAACGTCGCTGCTGCTGATCTCGCAAACTGGTCATACTTACAACGGCTCTGATGAAAGCGGCTGAACTGATGGCGGCTTTAGTATCTTTACTTGGGAGGGAAAGCAGTAACGTTCTACATATGGCAGCTATGTGCATCTTGAAATTGGAACAGGGGAAAAGATAGAAAACAGAAGCAGGAAAGGAAATGACTGGCAAACGTTCTTAAACTTCATGATGAAAGCATAGGGAAAATGCTTCCATAATTCCGCGACAAGCACATGAACTGTACTGTTTTGGCACATAGTAGCAATTACTAATAATGAGATCCTGTGACCTTCAAAGTCCTGGAATGACCTGAGAAAGTTTAAAGGTACTGCAAATGGTTATAGTGAAGAGTCTTATTTGGATGTTATCAATCCAAGGAACCTGTTTTAGACTGGAGAGTTGCCCTGTTACTGTTTGGAGAATTCATTGTTGTATTTTCGTATGTTGGTTAGTTAGTTCTTGCTTGTGTGTATTTGCTGCTAACAGTATGTGCAAAATGGAAAATAAAATATCATTTAGCTCTTAAATTATAGATAAAAAAAGTATGCACATGAATCAAAGCTGAGCCAACAAAACATTTACATCTACTTGAAACAGTACATCGTAACAAAAAGGGACATAAACCACAGATAAAATAGTTGGTGATTGTTAAGCAAACAAACAAAATAAACAACTAATTAAGTCTCCACACAGATCCCTCCTGCTGAGCTGGATGCCCTCGGCCAAAATGGATGACGCAGAGAACAGGAAAGAAATTTTTTTTTTTAAAAAAAAGGTACAATACATCAGAACAAATTCCACTAGAATATTAGAGATCAGAACAATATAACAAGAGAGCTACGCTAACATTATGAAATGAATACTAGAAAATACGAGCAAATGCACTAAATTTTGTCACTGATTCTCATTTATAATGTTCACAACCAGATGATGTGCAAAATAAACACTCCCAGTTGTGTAAGAATACAGTATGAAATGATAAACAAAGACTTCTAAATTAACAGGGGTAACTAGCGTTTAGATTCTGAATTTTATTTCAGTTTAGAGTTTAAGTCATGAGATGTCCGAAATAGAAAGTTTAGGTCCTGAATTTTTATTTTTGGTTTCATTTTTTTCCATTATACCCTCCTTTGCGGCATGTATTATTGGTTGTTGCTTTTGTACTTATATTCAGGATACAATAGAAAAAATAAAATAAAAATAAAAATTTAGGATCCAAACTTTCTAATTGAACATGTCAAGACTTGAACTCTAAACTTGTATAAAATCTAGGGTCTAAATTCTAATTAGCCCAAAGTAATAAGCGAGGATTGCATTGAACGTGGATTTTGCATGGTTGAAGTATTACCAAAATCTATGACTGAACATCTCGGCTATTTGAAATAGTCAACTATACCTCTCACTGATTATCTAACAAAAGCAGTATAAAAATAACACTGGCAATAGAGATGCACCTCATTCTCATTGCTACTGACATAGAACCATCTTATAGTTAAAAACTCTAATCTCTGCAGCAAGGACCAGCAATTGAATAGTTGCACAGTGAATCACTTGGATCTTCAACTGGCATGGATGAATGATACAAAATGCTCAATACAAAACAATAGGTGTTTTTCCTGTAACCAGGCCAGGAAGAGCACATTATATGTACAATACTTTTCTAGACACTTTACCTAAAAAAGCCAAGACAAATGTCAGCGACAGAAAGGTCCTCCCTAGTAGAGCACACTAAGAATGGCCCTGAATTTAATGATGTCAGACAAGTCTACAACCTAAGCCCTAAGTCCCAGCAGAAACTCAGATGACAAAGGAAGAACGGATTTTTCAAGAAGACTAGAAGATAGCAGCAGGAGGCCCCAAACCAAATCGAGCTGTATTGGTGGGGGGGTGTTTGTAGCAAAGAAGCAAAAAAGTAGAGGATCATTTAGGTCAGCACAGCAGAGGAAAAACTTGTAGGCCTCGACTCCATGAAACGAAATGTTTCATTCATCGCATTGACATGAGGGTCCTCCTCTGGGTTGCCCTCTTGGCAGCAGGTTCCTTCTTTGTGGTCTTCTTCAAATTCCTCGTCACAATCTTCTCAATCTGATCAATTGAGTTGCACAGCTTCTCCTCTTTCAAAGTCAGTTGCGTATCTCTAGGGGTTAGATCACCGGAGATGGTAGAAATCTGACAAGGGTTGTCAGAAGCTGGAGAAGAGGAGCTGGAACCGGAAGACAACTGCAGAGGGTGCTCAACTGGAGAAGGAGAAGAGGCAACGCATGTGGGTGCTGGATCAGAGGTGGAATTGATAGGTAGAGTTCGATTGGAAACACTCTGTTCTTGTGTAGGGCTCGTCTGGGGAGAAGCTTCATTGTCCCTGGCTGCCTGCGCAGCCCTGGCTGCTTGCATTTGAAGTCTTCTCCTCTCAAGAGCCTGTAAATTTGACAGCCACACAACAAAATCTAAATTAGCGACCTTCAGTTGAGCAAGAATCAAAATTTTGTACTTACACTAAGCAAGAATCTGCATTAAATACCTAAAGAATCAACATCAATTGGTAAATTTTAGAAGGCTTGCAAATAAACATAGAGCATATGAGAAAGAAAATTCAACCAACATCGTGTGATGTGTTTCATCTCTAGCTGAGTCACATTCTAGTATAATAAACCTTTCAAGTACCTCTAGACATAACATATTAACATGTCAAGTCAAAGAACTTAGATATGTCATAATCATGGCAATTTCATCGTAGTTTAAACTTTAAACTGCTTATATATATCGTAGATCTACTGACATAGAGTAACCAAAATCTATGCAAAATGGACTTAGTCAGTCCCCTTCTTCCCTTGATCAAGAGTTTTTAACCTTAAAAACCATAAGTAACATAAAAATCAAAGTGCAGTCTTTCTAAGATCCTTGCTACACATGTTGAATGGGTACTTCAATCTTCAACAGAACTAGCACATAATTTATATGATCATAAATATGAAGCTTAAATTAATTGAAAGAAAATCACCAATAAAACCATACATGATTCCAACATAATAAGTAAATTACCATATATATGAAGCTTAAATATTACAAAAAAATATTGTATAAAAAATTTAAATGTTAGTGCAGACTTAATGTAAACCTTCTTCAAGTACAACAACAACAAATCCCTTATCTCAAACTTTTTGGGTTGGGTGTTTGAATCATTTTCTTTCATTCAGCTCTGTAAAGAGCCATGTCCTTTGCAACACTAACAAAAGGCAAATGGTGCTGCCAAGGAGATTTGAACCCTCAACTACACATATCATGCACACAAGACCTAACAAACCTTCCATTCAAACTTAAGAAATGCAACCCTCTTCAGGTATCAGAAAACAATAATAGAGACAACCCAGACAAGACATTGACATGGTACCTCAGAAGATATAAGAAATGCAAACAAATACTGCCTTCCTCTCCATTTTCCAAGCTCATCTTCTACTATATAATGAGGCTTCAAAACGGCTCAAAAGTGAGCCGTCTAAGCCATAATTATATCATAGTCCATTTTATTTTTTTAAAAAATAAATTATGTAAAAAATTGTTGGAAAAAATTTAAATTTGTTATATATGATCAACATGGGGAATCGAACTCAAACAAACAAGAATAATATCTCCCACCTTAACCACATGAGTTAGAAGAGATATTTGACTATAATTGGATACTACTTTTATTATACGTATTATACGTGCTTTTGCACGTGCATTTACTAGTAGAAATAAAGTCTCATCACAAGAATCAGAAACTGACTTCCACCCAATCACCCTAGACATGGACATAACAAAATAGAGACAACTCAGACGAGACATTGACATGACTCTAATTATAGCATATGCTCATGTTTATTTTAGACATCATGTTCCACATGGAAAACGTAAGAAACCAAACACAATATTTGGTAAAAGTTGGAACTCTTTTGCCCATAATCAAGAAAACACGGACACTCCAAAAATGTGGGCGTTGCAGTAAACATACATGTAATGGATATTCCAAAAATGTGGGCCTTGTCGTGATGTACATATAATGGGCATTCCCTGCACACTTTAAAATGCACTAACACCTGTGTGTGTGTCCCCATCGTGCCATGCCATATCAGTGCTACATAGCCCATTAATGATTGATGCACCATACAAGACCATGAATTAATGAAAATGATGAGGAGCAATACACTAAAAGGCAGGAAATTTTATGAGAATTGAAGACGTCAATTGGGGACGAGATGATAGACATTAAAGATGGCTTGGACATGGGTGACAAATAACAATTGATGCAACAATTAGGGAAACCAACGTGATCTTAGTAAAAGGTGATGCTAGACCTAGGGCTGCGCAATTTTTTTACAACATTTGCTAGTGTTCAAACTTGATGCTAGACCTAGGACCTTCAGTTATGATTTCATGCAGTAGACCACAAAACATATTACAACAATTGTTGTTATTTACAAGTCTTTGCATACCCTTCCTCCTAAAGCATAACAAGCTACCCTTATAATGTAAAGGAACCATCTAACTGAAAAATAAATAAATAGGAAAAACGGCTTGGAAATACATTGCATTTACTAAACAAGTAAAACACATTAATGAAAGAACATCAAGAAATAGAGAACACAAACATGGATGTTATGAGAAACCTATATTGGTACGCGTTGCTCAATAAGTACATAAATTTCCAGTTATTCCATTGAACTGTCAAGAGATTACCGGAAAGGAGAAACTCAAAGTGTAAATATCTCAGCAAATAAGGATGACTAACATCCATATGCTATGATAAGCATACTTTTCTACATTCTGAAAGTGTAGTGGTTTATTACACAAAAATATCAGGAAAACTTTTTTTATCAGTTACATCACGAGAAATATATCACAAGCAACAGATGCTTACATTATGATCAGCAACGTCTAGCAAGATACCAAGCAATGTCAACCAATCAATATCAAAGAAATTATCACATGCTACTTGGAATGTTCCAAGAATTCTTACAAAACATGGGATTTTTTTTTTCCGTAGAGTCAAACTGACCTTAAATTAATCCCAAAAAAAAAAAAAAAAAAAAAATTTTTAAGGATTAGAGACCATAAATGGATAGAATTAAGAACAACAAATTTAAGAAAATCCTAAAAATTACTAAAAGCTCAGATCAAACATTTTCTCAGAGTGCCAAATTCCACTAAAGATAATTCAACAAAATTATCAAAAAACTGAGAAAAAAAACCCAAATTTATGCTACTAGTTAAACAAAATCCTACGAAATTGCAAAAAACAAAAAAGATAAAATAATTTCTTAAATATTAAATGCTACTAAAACTAATTCATCAAAATTATCAGCTAACCTACTAAATCCCAAGAAAGCGACTGATTTTATATGTCACGTACTCAAGAAAAATCCAAAGAAATTACTTCTTCTTTTTTAATTCGGATCAAATATTTCCTTAAACTGCTAAATTCTACTCAACCTAATTCAACAAAAATCATCACATTCTATTCAACTCCGATCAAATTCCAAGAAAATGCTACTACAGTAACGGATCAGGAAAAAGCAAGTCCTCACATTGACGATGGCGGTGATGTCCCTCAGCGGCATTCTCGGATACCACTCCGGCAGCGGGCTCTTCCTCGCCGTCCGCCTCCACGTCGGCCCTGCCGCGTAACCCGCCAGAGGGACGTTCTCCTTGTTGCTCTCCGCCGCCGCCGCCTCCCTAACCCTAACCAGCCTCCTCGGTCCCATCACCGCCGGCAACGCCACCCGCCGGATCCTGAACCCCCCGGCCGCGTCGCCGCCTCCTCTTCTAGTCTCCTCCGGCATCTGCAAGAAGCAAGAAGTAAAGATTCAGAGCAGTGGCATTTCGAGAAAACTTAGGGTTAGGGTTTTTCTTGCAAAATCTCCTCACTTGGAAGTGATGGTTTCTTCTTCCGTGGGAATTTTAGGGGGTTGGTGTAGCCGTCAGCATCAGGAAGGATAGAAACAAGAACGTGGGATTTTGGTATTTAAATGGAGGGTTTGGGGGTGGTGACCGGATCCCGAAGTGGAGTTTCCGGATTCTGATCACCGCTCCGCCCAATTTGAAACTTTCAAATTTGTTGGAAATGGGCGGCGTAGTGGAAATTACGGGAATGCCCCTGGCGGATTTAGCTTTCGAGGTTGTTCCGGCGGTGAGTGGGCCGGGCTATGATTTCGGTTCCGAGAATCTGTCACGTGGTTTAGATGTTAATCGACGGGCGGGGTTTCATCGGAGGTTGTGGTTAATGATGAGCTGTGATAATGATTATCTAAGCTGTAATATTAATGTAGAATTTACTGAGACAATAATTAAACAAGGATTCAATTTTTATTTTAATTATTTAAAGGAATTGTAATTACCAAAGAAGTTTTTACAATGTCAAAAAAATTGGAAAAATTTTGATTTGCACACCACTTGTTTTACCATAATTCAAAATGCACATCCATTTAAAAAATAAATTTTGAGTTGTACCATACTTGTTTTATCAAAATACATAAAGCATTCTACTTTTAACAGAAACCGTCAATCAATAAACACGCAACTCCTTTGACACCCCCATGTAGACACTTTTTAGACCAAAATATTTTTACTGGATTATTCTCACTTGGCATATATCTATGAACATCTGAGTGTGAAGTTACCTGCGGTCAAAGGAGTTTTGGTCTCAAAAGTGTCCACGTGAGGATATTTTGTTATCAAAAGTGTCCACGTTGGAGGTTCAAATGAGTTTAATGTTAATCATTGACAGTTTTCGTTAAAAATATGATTTCATGCATTATGGTAAACGAGTGGGAGGTAACTCAAAATGTTCTTTCAAGTGGGTTGCACCTGGAATTAGGGTAAAAAAAAAAAAATTTGAGTGCAACTCAAAATTTCTCTAATTTCCAAAGTGGGTTACCAAAAATAATTACAAGGGAAGTTATAAATTTATTTTAAAATTTATAATAAATTGAGGATAGTTTTAGTAATCCACCTTGAAGATTTTTGAACCTCCTTGGCAATTATAATTTTCTTAGTTAATTAGTTTCAAGACAAATCAATGGAAAAAAAAAAAACTCTTCTCCGCTCTTCTTTAGAACTGGTCATTTTCACTTGTCCTGTGCATGTAAAAATAAAAATATTATATTATATTATATTATATTATATTATATATATATATATATATATATATATATATATATATATATATATATATATATATATATATATATATATATATTATTTTTATTTTTATTTTTTTATTTTATTTTATTTTATTTATTTTTTTGCGGGCTCAGTATAATCGTGTGTCCCACGCACACGATTCTGGGCATGTCGTATGGAACGACTTTTGGAGTGTGGACGTAGTCCGTTGGCCTTGTCATCATCGTCGTGCACACGCACCCCGCGCACTCCGCGCGCTCCAGAGCTCCGCTCGGCAGCACACCGTCTTTCGACGGCAGTTACTCAACACCTCGCTTTGCCCACGACGCCGAAGAGACGCATTCGACGACTAAGGGTGACCGCTCGTACGACGGCCACTGATTCCCTGTCGACTGCGACTACCGATTCCGCCCAGCCGTCCGTTCTATGCGCACGACGCGCATATTGGCGACGATCGCCGACGCCCTTACGATCGAGCCTGCGATCGTTTATGACGGACGTCTTCTCGTCGCCCTCAGCAGCGCTGCACGACGGGCCGCGTGGTCGGCTTGTCGCTTATACCCGTGGGCAAATGGTGCCGATTCCCCGATCCGTCGCACGACGACCGTGCACTGAGTTTGCTACACGGACGCCTCATTCTGTCCCACGCAGGCTCAGTTCGTAGCCCTATATCGTCAGGCCTCCGACGTTGTGGATGCCCCGCATCGCACATGCTAACTCATCATCGCCCTATATATATATATATATATATATATATATATATATATATATATTTTTATATTCTAAATAAAATTGTTATAAATAGTTTTTAACTGTGAATATATGTTTAGATAATATCATGTGACCAGTTTAAATACGATTTGAATAATATATTTTAATTTGTATTTGTCATAAATATGTTTATAGGATTTTAGATATAGGTTAAGAATGATGTTTTTACACGAGATATATACTTATATCGGTAGTTAGAAATAATTTAGAATTGATTTTCTTCATTAATGGATTATATACTTACGATTTAGACGGCTATTTTTTTTTTTAGCTAGTTTCAAGTAACTTTATAATAATACTAGTCACATTCACTTACGACATACCAAAAAAATGATATTATTAACAAATAGATATAAATTTATAATATATTAAAATAGTCTAAATATGATTTGAATATATATTTTCTTTGGAAGCAATTTCAATATATTTTAATTAAAATGGTTATATATATGTGTATAACTTTAGACATGCGTTTATATAAACGTGTAATTAGTTTAAGATATAAAAATTATGAATATTTTAATTTGGATTTTTTTTTTTTTTGGGAAATGGTAATTGTGTCGAACGTCTCTATTGGAAATTGATCTCCTGACCCACTTGGGTCGCACCACTACTACTAGAGTAGATGTCATTTGTGATTTGTCATTGGCTAATTTGGAATTGTTATATATATATATATATATATATATATATATATATATATATATATATATATATATATATATATATATTTTATATATATATATAAAAAAAAAATTTATATATCTAGATGTAAAATATATATATATATATATATATATATATATATATATATATATATATATATATATATATATATATATATATATGATTTTGGATTTATATTCAGGTAGTCATAAGAATTATAAAAAAAAATTAACATGAGAGATATACATACGGTACTAGTTTGAAGAATTTTATAACGCTTTATTAATTACGTGGGTGTATGCATATGGTTTAGACGGCTCATTTTTGAGCCGTTTTGAAACCGATATATATATATATATATATATATATATATATATATATATATATATATATATATATATATATATATATATATAGTTCCCCTCTAATGGGTTTGCAAGCCACATTTTCGTTATATTTAACGGTGGGTTCCGTAGGTATCTTTACTACTATGTTGGATTCAAAAAAAAAATCTTTCAATAAATGGTAAAAAAAATAATTTAATTCTATCGTATGATTCAAATAAATAATTTCAACAAATGGTAAGAGAAAGATTTAATTCTATCTTTAGGATTCAAATGAATCTTTTCAAATAAATGGTAAAAGATAGATTTAATTTTAATATTAAATTAATACTAATACTAAATTAATAATAACATTAATGTTAAAATTAACACTAATACTAAAATTAATATTAATATTATCGTTAATTTTAATTTTAATGTTAACATTATCATTAACATTAACATTCATATTATAATTATAATTATAAAAAAATTAAAATTAAAATTAAAATTAAAATTAAAATTAAAATTAAAATTAAAGTTAAAGGATTATCGATTTTTTCCTCTTTGTATTTATGAAATAGTCAAAAGGCTTATAATGAATACCCATGTCATCTTAAAAGATCTCTATGAGAGAAATATATCTATTTAGTTCGCACAATCCTACACTCTAACTACCGCACTTCCTTTAAGGCCTCGTTTGGTTCGCGGAATGGAAGGGAAAGGAAATCAATTTCTTGTCATTTCCTTTCCTTTGGGAAACTTTAATTCCTATTGATTTTTCTTTCCGATGTTTGGCAATGCCAAGGAATTTGGAAAGGAAAGTGAATACTTCAATGTGGGAAAGTGATTCCTTCCTTGGATGGATGGAATCACTTTTCCCCCTAATTTTCCTTCCATTGGGAATCACTTTCCTTTCCTCCTCAATTCCTTGGGCGCCCAAACATAGGAAAGTAATCACTTTCCTTTCCCAACCGGGAGATTCCGCGAACCAAACTAGGCCTAAGTGTGTACAACTCAGTAGTCAATTTGTATCAATTTTCATAAATGATCATCAGCAATATTCAGGGATGATTGGTATTACTCTTTAAGGATAATCATGGTAAGTCTCAGGGCCGGCTCCAGTATTTTGGAGACCCTAGACAAGTTCCATAAATGAGACCCTCATTTCTCTATATACTTTTTTTATATATAAATTCAGCAAATACAAAATACAATATAATTAGTCCTTGAATACACATAAATTTTTATCAAAATTCAATAAATTCAGCAACTCCAAGCTCCAAATTTATTACAAAAATGAGCAAATAATGTTAGTTATGAGCAATAAAATTAGAGAGATGAATTGGTTGTGAGCAAATAATATTAATTAGAAGTTGAGAGAAAGAGAGACTCAGAGTCGGAGAGAAGATTTTAGATGTCAAATAGCCAAACAAATGCTCAAATTTATATTAAATTCACAAGAGAAAAAAGAAAAGAGACGTTAGAGTTAAAAAATAGAGCAATTTTTATTTCGGGGAGAGAGAGGGAGGATATGGAGGCCAATGTTTTATTTAAAACATAAAACCTATCTTTTATTTGGCAATTGGGATTCTCAATTAGAATGCAGCCCTATACTTCTAGGGAGGCCACAGGCCCTTATTTAGTTTTTTGTTTGTTTGCCCCATGGACGGTGGGCCAAATAGAGTTGTTGGTTTTTTTTTTTTTTTTTCTAAAGGCCAAAAAAAAAAAAAAACAGCAGTAAAAAAAATTTAGGCCCCCTTGGGGGAGGAGGCCCTAGGCACAGGCCTAGCCTGCCTCCCCCTAGAGCCGGGCCTGGTAAGTCTTTAGGTAACAGATTAATGCGGCATTATACATATGTAGATATACTTCACAAAAATCTTGATTCGAAAAACCCAATGGAAAATTTGTAGTCAAATAAAAAGTTAGTAGATGTCGAGGTGTGAAAATATCTAGGGGTATTGCCAATCCAATGTGCGTGTCTCATTAAACCTTCTTATAGTGAAAAAAAATCAATGAAAAATGCCTCTAATTTAGAAAGAAATAGTACATTAAAGTCAGTGAGTATTATTATAGAAATTTTTCCTAATTTTAATATTATCCCCAGCTAAATAATCTCAACAATTCAATGCCATGAACGAACTTCTAAAAAGTGGACTTCGACGGAATTTTACGAACATGCTGACCCAGTTGTCATGGTATTAGATATACTTGAATATACTTGACTTTATTATTTTGTTGCAATTGTTGTTGATGCAGGAATAAAAACTTATGTGTGATGTACTTCGTACTGTCTCCTTTGATGTGGCACTTCTTCATATAGTAAATGCATGTGACGTTGTCTTCATATATTATCGGTGAAACATCATTGATATAAGAGAATTCGCTCGTAGTCTGAATATGCTAAATGGTTGCTCGCAACCATATGCACTCCCGATTGACATCATGAAGGGCGATGAACTAGGCATGATTTAAAGATGTGACGAACATGGTATGCTTTATAAACATTCAAGACATAACATCATCCAAATGGTAAAGACCAGGACCAGACCTGACCCGAGACGACAAGGACGATTGTCCAGGGCCCACGAAATATGAAGGCATAGATTTTTTTTTGTATATATATAATATAATATGTTAGATATTATTGTCCATAGAAACTAATATATTAATTTATTTAGTTTTTTTGGTTTTTATTTATACCTGTTATGTAAAATGTCATGGGTTCAAGGCCAAGTGGAAGCTATTTTGTTTTGTTAGTGGTTTTAGATTTTTTTTTTAAAAGGGGCACAATTTAAAATTTTGACCTAGGCCCCGAAAAAATCCGGATCGACCATGGTAAAGACGTAACCACTCTGGGATCTCACCTCGTGCATGTCGAATACATATCCAACATCAACATAGCTGACAAGGGGCATCATTCCAAGGATCAAGGTGGTTTGATTCATTTCATGATACATGGGGATAGAATAAGCCCACGTCCGTAGTACCCTTAAGGTATCATAAGATAGGTGTCTTTTATGTGATGCTAGTGGCGACACGTTGGCATGACAATGAATCTAGCCAAGGGACTCATAACAAAAGAGATGACATGTTTAGTACATTGAGCTAAGTACAATAATGCGTCTATTTTATTTATATATGAACCTTCGATTTCAAATACATCTTCATCGTCTTCTTTAGAAAAAAATGGGTCTCGTTTAGCATATAGAGAATGAACGATCGTGGATGTACTCGAGAGTTTTGCTTTGTCCATATTAATTGAAATAATACCTTATGGATGTACTCGAGAGTTTTGCTTTGTCCATATTAATTGATGTAACACCTTATGGGTGTAACTCGATTGGTGAAGCAAAATATCACAGGTAAAATGCTTAACCTATATGCCTACACATAATCAAGTTTCCTCACATCTTTTATCTCAAATTTTGACCTTACATCCGGATATGCGATGTGTAGCAGTCTATGTCGACAACATGAATCTCATCGGGACTCTTGAATAGCTTGAGATCAATGTGTAACATTTGATTTTCCCGATAAATAAGCAAATGTATATTCAATTATTCACACATTCCTAACTTATTAAATACTCACTTTGGCGGTTATATCACATTCGTCCGAAAATTTTAATTCATAAAGCAAACGTTCAACCCGATTGAGAGCTTGTTCCGAGGTCTATAGGACTATGTACATCAGTTAGACGAAGTCCTTCGCGGACCTCTCTCTCTCTCTCTCTCTATATATATATATATATATATATATATATATATATATATATATATATATATATATATATATATATATATATATATATCCAAATTTCCATACATATACGTTGTAACCACATCCATCAACTCAATGTTCAATTTTTCAAAAAATACCGAACTGACAAGGTAGCATAACATATTGACGTCAATTACATGAGAATACATCTTCTCGCAATCACTCCTAGTACGTTGAGAGAAGTCTTGCGCCATGAGGCGTGCTTTTACGTTGTTCTATTTCGTTCATCTTATTGTGCTTTCTTACGAAGATCCACTTTGTATCTGACATAATTAACATTGGGTGGTGTTAAAACTATATGCCTAATCACTTTTTTCCTCGCTAAAGAATCTAATTCAAGTTAGATGATTTTTTATTTTGATTAATCAGTTATATGTTGCCCAAAGACCAAGCCAATTATCATTGAAGATTGATTATGATCATCCCCAAAGACCGGTGCAAATCATCCCTGAAAATCGATACCATTCATGGAGACTAATACAATTTGTTTGTTAGGTTGTACACACTCAAGAAGAAGTGTTGTAGTTAGTTATAACTAGTTGATTGTGTCCAATAGATATGCAGCGTCTATTCCTTAAAGATCTAAAAGCATCTGTTATAAGCTATAACCAACTATGATTTTGTATATAAGGCTATCTTATACCCATTATAGGTTACTTGCTCATTTTGATAAACATAGATTACTTTGAAGATCCACTTAGACTACAACGCTAGGAACATTTTTTTTTGTTGAGATGCCCGACGATACGTACGGAACTTTGTGCACGCTGCATTACATGCATGTTGTGTCCACTGTCCCCTAACTCCCACTAAATAAATAAAAAAATAATATGCCTCCGTGGCTCGATCCACCGATTTTCTGCCACCCAGTCATGATCTTATACATCTTCTCGATAATCACAAGAGCAACTCAAGTTCGGTGCGCTAGGAACATTAATTAAAAATAAAAGGGAAAAGGAACTTCCAAGCCAATAAACCAAGATAACGAGTAATGCTACAATTACAACCAAATCCCTACAACCCTCTTACAACCACTCACCCATTTTCTGACATGTGGCCCAGGTGGTGGCCTGGCCCACATGTCAGCAAATGGGTGAAGGTTGTAAGGACTTGTTTGGTAAAATGGATTTGGTTTTGGATTTGGATTTGGAAATCCAAAATTCAAAACCAAATCCAAATTATGGATTTCCAAATCCAAATCATGGATTTCCAAATCCAAATCCAAATCAAAATCCAACTCCAACAAAACATAGAATTTGGTAAACTAGAATTATGATTAACAATTATGATAATAAAATATTAATTAATTAATTAATATTATTCTAATTATATTTATGATTAATAAGTAAATTATTATTATAATTATAAAATAGTTATGATTAAAAAAGTATTAGTTAGATTATAATGATGATTATATGCTAATAATAAATTATTAATTAAAATTTTAATAATATTAATTATTAAATTATTAAATAATAAATTATTAATGCCGACGAAAATTATGATTAATATATTATTAATTGAGATTATAATAAAATAGTAACTAATAATTTATATTTAAGACAAATAAATTATTAATTAATATTATAAATATTTATTTATAAATTATTAATTAAAATTATAGTTATGATAAATAAATTATTATAATTATGATCAATAAATTATTATAATCAAGATTATAATTATAATTAATAAATTATTAATTAAGATTATATTTATGATTGATAAATTAATCAATTATTAACTGGATTATAATAAGACTATGATTATAATTAAATATTATAATAATTATGATTAATAAATTATTATAATTACGATTAATAAAGATATAAATTATTATAAAATATTAAAATAAAATTATAAAATTACTAAATTATTAATCAAGATTATAATTATAATTAATAAATTAATAATTAAGACAATAATAATGACTAATTTTAATTATTTACAAATTAAATATTTTGTAAAATAATAATTGTAAAAAAATTAATATATAAAAGATAACGAATTATTAATTTATTCAATTATTAATTTATTAATTAATTAATTAATTAATTATTAATTAGTTTTAACTAAATATTTCATATAACAACGAAATTATTAAAAAATAACTATTTTTTTTCCTCCAAAATTCAATTTTCTTTCTTCCAAATCCAAATTTTGGATTTGGTTATACTTTCCATATCTAAATCTATCTCCAACCAAATATAGGATTCCATAGATTTAACTCCAAATCTATAAAATCCTAAAATCTACCTCCAAATACGATTTACCAAACGGACCCTAAGAGAGTTGTAGGGATTTGGTTGTAAGCTTAGCATTATTGAACCAAAGGGAATCATCCCAAGGCCCAAAGCCCACCCAAAGCAACGAACAAAACCACCCTTCCCAATCCACCACCACCCCAACCCAACCCCGACAATGGCCCGAGAGAACCAGCCAGATCCGGTCGACCCCTACCCGATCCGGCGCCTCGCCGCCGGCGACAACGCCAAGGGCTTCACCGCCCTCCTCTCCCAGCTCTCCTCCTGCCCCCCAATCCCCGATCCGGAGTTCCTCTCCCTCCTCTCCTCCCTCCCCGCCGACCACCTCGTCTGCGTCGCCGAGGACCCCTCCTCCTCCCGCGTCGTCGCCACCGGCTCCTGCTTCGTCGAGCGCAAGTTCCTCCGCGGCTGCGGGAAGGTCGGACACATCGAGGACGTCGTCGTCGACTCCTCCGTCCGCGGGAAGAAGCTGGGGCAGAAGGTGGTGGAGTACCTCACGGAGCACGCGAGGAGCGAGGGGTGCTACAAGGTTATACTCGACTGCGCTCCGGAGAACATGGGGTTCTACGAGAAGTGTGGGTTCGTGGAGAAGAACGTGCAGATGGCAATCTATTTCTGACGATGGCGAGGTTAGCGATTGGAAATGTTCTCGATTTGATTGTTGTTAATTGGTAGCAGATTAGAATGTCACTGCCTGATCACTTGAAATGTTGGTATGCTAACACCAATAGTATTCTTGAGTGTCCGACTCCGATGTGTGTCCGTAGAGTATCCGATACGTGTCTGACGTGTACAATTCAGTGCTGTGTTTCCTAGCTCCAAACTAATAAATTCAAAAGATGGTGATTTTCACAAATAAGCATATAATTACCTAGATAAGGATACAATAGTAGTAACTAATGGGGCATTTAACCAGACACGCACACATTATTTATGGTTAATAGTGTTTACAGACTTACAATCTCAGGATTATTCACGTCTTAGAGTATTGGAGAGGTACTGAGTCTCCTGTATTAGCCGCCTTATATAGATGCCAGACATTTTCGGGAAGACACATAAAGGACGCATTGTATTATTTGAATCATATTTATCCTCAATGGCATTCTTGGATTTATATTATTATACATGTCCCTACAACTAAGTGGAATATAGGACTTGAAATTAGAAAGGCTTAGATTGCACGCCTTCCAAGATTAAGTATCTAAAGTAAATTCTAAGGTAGGAAATGGGGTAGCTCGGTCTGAGAACTAGTCTAAATTTGGTATTTATAGGTAGAATTGTTCAGTTGGAGTAACACTAGGTACATGTTTGTTCTTTTCCTTGAAGTCATTGGAAAAAATATATTCTCATATAGAGAGGAGAGGGATCTTTGTATGGTTTATATTGTTTATAAAAAGGTTACAGTAGCAAACCTAGTAATGAGATCATAAGGATATGTATATTGCACTTATAACTACTGTACAAACTATTGGTGGGGATATTGCTCCCATGTTCCATTACTATTGGCCAAGGATTAATTTTATGTTTGTACCTCTTTGCACGCACTAGTTGTGGAAATATTACTAGACACATTTAGGATGAGGTTACAAATGTTGATGTGTTAGTTGATGAGGGTAGAGAAAGAGTAGCTTGTATAATATAAATTTGAAGATAAACTTTGGAATCTAAAGGTTAAAAATACATGAATTGTAGTTTCTACAAAAAATCAACAAGAAAGGAGGCTAGTGCATATTGATGGACAAATAATACAGAGTGATGCTTTTCGATATATATAGGATTAATCTTTCATCATTGGAGAGAGTGAGAAAGTTGTCGTTCATAGAATTTGAAGTACAATAGTTGAAGTGGAGGAGTGTTTCTTGAGTGCTTCGTGATCATATGATATCATGAAAGTTGAGACCAATAAAGCAAAATTGTAATTTTCAATCCCCAAAACTCAAGTTCCTAGCCCATATACAAATTTCCCCAAGCCCATAGGCCTGGAACAAAACAAATTTTACGGAAACTTCTATCCACCGATCACTGTACGCTGGTAAATGCCCACAAACCCACCCCCAATCCAAGAAAACTAAGATCCTGCAGCCCCTCCAGTTCTTGTGCCTCTCTGCAGATGACATGCCAAGGGCTTCACTTTCCTCTCAGAAATTGGCCCTTGTCACCCCCAATCTGGACCCACTTCCTCTCCCATATCTTTGACTTATGGGGACCACCTCATTTAGTAGTCAAGGACCCCTCCTATGTTGATCCGTTCTTCCAGACATGGGAAGGTTGGCCCCATTGAGGAGACATCATTCTAAGGTTCAGGGGAAGACTAGGGCAGAAGGTGGTCAGATACTTCGGAGATCACGTTATGAAGGAAGGATCCTTTAAGTTGATTCTTGCTTATGGAGCCAAGGGGGGCCTACGAGAAGTGACGCTCAATAGAGAAGAAAACGTCCTCATGGCTGAGGTTAGCATGCAATTATACTGTTAGGTTACTCAGTTTAGATACATTTTAGGATCTGTAGAGTTCTTGGCAATCACATAAAATGTAGGTCTACTAAACTTCTCTTAGTCTTAATTGGTAATTTGTGTATATGATTTGATGAGATTGCAATAAATCTAATAGTTCGTGCAACGGTTTAATACATGTAGTAGCTACAGGCAGTTAGTTTAGTTTGGAGATCTATGTAGGGAATTCTATGATTTGAAGTTAGGAATATCTTACACTGCTTGGTCTCCCAGTGTTGCGATCTAAAACTATTTTTAAGGTATCATAAGGGCCAGATTGTATGGAAACATTTACAGAGAATTATTTGCACGTGAGTTTGTTTATAGATAAATGCGTTTTCTTTTCTTTTTTTTTTTGCTTTGCAATCATGAAATTATTTATGGAATTGTTGTTTGATTGATGAATTAGGATTTTCTTGGCAATCACATAGAAGGATAACCTTTTATATATGACCTGTTGTTACACTTTATCAGCAATTTCTGTATATAACTTCATGTGATTGCCTGATCTCTTGAAATTGCACACGGCAAGAAAGATAGTTTATTGTGGGTTGTACATATAGACAGTTAGGTTAACTAGAGCTTGAATATTAGGAATAGCTAGATTGCGTGCTCCAAGATTATGCATCCACAGAAAGTTCTACTTTAGCATAGGTGCAGGTTGTGCTGAAAACTATTTTGGATCTTGCAGGTGCATAAGAGTAGGCATGTAGGATTTCGCCCTTAATACTGGAGTTTGGAGAAGAGGGTTAGGTCAGAAGCTGAATTTATATAGTGGATAGCATGCTGAAGACTGTATGTTATAAGGTGATTTACATTGATTGCTGGAACCGAGGAATTATATGATTGTTGATCGACTGAGAAGAGCTGTCAGATGCGATCTATTTCTAGATGGATAACTCCAGCTTTTATGCTTTGTGGTTTTGAAATTATCTACGGATTGATTTCTGGACTAATATACTAAGATATATAATTTGAGAGAGGATATTGTCCTTAATAGAGCTAAATGGAGGACAAGGATTCAAATAATGAACACCAAAACTTTGAGGTAAAGGCTCTTTGTTGATGTAATTTCATGAGCCTGCTCTAAAATGTATTTTTTTGAGAAATGTGAACCATTACATATTAAGCATGAATTAAAGTTTACTTTATAGGTGATAGACAGTTGGCTCATTTGCTCTCTAGTTCTTTCTAATGCCTGAGATTAGGATTTCCACTAATTTACTATATTGCAAATCTGAAAATTATTGGGAGTTCTTAGATGTATCGAGAAGTTGGGAGAGAGGCAGGTGGTTCTGGGATGCCTTGCAGCAGAACTGAGAAGGTTTTCTTGTGTCACAAGATTCTTGATTGTTGTATGAGAAGTGTGGACATGTGGACAAGAGTATTCAAAAAGAAGGTCGAAAGGTTTTATATCTCCTTGTTGATACGTTAGGTGTTTCCATTGATAATTTTGATTTTGCTAAATCATGTGATCTATGATTGAATTTTAGTCTGTTTTTGCATGGCTGTTATTTCTTGTGAATAATGGGTGTTCTTTATGCTTAGTGTTTATTTCAGATATTATTCTTTGTTTGTGGTAATTGGTATTTGTCGTTTAACACGATGACTTGGTCCAACGTGCAAGGTAGAGAGAAAGTTGATTATTTTTCATGTGGTATTGCCATTATATATATTGACGAGATACATGATTAAGTAGATATAGAAAAGGAATAAACAGATAAGGCCTTCATGCATGTCAAACTCTAATAATGAGTTTTAGGAAATAAGTTGTCATTCTGAAGCATCACTTTGTCTCTTCCTATGTTAATTACTTAGAATTGACTTAGGAAATCCTTCACATTGCCATATAACCTCTAAAGGACTTGTCTATGTTGCCAACATTCATAAGTTCACAATAGCAATGGAGAAGAGAAAGTGGCGACGGTGGGGTTGAAGGGTTGGGTGATGTCGTGGAAGGGTGAAGTTAGAGTTTTTGTTTGAATGATCTTACTGTCCTGCTATTAAGAAAGAAGTCAAGAACGGTTTTGAATATTAGCTTTTGAAAGAGAGATCTACGTATAAGGTGGAAGGGAGAGGTTTAGGCTTAAGAGCTGACAGCGATCTTGGTTTAGGTCAGCACCTCCAGACTCAGATCTAGATGAAGTCGAGGGTTAGCCTGTTTTCTGTCTGGGTTGGTGAGGGAAGATGGAGCCCCAGATGGGTTGAATAATATGAACCCTGTTTTGGGTCAGCCCTTCGGAGCATACGACACTGAGCAAGGGTTCCTCTTTCTTGACAGTTTTATTTTGTAACCACTAACCAATCCAATCTGACAGCTCCAACCCATATATCGCGATGGTGGATATATGGGGGTGTCAAAATGTGTAGGCATGGACACTAGCCTGAATTTTTTGGCCACAAATCTAGGCATGAGCCATCCACAACTTGGTCTTAGTCATGTAGCCAGGTCCATGCCAACTGCCAGATATCAGGGTTGGTAGGTTATATGATAGATATGGAAAAAAATTGCATGTAGAATTTGTATGGAATAAAGGCTTTTTTGTTCATTTTATTGTAGAATTTGTATGGAATTTATAGGGGTTGAAATTTTCACAAGTAGAAATTTAGAATAAATGTGAGAGGAAATCAAGTGGAAGAGAGGAACCTATATACTGTGGCTGTGTTTGGTTGCAGAGAGAGTGAGGTTAAAGAAGGTAAAATAGAAGAGGAAGGAGGAAATGTGAAACCTGTTTGGTACCTTTGGAAACCTAGGAAAGAAAAGTGAGAAAGGAGAAATTGTATTGAAAGCACCCATTTATATTGGCTCGAGTAAAACTAATCCAAGCAAAAACGACTTTTTACAAGAACCATATGGATTTCCTTGTGGTTTTGAGCATCCATTATGCTCAACTTTCCCACATTCCAGTGGGGTTGGAGGAGGAAAAAAATAAATTCCAATAATTTTTTCTCTCTCTATTGTTTGCAGCCAAATATTGGCAAAACAGTTTTCTTGCTAATTTTATTTTCCTTCGTTTCCAAGAAAACAACCTACGAGATAATAACAAGGAGAGCAAGGGAAAATCCTTAAATATTTCAAATTCTCAAAGTCGTCCAGTAGAATATTATTTGAAATAGAAAGGACTACTTGCTGTACTATATAAATGTTGGATGCTTTGAATCTTCAACATATTTGAAATGTTTGGGATCTTTAGTATCTTTTGGAATTTTAAGGTTGTCAACTTATAGTCAATATATACATATATTCTTTTATGAGAACTGTAAGAAGCCCCATGTTCAGAACGTTAAAAAGGTGGATTTGCTACTTTGCCAATCAGAAGTGTGCATGTAGAAAGCAATAATAAAGCAACTAAACCTCATGTTTTCATGCTAGTTTCTGGTTCAAATTTTGAACTTTATTATTACAAGTTCTTTCTGATGGACCGAAAATTCTAGGTCATTACCTTCCTTGGTATTCAGCAATAAATTCAGGACTGAATCTGACCCGCTTTCATCCTAACCTGCTTTGTCTGGTTTGATTTAACTGGGCCAGCCAAGGCTAATCGTCAGCCAATTTAGGGTTGATCCATGATGTAATATCTATATTGAAGTCGGCTGGATGGGTACTTTTTTTATTCACCTCCCGTAAGGACAACCTCCTCCCTAGTGGCAATCATCTTGCATGTAGAAATTAAATGAACTTTATAGGAGGTGATATTTCATAAAAACAGAACTTAAGTTATTGAGTATGAGAAAACTAAAGTAGAAGAGAGGAATATATTATATAGATATTAAAAGGAAATAGCAAGATAAAATGGTGGTGATTGTGTGGAAATAAGAAAAAAAAGCTGTGTAATAATGATTTTTAATAGGACAAATTCTCCCTTCTTTTTACTATTATTAGCCTCAAACTAAGAACACCAGTAATAAATGAAAGAGAGACATATCTTTGCCTTCTGTACCTCTCTACAATGGATAAATAAATTAAGTCTTTGATCTCAGATTCTCATGAATTAGTTCTGCAGACATAATATTCATTCTCTTTACTCCGTCCAGCCCATTTGATATTGCCTCTTCTGTTCTCTTTTCTCTAAATGAATATATTAACAGTCCTTATGATATAGTGGTCTTTACATTCAATTTTTATGCCTATAATTTAAAAGGAATTTCCTACGTTTCCATAGTCCCCCCTTTCTACAAAAGGTAGCATCAAAGGAAGTATGATGCTCATAACTCCTATGTTAGGGCCATAGAGCGAGGCATAAAACTTGTCCCATGCATCATGCATGCCTCCCATGAAATTCAGCAATTAAATTGCATCAAATTGAAATATTAGGTGGAGTGAGTCCAATAAGGTTCTGAAAATCTACCTCTTTCTGCTTAGTGAAAAATGGTGAGAGTTTGCCTCTATTAATGGTTTTCACAGTTAAGCAACTAGGACAAATACTGGATATTCGTATCCCAGAGGGGATTACCTTCATCTCGATCTGGTAAACCAAAACCTTGTAACTTTGGTGACAAAAATGCCAATTTCATTACCCCAGCAACAACCTATCTCAGATCCTAAAATAGTCATCAACAACTCTGAGAAGAGTCTGAGCATGAGAAGTTAGAGACTATCTACAACTAAATCAAATAGTAGCCATTGACAATGAATGGAAGATTATACACATTATCCTGGTTTGCTACTTTGCTAGGATGGCTGTGGGTGCTATGAAACCTGTGTTCCATCACCATGTATCCTGGGTTGCTAGGATGGCTGTGGGTTGCTACGAAACATGTGTTCCACGATCATGTGAGGGGATAAACTTTAAGGACAAAGTAGACATTTAATACATATGTATATACTTTCTGATATGCATCACTTACAAGGCCTTTACGTGTGAAAGATAAGATGAACTTTTCTCAACTAAATCTTAACTCCCACTCCATGGTGTATAATATCCAATGCTTCTGTAAACCTTACAAGATTTCTGTTGATTACTATTTAATATAGTTGGAATTTTGGATCTCTATAGTTTTTTCTAGTAATAAGCTGAAGATTCTTTTTGCGGGATCTGTTTTCAAGCAATTGAAGATGAACTGATTCACTGTAACCAAGAAAGAAGAAAATGAATTCATCAACCAATACTTAGATCTGACATAGTATAGTATGCTTAGTTCACCTTCTTAATGAGTTGCACAGATCTTACACACATATTTTCATCACATCTTTGCAATTTTTTTGAATGTCAGGTCGTCTGCCCATTATTTGCAAAGTAGAGAATCTATGCTAATGACGTATGTTCTTTCGTTTACTTTGATATCTCATTTCAAACTTGACGAGCTTGCTGATTATGTTATTTGTTCTTTACATTCTTTAAATTTCATGAGGTTCAAAAGAACATTTTAGAGAACTTTCATTAAAGCATAGTCAGAATCGACTAATATATGTGGCAGCGTTTGTACATGGCATGTCGTCAACAATTAATACTACAGAACACGACTCCTTGGAAAGTCCAAAGGTTTTATTCAACCAGTTAAGTGTTATCTTTTAAGGTCTTAACATTTTCCATCTCTTTCAATTTTTGGGAGTAAGAAGCCGCCAACCCCGCCCCCCTCCCCCCCCCCCCCCCCCCCCCCCCCCACAACCCAAAAAAAAAAAAAAAAAAAAAAAAGGAAAAAAAACAGTGAATGTAACCTGATTTCAGCCGTGCTCCCCGTACTCCAACTCCACGAGTTCTTCTGCCCTTGTCTCTGGTACTTATTAGCTAACAAGGTCTAATCCTTTGAGCCCTCTTTCTATATTAATGATGCATATATATTAGGCCTTCATTTGGTTTAAATCTTCTTTACTTCTACATCTTAGGGCTCTAGAATGGAAGTGAGTAGTTATAACTCAAACAGCAATTTTATTTTCTCATTTTCATTATTTTATTATCGTAGAAGGCTATGCAAACTGGGCCAATTAGAGTCCATGAATGGTGACTAGAAATCATGTAAATTTTTTTTGATTATGCAATTCTTTTCTTTGCTTGTCTGGAAGTGAGGATGATATAATTAATATATTTAACTATAATATTGCAGTTAAAGTTCTACTTTTCCCTTTTAAAGAAATTCTTCCTTTTTGAACGTTCTCTCATATATGTATCTATCTACCACCATGCTAATGTTTTCAGACTATGAAGGAGGCCATTAACATTCCCATCAAAGAAAATTAGAAATTTTCTAGTTAGTATAAGAAATATGCATATAGGCACAAGCATACACATCATCGGACATGAGAGGACTTTCTCATGGGGACATGAGAAAGTAATCCCATCCTTTTATAAGTTCAAGTTTCTAGATATGATAACATGAGATCATGTACCATGTTAATAATATAAATCCCCCCAACATATCATCTTATAAGAAACTACAACAAAGCCTTTATCCCAACTTTTGGCATCAGCTATATATCTTTCTTTGCCACTTTGAGGGCCATCTCTATAAATCTTATCCTATATATATTGGAAAAAACCATTGTTCTAAAAGGCGGTCTAGGCGGCCGCCTATGTGCTAGGCGTCTGGTACCCGCCCGATGCACCCTTTTCTGACGCTCGACTATGCATATTTTTGTGTTTTATGTACTTCTTCTACAATGTTTAGTATTTTTTTTTGGAAAATTTTATTTTCTTTTGAACCGCCTAGATCTAGGCGGCCGCTTAGGCGGGCTAGGCGGCGGGTTGTCACGGACTTAGTGTTTTTGCTAGCACTTCGTCCAGTGCGGCGCACTGTCTTTCTCCGTCAAGACTCGTGCAAGCCTTCCCAACACGACTTAGCTAGATCGCTAAGGAAATTAAGAATAGTGGAGCAAAGATGGACTAGTAAGAATCTCTTTATTGACTTAGAGAATGCTTACAATTTTATGTAGTGAAGGTGGTGAGGAACAAATGAAAGCCTCCCCCTTTTATAAGTGTTCAGAGAGCTTTACATGGAAAGTCCTGGAAGGAATATTTCAAGGATTATTTTTTTCTACCATAACTGGAACGGCATATTCCAGGTTTATTCCCTAGCAACAGAAAAGAAAACTTCACGGACCATCCAGAAGCTTCTTGGGCCTCCTATAACGATCTTGGGCCTTCCGGAGAGATCCACTATCTTCTGGAGCCTTCCGCCATCTTCTAGAATGTTCTGGAAGCTCCCCGAATAACCTTGGTCCGTGAAAAGGTTATGAAACTGGGCCTCGGACGGGGTGCAACATTTGGGACGTTACATTCTTCCCTACCTAAGGCGTTGACGCCCTCGTCAACCATGCTCGCTGAAAAACGCCTGGATCTCGGCTTCGAACTGATGTAGCGTATCAGCACGTTCCCAGCTAGACTCGCCTGGATCTCGGCTTCGAAGGATGTCGTCATGGTCGCCGTCGGTCGCTTCGGAACTCCTCGCTGGGATCCTCCAAGTCTTCATGGTACGGCTTCAAGCAACTTGCATAACTTGCATGGAAGACTGGATGAATCTTCAGCTTGACGGGGTGTTCGAGCTTGTAGGCCACCTTGCCTACCTTCTTGAGCATGGGGAAGGGGCCTTCGTACTTCCGAATCAGTCCCTTGTGCACTTTCCGGAACACCTTGAATTGTTGCGGTTGTAGCTTCACCAGCACCATGTCCTCCTCCTTGTACTCGACCGGCCTTTGCTTCGCGTCGGCCTACTTCTTCATCTTCCTCGCGGCCTTCTCCAGAAATGCTTTGGCAATGTCCGCCTTTGCCTTGAAATCTGAAGTGAACAGGTTGGCCGCGGGACTTCTACTCGAGGACCCCGCACTCAGCGTGTGCGGGACAAGCGGTTGGCGACCCATCACCAACTCGAATGGGCTGCTGTGCGACGACTCGCTCCGTTGAAGATTGTAGCAGAACTGAGCGACGTCGAGGTGATGAACCCTATCCCTCTGGTTGGCACTCAAAAAGTGCCGCAAGTACTCCTCGAGTAGCGAGTTGACCCGTTCGGTCTGTCCGTCCGTCTGCGGGTGGAAGCTGGTCGAGAAGCGTAAGTCCGTCCCGAGGATTTTGAACACTTCCGTCCAGAACTTTTCCGTGAAGCGGGGATCTCGGTCGCTGACAATGTTGACCGGAATGTCCCAAAACTTCACCACGTGGCTGATGAACAGTCGTGCGGCCTCCTCTGCTGTGTAGTCCGTCGAAGCAGCAATGAAGGTTGCGTACTTTGAGAACCGGTCCACCACCACGAGAATGGACCCAAGCGCCCCCACTTTCGGCAGGACGGAGATGAAGTCCATCGATATGCTCTTCCGCGGCCGACTCGGCACGGAAAGAGGCTCCAGCAGGCCCCCGGGCTTCTGATGGTCCACCTTGTCTTGTTGGCACACAAGACAAGTGCGAACATAGTTCTCCACATCATCGCGTATGCGAGGCCAGTAGTATGCGGCCTCCAGCAACGCCAAGGTCCGCTTCTGCCCCGGTGTCCAGCCCACTTAGTGTCATGACACTCCTTGAGCAGCTGTCTCCGCAAGCCACTCCACCTAGGCACGACCACCCTGTCGCCCTTGGTGTAGAGAAGTCCGTCTTTCAGCCAGAACCTTCTCGTTTTGCCCTCCTTGGCAAGCTTCACTATGGCCTGTGTTAGTGGGTCCTCCACGATACCCACTCGAACACGGTCCAGAATGTCCCCCTTGAGCAAGCACACAGATGCGAGCTCGGCCTTCCTGCTAAGCGCATTGGCCACCTGATTTTCCTTGCCGGGTTTGTACTGCAACTCCATGTCGAACTCGGCTAGAAAATCTTGCCATCTCGCCTGCTTCGGAGATAGCTTCTTCTGGGACTGGAAGTAGCTCGTGGCAACATTGTCCGTCATGACCACGAACTTGGTGCTGAGAAGGTAGTGCCGCCATGTCCTCAAGATATGTACGACCGCGGTCATCTCCTTTTCTTGCACCGTGTAGCGCCGCTCGGTGTCATTCAACTTGCGGCTCTCAAACGCGATGGGGTGCCCTTCCTGCACCAACACCCTACCGATGGCGAAGTCGGACGCGTTCGTGTGCACTTCGAACGCTTTGGAGTAGTCCGGTAGAGATAAGACCGGCTCCTCCGTCACAGCCCGCTTCAGTGCCTCGAATGCCTCCTCGCATCGGGTCGTCCAGCTCCACGCTCGATCCTTCCGCAGCAGATCGGTCAGAGGCGCTGCGATGGCGGAATATCCTCGGATGAACCGCCGGTAGTAGTTTGCCAAGCCAAGGCACGATCGCAGCTCCGTCGGCTTGGTGGGAGTCTCCCACTCCCGTATTATCACGATCCGCACCCTAGGTAGGGGCACAAGTGCGTGACCACGCCCAGCCTACGCCGCAGAAACGGCGTAGAACGTTGTCTAGGTCTACTATCTAACAACAATTATAATATCAAAACCTGTCGAGAACGGTCAACTCCGAATGGAGGACAAGCAATGACAATATAATATACTCAATCACAAACTCTAAGAAATATAGATGATAACGAAAGATAAAGACAACAAGATATGAAATATCATCCTGAAAATCCAACACAGAATAATACAAGTCTAGAGTCAACAATCTCTAATACAAATACTAAAATAATAACAAGCCAAAATGTAATCTGGAGACAAAGTCCAGTACCAAACTAAACTAACCAAACTACTCTAAAGCCCCATCGGCTGGAGCTAACCCTTGCTGAACCAAGGTCTCCAAGTCTAAGCCCACTACGTCAACCGGACCGTAGTAGGTAGGACAATCCTCCTCGCCATAATCTGTAAAATTTTGTCAACATATCCAGTCAGGATGGAACGAGCACAAATCTCAAATAACAGTTCTAGTTAGACGATATTGAAAATGTAGCAGTAAATAGAGAATATACGAGGTAAATAATGTGTACATGAATCATGGTAAGGCATGTCAAGACTGTAACTGAATGTAAGAACAAGAAAACAGTATATATCATGTACAAAAATCTGGAATTATATCTATGTGAGTTTAGTATTAGTTTCAACATGTGATCGGCTTAGAACTTGATACAATGTTTGGCCTGGCTAATCATACGTGAGCGTATGATTAACACTATACAATGATGATACAATATAATACTGTGGGGTATTGATCACATATCTACGCTAACACCCCCATCCCTGACTAATATAGTGGATCCAGTCATGACACGTCATGACACGTGATCCTCTGAGAAGGTAGCTAGCCTTCGCAGGAATCCTGTCTATACAATGCACAAGGAACTAGGAAGACTTGCACAAGGCATACCATATATAAGAGGAATAACATATTATGACGGGATCCAGACAAATACCAATCCGTGTGAACAATGTGTCAAGAGAACAAGGATATCTACACTAAATACTAGAAACAAAGACGATATCATAAAACAGAAATATTATCAGAGAATGTACTCGCCTGTGATTTGATGGATAAGTCGACTGAGTCCAAGAACAGTGCCTCGAGGACCTATAGATGGAATATTGTATCAATATAATGGTTTGGAAGTAAAATTAAGTCATACTGAGTCAAACTAGGTCAAGACACGTCAAACTAAGTCAATCTAGGTCAAACAAGATCAAACTAGATTGTACAGGGTCAATCTAAGTCATATTAGGCCTAACAAAGTCATACTGGGTCAATGCAAGTCAAACGGAATTAAACTAGGTCGATTTAAGTCAGCGGTTGACTTACAGTTGACTTTTGGTCAACTGGTCAACTCTGGTCAACCCTAGGTCAACTCTAGGTCAACTTTAGGTCAAACTTGACTAACATTGACTAACAGTTGACTTTGGGTCAACTGGTCAAGTTTGGTCAAGTTCTAGTCAATTTTAGGCTTCGGTTGACTTTCGGTTGACTTTTGGTCAAAATAGTCAACCGTGGTCAACCAAGGTCAAAACTAGTCCAAGTCCACTATTCCAAACCATTACCAACCATAATAACCTAATTTTAGCTATATCTTAAGGTATTAAACCCATATGTTATGAAATGGATATTATCCCAACTTATTCCGTTTACCCTTTCTACTCTAATACTAAGGCCAAGTAGCTTCTCCTTATGAGTTCTACTCCCGGCTTCCTAGGGTAGTAGGATACCAACCTACACTAACATTACCTACCAAGTTTTCTAGGTAAGGTGGACATCCAGTCCATCTTACGGTCCATGTTGTTGATTTACCCATTATCTTGGTAAAAATTTCACTTTAGCTTCTAACTCCCACTCTAGGCTTTTCCACTTCACCCTAAGCTTTTCCCCACTCTATATTATGGTATTTAAACCCTCTCCTAGAATCTCGATACCGTATTACGGTATCTTGATATCTAAAAGTCAAAAAGGGTAAAAATCTCATTATCTTGAGTATCGTAAGATACTCAATGATATCTTGAGATACCCTCCTCCTAATCTCCAACGAAATCCCGATTTTAACTTAGGAGCCTACCCACAAAATCTAATTTATATATCTAAGTCCCATCTCAAATTTGGACGCGTTCCGACACGGAGAACTCAAAATCACCCTTTCACTCACCCTCTAACTAAATTCCAATCACCCACACTCACTCAAACTCTTACACTACATAGGACTAGTTGGGGGGTTATTTAGGGGATATATATAGGTTTATATATGGTATATATATGGGTATATATAGGGGTATATATTGGTATTTATATAGGGGTTAAATGGGGGTCAAAGGGGGCTATTGGGGGGCTTATTTACTGCTTTTGCTGCTGCTGCTATGGCTGCTGTTTTTGCTGCTGCTACTGCTGCTATAGCTGCTGTTTTTGGGGGTAAATTATAAGGGCACAGCACATTTTACTCAGGGCTGTCCAAGTGTTAGTTTTTCATTATTTACAAGTTTGCCACTGAAAAAATTACTCAGGGCTATCCAAGAGGTAGGTATAAAAGATAAGTGTTATAATTTTTGTTTCTTTCCTCACTCTCCATTCCTCACAAGAAGAAGAAGAACAACATGAAGAAAAAAAAAGAAAAAAAGAACAAGAACATCAATTTTTGCAAACCTAGTTTATTTTGATTTTTTGCTCTCTTCTAATTTCTCAGATCTCTTTCTCCAAACCCTACTTTATTTTTCTTCTTCTTGTTTGGGCATTATGGATGAAACCCTAGTTGTAGAAGAAATTGGGTTATCAAATCTATCAAATCTATTAATCTATTAGTCTATTAACCAATTTTTCTTTATTAATAGAAGAATTATGCATGAAATCCTAGTTGTAGAAAAAAACTATGGAAGAAATCCTAGTTGTAGAATAATTGGGTTCATATCAGGACTGCCACAATTTCTGGCAGTCCTCGACAGTCCTAGAAGTATTGAGGACTGCCAGAAATTGTGGCAGTCTTGAAATAGTCTCGATGTACAACAGGACTGCCACAATTGCTGGCAGTCCTAGAAGTAATGAGCACTGCCAGGAATTGTGGCAGTCTTGAAATAGACTCGATGTACAACAGGACTGCCACAATTTCTGGCAGTCCTAGAAGTAATGAGGACTGCCAGGAATTGTGGCAGTCCTGAAAGGGACATGCTTTACAGCAGGACTGCCACAATTTCTGGCAGTCCTAGACATATTGAGGACTGCCAGAAATTGAGGCAGTCCTGAAAGATACTTGCTGTACAGCAAGTTCCTTTCAGGACTACCACAATTTCTGGCAGTCCTAAAGTCGAAATTCTCGAATAAAAAAAATATGTTAGGGTTTATTTCAATCTTGATAATAGAGTGAAATATGCATTTTAGGATTTATTTCCATGCATTCTTTGTGAGGAAAGAAGTATTTAACCTTTATTTTCATGCATTTTAGGGTTTATTTAATTTTTTTGGTGCCATCGAAATTGGAAAAGAGAAGGAAACTAGGGTTTTGATGGAGATGGTGATGATGGAAATGGTGGAGAAGAAGAAGATGATGATGATGAGAAAAAAACTAGGGTTTTGATGGAGATGTGAGAATGGAAATGGTGGAGAAGAAGAAGATGGATAGAAGAAGAAGAAAGCTAGGGTTTGTGAAGAGAGAGAGTGAAAATTTGAAATGAGAGTGATTTTTCGGGTTTGTGGGGGCTGTGGGGTTTGGACAGCCCCCTGAATGAAAAATTTGGACAACCCGAGTAAAAGTTCCTCAAAGCCTGGCTAGTCCTAATCCTGGCTAGCCCCGAGTAAAAAAATATGTGCCCTTATAATTAGCCTTTTTTTTTGGGGGGGGGGGGGGGAGAGCAGCCCCTAATCCCCCCATGGCTACTGTGTCTTCCCCTCTCTTCCTCTCTAATTCCCTCTCTTTCTCACCCTCTAATCACTTCCTCTCACTCTCTAATCACTCTTAAATCTCTCATTCACACACATATCTATATATACACACACACACACACTCACACATGAATATCTATAGGTATATAGACACACACTCACACACATGGACACATATATATACATGGACACACACACACACATATATATATATGGACACACACACATGTATTCATATATATATATGGACACACACGCACACACACATGCATACTACCAACACCACCACTACCACCACACACACACACTACCAACACCACCACTACCACCACACACTAACACACTCCCCATAAAAATATACACACATACACATACACATATACTCCTAAACGACCCAAAACTCTATCCACGAGTTCTAAATAATTATTAGAACCTATTCTAAGTACTAACTTGTCGATTCTAGTGTCGGTGCAAAAAGTCACCCGTGTGTTGGAACCCGACAACCCCTAAAAAGCCTATTTTTATGATTTCTCGCAAAACGATCCCACGTATCCAAATATGGACACGTACCTAGCCTCATCTCACCCAAACTAACCTAATTAGGTCTAATTAGGCTAGGTGTATCACCCAAACATATCAATTTAGAGTTTTTCCCAAAATTGGCACTAAACCTAGTCCGAAAGTCCCGAATTGAGTCCAATGGGTTCCAAACATCTTCTAATGGGTTGTCCTACGCCTCGGACATTCTCTAATATGCAAATAACACTAATTAGGAGTAATTACAAGAGTTAGAGTTAGGGTTTACCTCTTGGGAGTTGGAATCCCAAGAAAAGCCCCAAAATTGGTTCTTTTTGGGTCAAGAGCCAATTCTATGCTTCCAACCCCTCCATGCTAGGTTCTACCTAGATAAAAATCACAAATAAAAGATAAACAAGGATTTGCACCAAGATTAGGGAGAGATCTAGAGAAATGGAAGAGATTGGAAGAGATTTGACTTACTTTTGAGCCTAAAATCCAAAGGAAAAAGAAAGGGCTCTTTGTAGAATGAGAGAAAGGAAGAGAGAGAGTTTTTCTTGCAATGAGAAGAATGGAGGGGTGCTTGCTGCTGTAGCCGGCCATGTAGGGGGGCTTGGGGCATTTGGCAAATGTCCAAAATGCCCTCCAAGCCTCCTCTAGGTTAAAATTGACTTAAACAATTTTTCGAGGTGGGAAAAACCAAGTTAAAATCTGCAAATTGACCGATTAAGTCACGGGAAAATTGTCTAAAGGTACCAGACTAATTTGTGAGATTTTATGGGCCATATCTAACTTAAGTTTGGGTCCTGATCAGAGTCTAAGCTATCCCGGGTCCCCGATACAAGTCGGAATGAGCTGAAATTCGAACCCGACTTTAAAAATCCCCAAATAACAATATAATTAAATAAAAAAATTTAAAATTCCTAAAAATGCAAAAATAACCATTTTATCCTAAACTTTGAAAACAGGCAGTTACAAGTCTACCCCCTTAGATTAATTTCGTCCTCGAAATTCACAACGGTCGTACTCTTCTCTAGGTCAAGCACCCAACAATCAAGGTCTACTAAATTTTATCCTAAGTTATATAACATGTAATCCAGGAAATCAGAACACATGCATGGTTTTAAATCTCTACAGTATCATGTTATTGCAGTCTTCATTGGGGTTTTCTATTTAATCTAGCATGATCATCACATATGCAAACTAAAGGTACTAAAAAAAGCAATCATCAATCAATGGGCGGAAAGAACAGGTAAAAGAAAGAGCAAGACTCTACCTCCTAATCCAATGCCTACAGGATCCTCAACTGTCATCGCAAAAGCCCTGCCCTGGCGGGGTATATCCCGCTGCTGGTGGAGGGCGTGATGCGGTGCCATAGGTGGCCTACCCTGTGCTCCCTGAGCAGCACGGCGATGGTTCGAAGGACAATCCCTCGCCTGATGTCTCTCGGTGCCACAGTATAGGCACACACCCAAACGTCTCCTGCAAACCTCCCAGAGATGTCCGGACCTCTTGCAGTAGTGGCAAGTAGGTGCCTGCTGCGTCGGTCCCTGCTGCTGGTGGAGGGGCACCTGCTGAACTGGTGCCCTAATCGGAGCAGGAATCTGCTGCGGACGTTGCGGAATAGAATGATGCTGGAGTTGAGGACGCTTAGCAGCCCCCGCGCTGCTAGTAGTCCCCGAAAACAGATCACGGTCCCTCTTGGGCTTCAGGCCCCACTCCCGCTCTACCTTACGGGCCTCCGCATAGATCTGGGTATAAGTCTCATAAAAGGAGGGAATGAGGATCTTGATATCCCAGATCAGCCCCTCTCTGAAACGGCTCGCCCTGATCTCCGGGTCACGAACCATGTACTCCGCGTATCGGCTCAGACGCCGAACTCCGTGGCGTACTCCTCCACAGATAAACTGCCATGCTGCAGATCCTGGAACTGCCGCACCAGGTCGATCTTGTCCGTGGGGGAAAAGAACTTCTCCTTGAAGAGAAGCTTGAACTCTGCCCAAGTATGGCCCTCTCCAGCTAGGGCTGGCTCGTTCCTGAACCAGGTGCGTACAATGTCTAGCAACTGCAAACCCACCGCCTCTACCTTCAGGTCGTCTGCGAGGCGGGAGGCCCTCATCTGACGCTCGATATCCTCGAGCCAATCATCTGCATAGACCACACCCTCGATCCCACTAAAGTCACGGGGCCCGAGCTTCTTGAAGTCCTGGATATCTCCGTACCTCGGACACGTCCCATGATGTGGAGCCCTCTGCTCCACGGCTGCAAGGGCCAACTGATGGGCATCCTCCATGCCCTGACGCATCGCGTCTGTCTGCCTCTGCTGAGCCTCAGCCTGGGCTCTCCGAGTCTCCAGCATCTGCTGGAGGAAAGTAAGCATCTGCCCCATATCTGTAGGCAGGGGAGGTGGAGGTGGAAGTATGTCTGCAACTGGCGGAGGAATCCGTTGCGCAGGAGGAGGAAGAGCGCCCGTATCAACCACTGGTACTGCGGCCGGAAAAGTCGTAGCAACCCTGGGGTCAGCCCTCGTAACTGGCGGAGGAGCGCCCCCAAGAGCTGCGGCCGACACCCCGACTGCATCAGGGGTGTCTGGATCAGGTCCGCGAGACATAGCAGACCTCTCCGCGTCCGCGGACTCAGGATGCTGGGACCTGGTCTGCACCATCCTGAGGATAGAAATAAAGAAGGAAATCAATACGGCACAGGAAATATTATATCAAGGAGGACAATTAGAATGCAAAAATCAATATCAAAAAGGACAGTTAAAAGATCAGCAAGTGGAAGTTTTCCTATTTTGTGATTGAGTAACTTAACCTATAGCCTATCCTAGATACGTACCGCAGGCTCGTAATAGCACTCTAAGTCGAGCGCCACTACGATATCGCACTAATTGCGATTCTCGACCTGCGTGGGCCACCACTAAAACGTGTCACGACCCGCACCCTAGGTAGGGGCACAAGTGCGTGACCACGCCCAGCCTACGCCGCAGAAACGGCGTAGAACGCTGTCTAGGTCTACTATCTAACAACAATTATAATATCAAAACCTGTCGAGAACGGTCAACTCCGAATGGAGGACAAGCAATGACAATATAATATACTCAATCACAAACTCTAAGAAATATAGATGATAACGAAAGATAAAGACAACAAGATATGAAATATCATCCTGGAAATCTAACACAGAATAATACAAGTCTAGAGTCAACAATCTCTAATACAAATACTAAAATAATAACAAGCCAAAATGTAATCTGGAGACAAAGTCCAGTACCAAACTAAACTAACTAAGCTACTTTAAAGCCCCATCGGCTGGAGCTAACCCTTGCTGAACCAAGGTCTCCAAGTCTAAGCCCACTACGTCAACCGGACCGTAGTAGGTAGGACAATCCTCCTCGCTATAATCTATAAAATTTTGTCAACATATCCAGTCAGGATGAAACGAGCACAAATCTCAAATAACAGTTCTAGTTAGACGATATTGAAAATGTAGCAGTAAATAGAGAGAATATACGAGGTAAATAATGTGTACATGAATCATGGTAAGGCATGTCAAGACTGTAACTGAATGTAAGAACAAGAAAACAGTATATATCATGTACAAAAATCTGGAACTATATCTACGTGAGTTTAGTATTAGTTTCAACATGTGATCGGCTTAGAACTTGATACAATGTTTGGCCTGGCTAATCATACGTGAGTGTATGATTAACACTATACAATGATGATACAATATAATACTGTGGGGTATTGATCACATATCTACGCTAACACCCCCATCCCTGACTAATATAGTGGATCCAGTCATGACACGTCATGACCCGTGATTCTCTGAGAAGGTAGCTAGTCTTCGCAGGAATCCTGTCTATACAATGCACAAGGAACTAGGAAGACTTGCACAAGGCATACCATATATAAGAGGAATAACATCTTATGACGGGATCCAGACAAATACCAATCCGTGTGAACAATGTGTCAAGAGAACAAGGATATCTACACTAAATACTAGAAACAAAGACGATATCATAAAACAGAAATATTATCAGAGAATGTACTCGCCTGTGATGTGATGGATAAGTCGACTGAGTCCAAGAACAGTGCCTCGAGGACCTATAGATGGAATATTGTATCAATATAATGGTTTGGAAGTAAAATTAAGTCATACTGAGTCAAACTAGGTCAAGACACGTCAAACTAAGTCAATCTAGGTCAAACAAGGTCAAACTAGATTGTACAGGGTCAATGTAAGTCATATTAGGCCTAACAAAGTCATACTGGGTCAATGCAAGTCAAACGGAATTAAACTAGGTCGATTTAAGTCAACGGTTGACTTACAGTTGACTTTTGGTCAACTGGTCAACTCTGGTCAACCCTAGGTCAACTCTAGGTCAACTTTAGGTCAAACTTGACTAACATTGACTAACAGTTGACTTTGGGTCAACTGGTCAAGTTTGGTCAAGTTCTAGTCAATTTTAGGCTTCGGTTGACTTTTGGTCAAAATAGTCAACCGTGGTCAACCAAGGTCAAAACTAGTCCAAGTCCACTATTCCTAACCATAATAACCTAATTTTAGCTATATCTTAAGGTATTAAACCCATATGTTATGAAATGGATATTATCCCAACTTATTCCGTTTACCCTTTCTACTCTAATACTAAGGCCAAGTAGCTTCTCCTTAGGAGTTCCACTCCCGGCTTCCTAGGGTAGTAGGATACCAACCTACACTAACATTACCTACCAAGTTTTTTAGGTAAGGTGGACATCCAGTCCATCTTACGGTCCATGTTGTTGATTTACCCATTATCTTGGTAAAAATCCCACTTTAGCTTCTAACTCCCACTCTAGGCTTTCCCACTTCACCCTAAGCTTTTCCCCACTCTATATTATGGTATTTAAACCCTCTCCTAGAATCTCGATACCGTATTACGGTATCTTGATATCTAAAAGTCAAAAAGGGTAAAAATCTCATTATCTTGAGTATCATAAGATACTCAATGATATCTTGAGATACCCTCCTCCTAATCTCCAACGAAATCCTGATTTTAACTTAGGAGCCTACCCACAAAATCTAATTTATATATCTAAGTCCCATCTCAAATTTGGACGCGTTCCGACACTCGGAACTCAAAATTACCCTTTCACTCACCCTCTAACTAAATTCCAATCACCCACACTCACTCAAACTCTTACTCTACATAGGACTAGTTGGGGGGTTATTTAGGGGATATATATAGGTTTATATATGGTATATATATGGGTATATATAGGAGTATATATTGGTATTTATATAGGGGTTAAATGGGGGTCAAAGGGGGCTATTTGGGGGCTTATTTACTGCTTTTGCTGCTGCTGCTATGGCTGCTTTTTTTGCTGCTGCTACTGCTGCTATAGCTGCTGTTTTTAGGGGTAAATTATAAGGGCACAGCACATTTTACTCAGGGCTGTCCAAGTGTTAGTTTTTCATTATTTATAAGTTTGCCACTGAAAAAATTACTCAGGGCTATCCAAGTGGTAGGTATAAAAGATAAGTGTTATAATTTTTGTTTCTTTCCTCACTCTCCATTCCTCACAAGAAGAAGAAGAACAACATGAAGAAAAAAAAAAGGAAAAAAAAGAACAAGAACATCAATTTTTGCAAACCTAGTTTATTTTGATTTTTTGCTCTCTTCTAATTTCTCAGATCTCTTTCTCCAAACCCTACTTTATTTTTCTTCTTCTTGTTTGGGCATTATGGATGAAACCCTAGTTGTAGAAGAAATTGGGTTATCAAATCTATCAAATCTATTAATCTATTAGTCTATTAACCAATTTTTCTTTATTAATAGAAGAATTATGCATGAAATCCTAGTTGTAGAAGAAAACTATGGAAGAAATCCTAGTTGTAGAATAATTGGGTTCATATCAGGACTGCTACAATTTCTGACAGTCCTAGAAGTATTGAGGACTGCCAGAAATTGTGGCAGTCTTGAAATAGTCTCGATGTACAACAGGACTGCCACAATTGATGGCAGTCCTAGAAGTAATGAGCACTGCCAGGAATTGTGGCAGTCTTGAAATAGACTCGATGTACAACAGGACTGCCACAATTTCTGGCAGTCCTAGAAGTAATGAGGACTGCCAGGAATTGTGGCAGTCCTGAAAGGGACATGCTTTATAGCAGGACTGCCAATTTCTGGCAGTCCTAGACATATTGAGGACTGCCAGAAATTGAGGCAGTCCTGAAAGATACTTGCTGTACAGCAAGTTCCTTTCAGGACTGCCACAATTTCTGGCAGTCCTAAGGCCGAAATTCTCGAATAAAAAAAACATGTTAGGGTTTATTTCAATCTTGATAATAGAGTGAAATATGCATTTTAGGATTTATTTCCATGCATTCTTTGTGAGGAAAGAAGTATTTAACTTTTATTTTCATGCATTTTAGGGTTTATTTAATTTTTTTGGTGCCATCAAAATTGGAAAAGAGAAGGAAGCTAGGGTTTTGATGGAGATGGTGATGATGGAAATGGTGGAGAAGAAGAAGATGATGATGAGAAAAAAACTAGGGTTTTGATGGAGATGTGAGAATGGAAATGGTGGAGAAGAAGAAGATGGATAGAAGAAGAAGAAGAAGAAAGCTAGGGTTTGTGAAGAGAGAGAGTGAAAATTTGAAATGAGAGTGATTTTTCGGGTTTGTGGGGGCTGTGGGGTTTGGACAGCCCCCTGAATGAAAAATTTGGACAGCCCGAGTAAAAGTTCCTCAAAGCCTGGCTAGCCCTAATCCTGGCTAGCCCCGAGTAAAAAAACATGTGCCCTTATAATTAGCCTTTTTTTTTGGGGGGGGGGGGGGGGGAGAGCAGCCCCTAATCCCCCCATGGCTGCTGTGTCTTCCCCTCTCTTCCTCTCTAATTCCCTCTCTTTCTCACCCTCTAATCACTTCCTCTCACTCTCTAATCACTCTTAAATCTCTCATTCACACACATATCTATATATATACACACACACTCACACATGAATATCTATAGGTATATAGACACACACTCACACATGGACACATATATATACATGGACACACACACACACACATATATATATATATATGGACACACACACATGTATTCATATATATATATATATGGACACACACACGCACACACACATGCATACTACCAACACCACCACTACCACCACACACACACACTACCAACACCACCACTACCACCACACACACACTACCAACACCATCACTACTACCACACACTAACACACTCCCCATAAAAATATACACACATACACATACACATATACTCCTAAACGACCCAAAACTCTACCCACGAGTTCTAAATAATTATTAGAACCTATTCTAAGTACTAACTTGTCGATTCTAGTGTCGGTGCAAAAAGTCACCCGTGTGTTGGAACCCAAAAATCCCGAAAAAAGCCTATTTTTATGATTTCTCGCAAAACGATCCCACGTATCCAAATATGGACACGTACCTAGCCTCATCTCACCCAAACTAACCTAATTAGGTCTAATTAGGCTAGGGGTATCACCCAAACATATCAATTTAGAGTTTTTCCCAAAATTGGCACTAAATCTAGTCCGAAAGTTCCGAATTGAGTCCAATGGGTTCCAAACATCTTCTAATGGGTTGTCCTACGCCTCGGACATTCTCTAATATGCAAATAACACTAATTAGGAGTAAATACAAGAGTTAGAGTTAGGGTTTACCTCTTGGGAGTTGGAATTCCAAGAAAAGCCCCAAAATTGGTTCTTTTTGGGTCAAGAGCCAATTCTATGCTTCCAACCCCTCCATGCTAGATTCTACCTAGATAAAAATCACAAATAAAAGATAAACAAGGATTAGCACCAAGATTAGGGAGAGATCTAGAGAAATGGAAGAGATTGGAAGAGATTTGACTTACTTTTGAGCCTAAAATCCAAAGGAAAAAGAAAGGGCTCTTTGTAGAATGAGAGAAAGGAAGAGAGAGAGTTTTTCTTGCAATGAGAAGAATGGAGGGGTGCTTGCTGCTGTGGCCGGCCATGTAGGGGGGGCTTGGGGCATTTGGCAAATGTCCAAAATGCCCTCCAAGCCTCCTCTAGGTCAAAATTGACTTAAACAATTTTTCGAGGTGGGAAAAACCAAGTTAAAATCTGCAAATTGACCGATTAAGTCACGGGAAAATTGTCTAAAGGTACCAGACTAATTTGTGAGATTTTATGGGCCATATCTAACTTAAGTTTGGGTCCCGATCAGAGTCTAAGCTACCCCGGGTCCCCGATACAAGTCGGAATGAGCTGAAATTCGAACCCGACTTTAAAAATCCCTAAATAACAATATAATTAAATAAAAAATTTTAAAATTCCTAAAAATGCAAAAATAACCATTTTATCCTAAACTTTGAAAACATGCAGTTACAAGTCTACCCCCTTAGAATAATTTCGTCCTCGAAATTCAAAATGGTCGTACTCTTCTCTAGGTCAAGCACCCAACAATCAAGGTCTACTAAATTTTATCCTAAGTTATATAACATGTAATCCAGGAAATCAGAACACATGCATGGTTTTAAATCTCTACAGTATCATGTTATTGCAGTCTTCATTGGGGTTTTCTATTTAATCTAGCATGATCATCACATATGCAAACTAAAGGTACTAAAAAAGCAATCATCAATCAATGGGCGGAAAGAACAGGTAAAAGAAAGAGCAAGACCCTACCTCCTAGTCCAATGCCTGCAGGATCCTCAACTGTCATCGCAAAAGCCCTGCCCTGGCGGGGTATATCCCGCTGCTGGTGGAGGGCGTGATGCGGTGCCATAGGTGGCCTACCCTGTGCTCCCTGAGCTGCACGGCGATGGTTCGAAGGACAATCCCTCGCCTGATGTCCCTCGGCGCCACAGTATAGGCACACACCCAAACGTCTCCTGCAAACCTTCCAGAGATGTCCGGACCTCTTGCAGTAGTGGCAAGTAGGTGCCTGCTGCGTCGGTCCCTGCTGCTGCTGCCGGGGCACCTTCGGAACTGGTGCCCTAATCGGAGCAGGAATCTGCTGCGGACGTTGCGGAATAGAATGATGCTGGAGTTGAGGACGCTTAGCAGCCCCCGCGCTGCTAGTAGTCCCCGAAAACAGATCACGGTCCCTCTTAGGCTTCAGGCCCCACTCCCGCTCTACCTTACGGGTAGGGCTGGCGATTTTGCCCTGGTGCCCTCTACCCGAGCCGGGTACCCTGCACCCTCAGGTGCCCACGGGTACCCTCTACCCTAGGAGGGCAAGCCCTACCCTTACCCTCTTGGAATTAGGGTAGGGTAAGGGTTTTATCTTGTTACCCTAGTGCACTTACCCGGGTACCCGCCCTACCCTACCCTACCCTGAATCATTACCCTACCCACTACCCTTAACCCTCTAAAACCTTCGACCCTACCCTTCTCCCAAACCTGATTACCCACACTCCCACTGCCATACTATTACTACAACATACTTGTATATTTTTTTGTAATTAGTTAGTACTTAGGATTAGGAGAACTATATGGTGCTTGATCCTAAGGAGTCAGGTCTAGCCTCCTCCTTGGGTATGTAGACAGCTCAGGTTCCACTATATAACTGGGTTCAGCGCCTTTAGTAAAAAAATATCCCTCCTGTTATTTCTTATTAAGTTTTTATGATTTTTGAATGTTGTAAAAATCTTAAGTATCAAGGTGTTTACTAGCAAAAAAAAATGATTTTTAAAGTTAAAAAAATTGAAATGGCAAGGGTAATACCCTTACCCACCCTACCCTGACCCTCAGCTACCCTGTGAGGGCAAAGGGCAAGGACGGGTAATGGGTATTGGTTTTTTGGAAGAGGGCTACCCTACCCTACCCTCATGACTCCCCTAGGGTATCAAAAAAATGTCAATACCCTACCCTGCCCTGTCCTCTTCCTGCCCTTACCCTACCCTACCCTACCCATCGCCACCCCTACTTACGGGCCTCCGCATAGATCTGGGTATATGTCTCATAAAAGGAGGGAATGAGGATCTTGATATCCCAGATCAGCCCCTCTCTGAAACGGCTCGTCCTGATCTCCGGGTCACGAACCATGTACTCCGCGTATCGGCTCAGACGGCCGAACTCCGCGGCGTACTCCTCCACAGATAAACTGCCATGCTGCAGATCCTGGAACTGCCGCACCAGGTCGATCTTGTCCGTGGGGGAAAAGAACTTCTCCTTGAAGAGAAGCTTGAACTCTGTCCAAGTATGGCCCTCTCCAGCGAGGGCTGGCTCGTTCCTGAACCAGGTGCGTGCAATGTCTAGCAACTGCAAACCCACCGCCTCTACCTTCAGGTCGTCTGCGAGGCGGGAGGCCCTCATCTGACGCTCGATATCCTCGAGCCAATCATCTGCATAGACCACACCCTCGGTCCCACTAAAGTCACGGGGCCCGAGCTTCTTGACGTCCTGGATATCTCCGTACCTCGGACACGTCCCATGATGTGGAGCCCTCTGCTCCACGGCTGCAAGGGCCAACTGATGGGCATCCTCCATGCCCTGACGCATCGCGTCTGTCTGCCTCTGCTGAGCCTCAGCCTGGGCTCTCCGAGTCTCCAGCATCTGCTGGAGGAAAGTAAGCATCTGTCCCATATCTGTAGGCAGGGGAGGTGGAGGTGGAAGTATGTCTGCAACTGGCGGAGGAATCCGCTGCGCAGGAGGAGGAAGAGCGCCCGTATCAACCACTGGTACTGCGGCCGGAAAAGTCGTAGCAACCCTGGGGTCAGCCCTCGTAACTGGCGGAGGAGCGCCCCCAAGAGCTGCGGCCGACACCCCGACTGCATCAGGGGTGTCTGGATCAGGACCGCGAGATATAGCAGACCTCTCCGCGTCCGCGGACTCAGGATGCTGGGACCTGGTCTGCACCATCCTGAGGATAGAAATAAAGAAGGAAATCAATACGGCACAGGAAATATTATATCAAGGAGGACAATTAGAATGCAAAAATCAATATAAAAAAGGACAGTTAAAAGATCAGCAAGTGGAAGTTTTCCTATTTTGTGATTGAGTAACTTAACCTATAGCCTATCCTAGATACGTACCGCAGGCTCGTAATAGCACTCTAAGTCGAGCGCCACTACGATATCGCACTAATTGCGACTCTCGACCTGCGTGGGCCACCACTAAAACGTGTCACGACCCGCACCCTAGGTAGGGGCACAAGTGCGTGACCACGCCCAGCCTACGCCGCAGAAACGGCGTAGAACGCTGTCTAGGTCTACTATCTAACAACAATTATAATATCAAAACCTGTCGAGAACGGTCAACTCCGAATGGAGGACAAGCAATGAAAATATAATATACTCAATCACAAACTCTAAGAAATATAGATGATAACGAAAGATAAAGACAACAAGATATGAAATATCATCCTGAAAATCCAACACAGAATAATACAAGTCTAGAGTCAACAATCTCTAATACAAATACTAAAATAATAACAAGCCAAAATGTAATCTGGAGACAAAGTCCAGTACCAAACTAAACTAACTAAGCTACTCTAAAGCCCCATCGGCTGGAGCTAACCCTTGCTGAACCAAGGTCTCCAAGTCTAAGCCCACTACGTCAACCGGACCGTAGTAGGTAGGACAATCCTCCTCGCCATAATCTGTAAAATTTTGTCAACATATCCAGTCAGGATGAAACGAGCACAAATCTCAAATAACAGTTCTAGTTAGACGATATTGAAAATGTAGCAGTAAATAGAGAGAATATACGAGGTAAATAATGTGTACATGAATCATGGTAAGGCATGTCAAGACTGTAACTGAATGTAAGAACAAGAAAACAGTATATATCATGTACAAAAATCTGGAACTATATCTATGTGAGTTTAGTATTAGTTTCAACATGTGATCGGCTTAGAACTTGATACAATGTTTGGCCTGGCTAATCATACGTGAGCGTATGATTAACACTATACAATGATGATACAATATAATACTGTGGGGTATTGATCACATATCTACGCTAACACCCCCATCCCTGACTAATATAGTGGATCCAGTCATGACACGTCATGACACGTGATTCTCTGAGAAGGTAGCTAGCCTTTGCAGGATTCCTGTTTATACAATGCACAAGGAACTAGGAAGACTTGCACAAGGCATACCATATATAAGAGGAATAACATCTTATGACGGGATCCAGACAAATACCAATCCGTGTGAACAATGTGTCAAGAGAACAAGGATATCTACACTAAATACTAGAAACAAAGACGATATCATAAAACAGAAATATTATCAGAGAATGTACTCGCCTGTGATGTGATGGATAAGTCGACTGAGTCCAAGAACAGTGCCTCGAGGACCTATAGATGGAATATTGTAACAATATAATGGTTTGGAAGTAAAATTAAGTCATACTGAGTCAAACTAGGTCAAACAAGGTCAAACTAGATTGTACAGGGTCAATCTAAGTCATATTAGGCCTAACAAAGTCATACTGGGTCAATGCAAGTCAAACGGAATTAAACTAGGTCGATTTAAGTCAACGGTTGACTTACAGTTGACTTTTGGTCAACTGGTCAACTCTGGTCAACCCTAGGTCAACTCTAGGTCAACTTTAGGTCAAACTTGACTAACATTGACTAACAGTTGACTTTGGGTCAACTGGTCAAGTTTGGTCAAGTTCTAGTCAATTTTAGGCTTCGGTTGACTTTCGGTTGACTTTTGGTCAAAATAGTCAACCGTGGTCAACCAAGGTCAAAACTAGTCCAAGTCCACTATTCCTAACCATTACCAACCATAATAACCTAATTTTAGCTATATCTTAAGGTATTAAACCCATATGTTATGAAATGGATATTATCCCAACTTATCCCGTTTACCCTTTCTACTCTAATACTAAGGCCAAGTAGCTTCTCCTTAGGAGTTCCACTCCCGGCTTCCTAGGGTAGTAGGATACCAACCTACACTAACATTACCTACCAAGTTTTCTAGGTAAGGTGGACATCCAGTCCATCTTACGGTCCATGTTGTTGATTTACCCATTATCTTGGTAAAAATTCCACTTTAGCTTCTAACTCCCACTCTAGGCTTTCCCACTTCACCCTAAGCTTTTCCCCACTCTATATTATGGTATTTAAACCCTCTCCTAGAATCTCGATACCGTATTACGGTATCTTGATATCTAAAGTCAAAAAGGGTAAAAATCTCATTATCTTGAGTATCGTAAGATACTCAATGATATCTTGAGATACCCTCCTCCTAATCTCCAACGAAACTCCGATTTTAACTTAGGAGCCTACCCACAAAATCTAATTTACATATCAAAGTCCCATCTCAAATTTGGACGCGTTCCGACACTCGGAACTCAAAATCACCCTTTCACTCACCCTCTAACTAAATTCCAATCACCCACACTCACTCAAACTCTCACTCTACATAGGACTAGTTGGGGGGTTATTTAGGGGATATATATATGTTTATATATGGTCTATATAGGGGTATATATTGGTATTTATATAGGGGCTAAATGGGGGTCAAAGGGGGCTATTGGGGGGCTTATTTACTGCTATTGCTGCTGCTATTGCTGCTGCTATGGCTGCTGTTTTGGCTGCTGCTACTGCTGCTATAGCTGCTGTTTTTTTGTTGGGGGGGGGGGGGGGGGGGGGGGGGGGGACCATCCCCCCCCCCCCCCCCCCCCCCATGGCTGCTGTGTCTTCCCCTCTCTTCCTCTCTAATTCCCTCTCTTTCTCACCCTCTAATCACTTCCTCTCACTCTCTAATCACTCTTAATCTCTCATTCACACACATATCTATATATATATACACACACACTCACACATGAATATCTATAGGTATATAGACACACTCACACACATGGACACATATATATACATGGACACACACACACACATATATATATATGGACACACACACATGTATTCATATATATATATATGGACACACACACACACACACACGCACACACACATGCATACTACCAACACCACCACTACCACCACACACACACACTACCAACACCACCACTACCACCACACACACACTACCAACACCATCACTACTACCACACACTAACACACTCCCCATAAAATATACACACATACACATACACATATACTCCTAAACGACCCAAAACTCTACCCACGAGTTCTAAATAATTATTAGAACCTATTCTAAGTACTAACTTGTCGATTCTAGTGTCGGTGCAAAAAGTCACCCGTGTGTTGGAACCCGAAAACCCCGAAAAAGCCTATTTTTATGATTTCTCGCAAAACGATCCCACGTATCCAAATATGGACACGTACCTAGTCTCATCTCACCCAAACTAACCTAATTAGGTCTAATTAGGCTAGGGGTATCACCCAAACATATCAATTTAGAGTTTTTCCCAAAATTGGCACTAAACCTAGTCCGAAAGTCCCGAATTGAGTCCAATGGGTTCCAAACCTCTTCTAGTGGGTTGTCCTACGCCTCGGACATTCTCTAATATGCAAATAACACTAATTAGGAGTAATTACAAGAGTTAGAGTTAGGGTTTACCTCTTGGGAGTTGGAATCCCAAGAAAAGCTCCAAAATTGGTTCTTTTTGGGTCAAGAGCCAATTCTATGCTTCCAACCCCTCCATGCTAGGTTCTACCTAGATAAAAATCACAAATAAAAGATAAACAAGGATTAGCACCAAGATTAGGGAGAGATCTAGAGAAATGGAAGAGATTGAAAGAGATTTGACTTACTTTTGAGCCTAAAATCCAAAGGAAAAAGAAAGGGCTCTTTGCAGAATGAGAGAAAGGAAGATAGAGAGAGTTTTTCTTACAATGAGAAGAATGGAGGGGTGCTTGCTGCTGTGGCTGGCCATGTAGGGGGGGCTTGGGGCATTTGGCAAATGTCCAAAATGCCCTCCAAGCCTCCTCTAGGTCAAAATTGACTTAAACAATTTTTCGGGGTGGGAAAAACCAAGTTAAAATCTGCAAATTGACCGATTAAGTCACGGGAAAATTGTCTAAAGGTACCAGACTAATTTGTGAGATTTTATGGGCCATATCTAACTTAAGTTTGGGTCCCGATCAGAGTCTAAGCTATCCCGGGTCCCCGATACAAGTCGGAATGAGCTGAAATTGGAACCCGACTTTAAAAATCCCCAAATAACAATATAATTAAATAAAAATTTTTAAAATTCCTAAAATGCAAAAATAACCATTTTACCATAAATTTTGAAAACAGGCAGTTACACGTATGGACTGAACCTTCGTGTCGTCCATCCATATCTTGTCATGTCCGATCCAGTGCCCCAAGAACGACACATATTCTTGTGCAAATGAGCACTTCTCCCGTTTGACGAAGAGTTCGTTCACCCTCAGCTCTTGGAAGACGGTCTTCAAATGCTCGATGTGTTCCTCCATCGTGTTTGAGTACACGATGATGTTGTCGAGGTAGACTACAACGAACCGATCCAGGTAGGGGTGGAAGAGCTTGTTCATCAAAGTACAAAAAGTCGCAGGAGCATTTGTTAGACCAAAAGGCATAACTAAAAACTCATATGCGCCATACCTCCTGAAGCACGCCGTCTTAGTCTCGTCGCCCTCCGCAATCCGGACTTGATAATATCCCGAGCGCAGATCAAGTTTGGAGAAGAATCTTGTGCCTCCCAATTGGTCGAACAAGTCCGCCACCAACGGGATGGAATATTTGTTCTTGACGGTTACCTTGTTTAGTGCATGATAGTCAATGCACAAACGAAGGCTTCCGTCCTTCTTCTTCTGGAACAACACCGGTGCACCATACGGGGCCTTCGACGGTCTGATGAATCCCGCGTCCAGCAGCTCCTTGAGTTGCTTCTTCAACTCGTCTAGCTCGGGCGAGGCTATGCGATATGGAGCCATGGCGGGCGGCTTCGTGCCCGGCTCCAACTCGATGGCGTGGTCTACCTCCCTCCGCGGAGGTAGCCTCTTTGGCAACTCCTTCGGCATGACGTCCCCGAACTCCACAAGGACGTCATCGATCTCAGGCGGAATATCCCCCTGCACGGGCGCCTCCTCCGTCTTGAGCACCTCAAGGTAGGTCGTCTCTCCGTGTTGCATCCCCTTCTTGAGTTGTAATGCGGAGAGAGGCTTCCCCTTCGCAAGCTCGCCTCGTGCAGCTGTCACCATGCACGGAGAGCTCTCCTCCATGATCCCGACTACTCCCAGATGTGGCATTGGGACCGCCTTTGCCGAAGTGAGGAAGTCCATCCCGAGGATCATGTTGAAGTCATCTAGTGGTGCTGCCGTGAGACTGGTGACACCCGTCCAGTCTCCCACTTGGATCTTCACTTCTTTGGCCACCCCCTGCACAGGACGCGCCTCAGAGTTGACTGCTTTTATCGTGCTTGAGTCTTTTTCCAGCACTAGACTCAAGCGTCGGACTTCTGCGTCCGAGATAAAGTTGTGGGTTGCCCCTGTGTCGCCCGTCGCCCTGGTGTTGTGGCTGTTGATTTTCACGTCCACGTACATCAGCTCTCGATTCGGGGTCTTGGACACTACCGTCTTGCTTTTCAAAGCGTTCAATAGGCGCAGGGCACCCATGTGAGCCCCCTTCTTAGGCTCCTCGTCCTCGGCCTCCTCGCCTTGGACCGTGTTCACCCTCTTGCCTTTGTTCGGGCAGTCACGTGCGAAGTGATTTCCTCCGTACAGGAAGCATTCAGTCTTCCGCTTCGTCGAAGGCTTTGCGTGCGGCTTGTCCTTCGGCGGGCCTCCTTTTCCATTGTTCTTCTTCGCTCCCCCACCATTGAACTTGGTGGTGGTCTTTTTCTTGGGCTATGGGACATCACTCCGTCGATACTCCATCAGCTTCTCGGCTGCCGCAACAGCCGCATTCACATCTGACACATCTTGCCTCTGTAATTTTTGTGCCGTCCATGGTTGTAGACCCTCCAGGAAGTGGAACAGGCGATCCTCTTCGTCCATAGTGGAAATGGAAAGCATCAGACGGGTGAACTCCGCCACATACTCCTTAACGGACCCGGTGTGTTTGAGTTGTCGCAAACTCCGTCTCGTGACATACTCCACGTTCTTTGGGTAGAATTGAGACTTGATCTCCTTCTTGAGATCCTTCCAAGTCTCGATCGAGCATAGCCCCTTTTCTATATCGATGCACCTGCGTCGCCACCACAGCATAGCATCATCAGAGAAATATAGGGATGCTGTGTTTACCTTGTCGGTCTCATCCTCGATACGGACCGCCTTTAGGTAGCGCTCGACATTCCAGATGAAGTTATCCACCTCCTTCGCGTCCCGTACGCCAGTGAAGGGTTTGGGTTCTGGATACTTCACCCTCTGTGTCGACTCCCTCCTCGGAGTCGGACCACCAGCAATGGTCCTCTCCAGGACCTCCGTCTTGGTTTGTAGCTCTTTGCGTAGTTTGGCAATCTCCGCTTTAGTGGCCTTTCGTTCCTCCTCGAACTCGGCCTGCATCTCGCGGAGATGCTCTCGGAACTCCGACATAGCCGTGGCGACGTCCGCCTCCAAACCCTGGGCGAATTCCTCGTGAGCCGCTTGGCTTTGCTCCACTTGAAATTCGACGTCCGTCACGTCTTTCTCCAGCATCTCAATCCGTTCAGCCAACTCGCCAAGAGTCCGTTCCATCGACGGTTCTTTGCTCTTGCCCTTCCTCGAGGTCTTCGCCTTATCCTTAGGCGATGCGGGTTGCTCGTTGATGATTGCTTCGGTCGAAAACATGACGGCGATCGAACCTTTGCTCTGATACCACTTGTCACGGACTTAGTATTTTTGCTAGCACTTCGTTCCGTGCGGCGCACTGTCTTTCTCCGTCAAGACTCGTGCAAGCCTTCCCAATACGACTTAGCTAGATCGCTAAGGAAATTAAGAATAGTGGAGCAAAGATGGACTAGTAAGAATATCTTTATTGACTTGGAGAATGCTTACAATTTTATGTAGTGAAGGCGGGTGAGGAACAAATGAAAGTCTCCCCCTTTTATAAGTGCTCAGAGAGCTTTACATGGAAAGTCCTGGAAGGAATATTCTAAGGATTATTCTTTTCTACCATAACTGGAACGACATATTCTAGGTTTATTCCCTAGCAACAGAAAAGGAAACTTCACGGGCCATCCAGAAGCTTCTTGGGCCTCCTAGAACGATCTTGGGCCTTCCGGAGAGATCCACTATCTTATGGAGCCTTCCGCCATCTTCTAGAATGTTCTGGAAGCTTCCCGCATAACCTTGGTCCATGAAAAGGTTATGCAACTGGGCCTCGGACGGGGTGCAACATTTGGGACGTTACAGGGTGCTACTGATAAACGTTCTAAGATGTTATGCATCTATAACTAAATTCTGAGTGAGAAAGAGCTTGGTTTATTCTTATTAAGTTATTAACTTAATATATTTCCATAACAGTAAGTTTGAAGACAGTGCTAAAATCCTAAATATTGGATTGTAGTAAAACCCAAGAGTAACATAAAGGCATTTTCTTAATAATCTGTTATAAATTATGAAGAGATGAAGCGCTAACAAAGTGACAAATGTGGTGGCATTATTTTGAAAAAAATGCTAATGCAAGATCCATTTCTAGCAGTACCACATAAAAAGTAGAAATGCCTAGTAGGTATTATCAAAAGCTTGTTGAAAACTTCATCCACGTGTTCAGTTAAGCTGCAGTGCTGTTTCAGCATGACCTCTCCAATTTTGGGTTGATATCATCCCCAAAATCAAGTAGACGAATCTTGCGAAGAAGTTGACTCATAGATATTGGGTGGTGAATTGAATTTGGTGGGAAAGTTTAAAGATCACATGTTGAACTGTTGTTATCTTTGCGATGTCTCTTTCAAGAATTAGACATCATAGGCCCAGTTAGTAGGAACTTAGAGTTCTCTTACCTCAGGGGTACCAACATGACTGGTTCTTTTCTACACATGTATATACATCATGTAAGTATGAAAAGTCCTACTCTTGATTGTCATTATATGTTTACTGCTTAACATTGCAAGTTTCAAATTTCAACTTTCAACTTTCAACAGGGATTGTCAAGGTGTTGGCTATGGTGGTATGGACTATTGTCTAATTTAGTTTGTTTCAGTTTTCTTGCTGTTAATACTAAATAATTCTGTCATTTGAAGTTCTTAATACATCAAAGTTCTAACACTCTACTTAAAATCAAAAGAACTTGGCCATTGCTTTGTATTTCTTAGTCCATAGAGTACTTCCATCTTCCCATTAGAACGTCAGGCTTCTTTTAGAATTTAGTCTCAAGCTTTTATGTATCTTACGTTACTTGGTATCCAAAAATATGTAAAACTAGGAGTTATAGTGTGAGATGGTTTGAAGATATGCAAAAAGGTGAATACTTATGGTTGTTAGTAGTGATTCTGCTGAAACAGGTGCCAGGGCTTGGGTGGCCAAAATGAACCTGTAAAATGGATATAGTATTAGCTAAGAGGAAAATGGGCAAGTGTAGACGACCCCAACGTATTATAACAAAGTCTACTTGTCACCTTTATTACTTCCAGTTTTCTGAAAACTTGATCGAAATTTACTGGTTATAAGTTAGATCAAGAAGGTAGCAGGACAGCTTGCACCTTAACCAGTTAGTTTCTAGTCTTTCAGTTAGAGGTAATCTGGATGCTTGGTGGATCTACCAGCTACCATCAATTTATCCTGTTGCAGAAAAAAATCTTCCTTTTCCAGGAATTGACACTTACCAATATAGAGGATGATATACCATGAGGCTTGAGTCTTTCATTTAGAGGAGTTTTTGGGTTTATTTGTAGGTCGGCTACCACAAATGTCCCTCTTGTCAAGTAATGTCTCTTCCAGGACTTGGGCACTTATTCATAGAGGGGATGTTGTCAGTTAATGGATTATAGTTTGTGCTCTATAGCAAAACCCAAGAAAAATGGTTCGTGATGATTGTGATACATAGTGTCATTCCAAAGTTTGTGGCTAAGGTTACTTGCTGACGCAAAAAGCATAACCACAAACATCTTAACAGGTAGAATGGCTGCCAGGCATTACACAACTTGAGAATAACTGTACTTGATTCCCTGTACCGTCCATTGCTAGCAAAGATTGCAAGAATGCTTCATAGATGTACTTGCTGGCCAGTACTATTTATATGCATTCTAAAGTATTAAATAACTAGATAGTTCCCTAGCATAGAAATTTTGAAAATCTCATGTTTATATGATGCAGATAACACTAGTGCTGGTTGACTGATCTGATCTTTTTCATTGTGGGTGTAGAAGTTGATATTTTAGTGGATGCCACCTTGAGCACATTGGCAGCAACTCACATCTCGTCAGTTATTGCGCACTAAAGGTCTTGTACTCATTTATGCTGGACCTGTGATGCTTTTTTATTTTGAGATATCTGTATCTTATTTGAATCATTTATGGTGTTATCTTTCTTGTTTTCACCAGATATAGGTGGTTCGCCACTTAAAATCCTTTATAAGTTGGAAGTCATAGTTCACTTGTGATTTCTATTCTTTAGGAAAAGGAAGTGCCCATCTCTGGCCACAATAATTCCGTTGCTGGCTATTATTATGTTTTTTTTTCAGTTTAAATGATGGCACTTTATCCCGCTTTGGCAACACTGAACATTGTTATGGATGACAATTTTATCATTTGACAATGAGAACTTTCTGAAGTCTTCTGGTCCAAGGAAATGTGTAGACTTGATGTGCTTGTTATTTTCTTCTTTTCCATAAGATGCTTCCTAGTTTAAATCCTGCATCAACTGATGCCTTGTCCACTTCAAAATCCTAGTTACTAAGTTCCTTTATTAACTCAAAATAATTCGGTTCGCTTGATATTCATCAATGTCGTAGCAAGATAAGTTTGAGTCGCAAGTTCTCTCTTTTTCAGCACTGCAACTTCTCTTGCTCCACATAAACATGTACTCGATATACATTTGGATTACTGAATTTTCTCAAACTTTTCACAAGTTCTTTGTCAAACTATTATTAGTACACATTCCTATCGATTACTAAACAAACCCCTCAGAATCCCATAGCTGTCATGAGTTCCTCCTGAAATATTAATAATTCACAACTTAAAAGAATTGAGTATTGTTTTATTACATCATTATTATTGTTTTGTATGCCAGCCCGATCTCTCAGTTATGGTGACTTTTTTGTTTTTTTTTTTTGTATTGTATTTTGTATTTTGTTTTTTTTTTGTTTTTGTATTTTTTTAACCAGCATGTGCGGGCTCAGTTAAATCGTGTGTCTCCCCGCACACGATTTTTTAGCCGGTCATTATGTCGCTTCAGACTCTTCGTGCGGATCTTGTCCGCACTGACTTTTTCATCGTAGCCCCACACGTACGCCTCGCACACTCCGCGCGCTCCAGAGCCTCACGGAACGGCTGACGTCTTTCGATACCGGCAACTCAACGCCTCGCTTCGCCCACGACGCCGAAGGCGCCCCCGACGTCTTCACGACGCCGAAGGAGCCCCCGACGTCTTCACGACGCCTACGACAACCGATGCCGCCCAGCCATCCGCTCTATGCGCGCGACGTCCTTACGACGTCTTCTCGACGCTCATAGGGCGCCGCACGACGGGCCACGTGGTCAGCCGTCGTTTATACCCGTGGTAGAATGGTGCCGGTCCTCGACCGCCCGCGCGGCGGCCTAGCCGTTGAGTTTTCATGCACGGGGTGCCCATTCTGTCTCACGCCAGCTCAGATCGTGACCATTTTTCGCCAGTCCTCCGACGTTGTGGATGTCCCGGATCGCACAGGCCAGGCTCATCATCGCCCAGTTATGGTGACTTTGAACCTTAGTCGTTACTAAATGTCTAACTGGTACATAAATAGGATTATAGGAACTATCGGGCGAATTGTGGGAATATTGGTATATGGATTGACCAACATCTGACTGTAAATCTCATTGCAGAATTTGATAATAGTCGAAAAAAGAAGCATAAGATGTTGATAATATAAACACAATTACTAAAAATTTATTTTTTTGAAACCTTATCCAACTATATTAGTGGCTCTTATGCTAAGCAAATGATAGTAGGCTTGTCGTTCTAGTACCATCCTCTACAGAAGTCAGAAACGAAGAGAAACCAAAATAAAAATAAAAATAAAAATGCCACAGCCACTTAAGTAACTAGCTGATTTCACCACTAAATATGGACTAACATGGATGTTAATAGTATATTTATAGGACTAGCAAGTCAATGACCCTGTTGTTTTATTATACTGGTTTTATTTTTGTAAACATGTTGCCATATTATGGAATTTCATCTAAGATCTTGCAATATCTTAATAGTTTCTTTACCATATATGAACCGAGCTATAAGCCTGTAATTTTAAGGTTCCTGTTGCCTGATGCCGTAGGTATTATCACCCTCTAATCTCTGTGCTCTGTCACCCCCAGTACTCTGTGGCCGCTATCTCTATCTGGAACCTTACATATGCCTTTAGATTGTTGATCAAAGATGTTATGTGACATCAAGTTACTTTCCTTCACTATTGTTTTAGACTGCTGTTTTTACTTTCTAGTATATCCAGGACATACTGTATGCATGTATTGCAGTAAACTTTTTAAACTTTCCCAGCAAGTTTGCATTGAAATCTCTGTGTGCAGCCCCAGGCAAATTGCTCTTAAGATCATGCGTGCATTAGTAGTTGGTACAAATTTCTCCAAAGGGGTTACTTAATACTTCTGACTACTTCTTTTGCTTGTTTCTCTTTACATAAATCTTTTTTTCCTTCTACCCCAAATCAAGTCCCTTGTCCTCATCTTTATTAGCAGAGAGAGACCTTACCCATTTCTAATTCGCCAATACATTGGTAGCGACACTTGGTTGGCCATCTCGTTACTCAATATGAAGTATTAGCCCTTCTTAAGGTTTTGGCATCCCCATAACTTTCAGTCTGTCAGTTCCATCTTTTTCTTGCTTGCCTCCCTGTTGTATGAGGAAGAGACCAATCTCAACTTGACTTTTGCTCATTCATGCTGAAGTTTTTTTTTGTTTTTTTGTACCAGATACAAATGCTTTTGGATATTAAGCATTCATGCTGACTTCTTTAGTTTAAAAACTTAAAAGACAGTACAGAAGATTGTTACGAAAACTTATAAGATGATTTAGGTAATACCTGCAGCATTTCAGTAGTGGCAAAACATAAGCATAAATCCTATGCCTGATTGAATTTTTCTTGGATACAGATCTCGAGGTACGTAAAGAAGAATACGGAGTTTCAATATTTCATTATTTTTCTCAGTAATTCTGAAAGACTTTTACTTAGCTGGTGTCAATTCCATGGTAAATTAGCAATTTAGAATTGGTCAAAGGTGTTGTTATTAAAGCATGCCATGGTGTTGCTTTCGCAAATGCTTGACATCATTGTAGTGTGTGGTCTCCAACTCCCATGCGCTGAAAGGCCCTTTCCCTTCTGTAGAAGGCAATCCTTCCGTAAGAGGTAAAAACCGAAATTGTAAAAAGGATTGGTTGGTTATGCTTCCACCACACGGCTGGAGCATTGACCTTAACATTAAAGGGTTTTGGTGTTATGTGTGAATACTAGATGCATCCATCTCTCACTCTCTTCCTGTAGAGCTTTCCTGTAGAGCTGGGACCATTATCATATGGGATTGATATTTGCAGTAAAGATTTCTCTCACCAAATCTTCTGACCTGACTTCAAGTAGGGCATATTAGGACAGGGCCGCCGTATTCGTAAACTTTTTATTTTTATTTTTATTGTATGGTGAATTTCTCTTTGGACCACATTTGGAACTTTGGACTGTTGCACGTATTAGTTTATGGCAACATGGAGATTAAGGTTGTGTTTCCTTGGTGGGCTTGGTGGGAAGGCGGCGAAGAGGGGAAAAAAGGCGGCGAAGAGGGGAAAAAAATGGAAAGTAAAAAAAAAAATGAAATGGAAATTTTTGCTTGTTTCTTAATTAGATGATTTTTTTTCTTCTTAGTTTTCGACCCAAAAAAAAAAATTACATTTTTTCCATATAATTTTTTTTTGCTTTTTTTATATATGAATTTATCTACTTCCAGTCCACCCAAATTTTTGCCAGCCCATCCTAGTTATAATTTCTGAATCCGTCCCTAATCATTGATTAGCATTCGAAATTATTATTTTTAGATTATTCCATTTCCGGATTATTCTTACAGTCGTTTTCTTAGTGAGAAAACCGGGACGCAGCCGTGATTTTTTTTTTTAATGAAGTAAAAAATAATTCCAGACTGTTCGCTATTATTGATGTTACAATCACCCACCTTGGTCTCCTATCCATCCATTCGTATGCCTCTCCCTTTCACCGTCGCACCATCCTATGATATTGGCATGTGTTCTCCTGTGGCATGTGATCTTAGCCACACTATGTGGACCCGATCGTACGTGTTCTCCTCTGGCATGTGATCTTAGCCACTATGTGGATCCGAACCCAATCTGTTTTGAGATCCTAATCTATGTTGAGGACCATATCCAGCCAGGTCAATAAAAAATTATTGTATGGACCGAATGACCGTTTTGATTGTCTAGGGATTTGTGCATGTACGTCTCAGCGTAATCCTGGAATGTAAAAGATGCACTGCGTCTGGCACATCCAATAGTTTGTCCACGTCCACGTCCGAATTTGTTTGGACCCGCTCAGAACCCATATCAAAATAACATCAAAATAACAGCAGCCTTGCTCTTTCCTAATCGAAGTTTGACTCGTCGTATCAACGAGGGAATGCGTCCCTGCCTTCTGCCGAGAGACGGCCACCACCTATTGTTATCTTCGAGACTCCTCAACCGTTCGATCAACTGGACCACCATATCCCCTCTCTCTCTCTGGGAATGAATGGTCGTGATTGATAGCGACACTGAACAAAGGGATGAGTACTTTTTTCCTTCTTCTGAACTTACTAGTACATGGCCGCTGTAGTTTAGAGACGTTTTAGTTCACATAATTAGGGTGTTTGGTTGCCAAAAAGAAAGGAGTAGAAAAAAAAAATGATTCATAAAAGAAAGAAAAATAGGAGCAAGTATGAAAAGAAAATGGTTTTAAAAAAAAGTGAGAATTATTTTCTCATCCACTCCCATGATTCACTTTTTTTCGTCTAATTTTTTTACATCTATTACTAATATTTAGGACTAAATTATCCATGCATACATTCTGACCATCATCGCAAAATAATATTGATGGAAATTATAATTTTTGTTATGTCCATAAATAAAAGAAGAAAGAATTGATTCGGTTTTTTTTTTTTTTTTTTCTGGAACCAAACTAGGTCCAAGGGAAAGGACTCCTTTTAAGCTTCCAAAGGGGCAGAGGATCGCAATTGAGTGAGTGAGTTGGATACGACTCCTTCAACCCCTTTCACTTTCTTTCCCTCGCCGTCGCATTGAATGGCAAAAGAAATATTTTGCCCTTGTGAGGACAAAAAGGTTGAACTTTGCTTGATTAAAAGATGGCCACAAAATTGTAGCCAATGGGTGCAAAAGACCATTTTAGAAACGTCTCTTATATCTGTACCAAGAGCTCAAAAGGACCACAACGAAATGAACTCAAGTCATAATAGATCATGGAGCAATGTTGCTAAAGTAAAAATTTAGAAGCGTGTGTTCGATGAGTAGGGCTGAAAATCAAACGAACGAGTTCCATCAAAGAGTTTCGGGTCGACTAAACTATCGAACGAATTTGATTTGAGTCCGAGCCAAAAAAAAAAAAAAAGTATTTGAACTCGGTTCGATTAGAGACTCAAAAGGATCGAACTCGATTCGATTTAGCTCACGAGTTCGGACGAACATGAACCGAGCTTGAGCCTAGACCGAGCCAAAGTTTCATTAAACATTGTTGCTCTCGAGTCCTAAAGACTTTTTTGTTTAATCAATAAGAAAAATTGAGAATATCAAGACTCGAGTGCATCAAAGCGTCGTCTGGACGCAATTATTAAGATTTGAGAAAGAATAGAGAGGAGTAATACAATAAAATACAATATATATATGCTAGGGGAAGTCCTGATTCGAGAAATTGAGTTGAGCTCGAACCCGTTCGCAAACAAGACCGAGTCGAACAAATCTCTGGTCGAATTTGGTTCGAACACTCCCTTCAAACAAACAGAAAAAATCGATCGAATTCGATACCAACCAGACCAAGAATGAGCTTTGAATCAAATTTGGACCGAGCCGAGTGGGAGCTGATTGAATTATTTTACAACCCTACAGAATAGGAAAATAAAAAAGAGTGGTCTGAGTCACTTTTCAGAAAAGGTGGGAGAAGATTCAAGACAAAAGGAAGATAACTTTATGTGTTGCTAAGCACGATGATAAATATGGGATGATGTGATAATTAAGTTGATTATATCTTAAGGTTGTGGCTTGTTTGCATCTTCATTACACAACATCATTTGTGCCTAAAACAAGACTCGGAAGCAATCGAAACCATAAATTCGAGCTGTGTTGGGATGGAGTGGCTAAGTAAGGATTGACTAATATAAAAACAAAAATATATCTTCTACTATATAATATAACGAGACTTCAAAACGGTTCAAAAGTGAGCCGTCTAAGTCGTATGTATATCATAGTCCATTTTATTTAAAAAAAATTAAATTATGTAAAAAAAATGTTGAAAAAGTTTAAATTTGTTATATATATATTCACATGGAAAATTGAACTCAATCAAGAAGAATATCTCACACCTTAACTACATTAGTTAGAAGAGATATTTAATTATAATTGGATAATATTTTTATTATACGTTATAATACATGCAAAGCACGTGTATTGACTAATATATATATATATATATATATATATATATATATATATATATATATATATAGGAATGCTAAAAATATATATAGGAATGCTAAAAAATCAGACATCTGATTTTATAATATAAAATCAGCCAATAATACAACCGTACGATTGTATTTAATGGCTAGGATTAAAATCCTGAAACATGTGTGGGTAATCTATTAAAACATCAGGGTGGTTTTTGGCTCCAATATACCAATTGTCACCAAATAGAAATGCTCTATCACATAAATACTATTTCGGGAAGTCTATAAAACTCTTTCCTCTTACAAGTCTATAATAAACTCAAATCAACAGATATTGTGTAGTGTCAAAAGTAAGCAACTCTCTGCTAGGTTAAAGGGGGACAGTGTTTGTGCAATTTGCCACTGCTCTACTATTTCCGGCAACAAAACTAGGATGTCCCCAGACATTTGAGTTTTATTCATTCACCACTCCTCGCTTCTACCAAAATTACAAACTCCCTAAACAAATTCACCAAATTCCAGTAGGCTGCGCTTTTCATAGATTAGCTGCTGCTGTGCTGCTGACCACTAATTATGTAATTAGACAAGTAGAATTAAGCATACACCAACAAACATCAAGTATAAACTCCCTAACAACATAGCTATATATGTACTCGTTCTTCTTTCCCAACTATTCTACAACAACAGTAACTTCTTAAGTTATTTCTTCACGCCGCCGTCGAGTTCAGGTGCGGCTTCTGCTTGCTACTCGAACAGGTGCAGTTTGCGCGAGCGGCGGACAACGTCTGCACAAAGCACATCAAGAATCTAAGCATGCCGATGAATGTACTAATTAATCGATAATTGGAAAGAGGAATAATATATATATCGAAAATAATATTTTGTCCGCGATTTTTAATCGCGGACGTGACCGTCGGCCGATATTTTGCATACTATCTCCGGGCCTCATCCGAACTGGAGGCCAATGGCCGATATTTTGTGTGTGTCTATATATATATAAATATATTCTGTAGTGGTACCTTGGCTTGCTTCTGGAGCTCTTTGATGTAGTCCACAGCCAAATCTAACATGTCTGCAGTGTTCGTTTGCTTCATATATATATATATATTTTTTTTTTTTTTTTTTTTAGCCCAAACAAACCATCAGTATCAAATAACTGGGGATTTCAATCTACAAATGGAATGTGTTCAATTCTCGTTGGATTTTAGTACCTTATCCATATTGGGAACCAGCTCCTGTAGTTTCCTCATCCTCTCACTGATTTTAGTCCTTCTCACCTACAAATATCAATTCACAATTTTGGATTTTGTAAGCTTAATTATTTTTTGAGAAATTTTGGATTGCACCGTACTTGTTTTATTATAATCTAAGGTAAACCCCACCTGACAGAAAATTTTTGAGTTATATTCTACTTGTTTGACCATAATAAATTAAATCTCTATTTTTAACGAAAACTATCAATTAACTCTTTGACCATCTTATTTGGACGCTTTTGAGACCAAAATATCCTCATGTGGACACCTTTGAGATCGAAACTCCTTTGGTCAGCTCCACACTCAGATGTGCATATATTTGATCCCAGGTAGCTTCACACTCATTTTTTTTAACACACGTGCACATTGAATTAGTTATTGATGATTTATATTAAAAGTGGAGGGTTCATGCATTATAGTAAAACAAGTCGGATACAACTCAAAGGTTTTTTTTTAATTAGAGTGCGCCTTGAATTCTGATGAAACAAGTGGGATGTAACTTAAAATTTCTCTTATTTATTTTTTTAAGGAATCAAAGAGTAGTCAAGGAGTATTACTCTCTCAGCAATGCTTCTTGGTTGGGTAGCACATCCCCTCTTTGCGCGGATCTTGCAAGGAACCGAGTCGCCAAACTGCAACAACTTCTCCATGGCAGCCCTCTCCGAGGGAGTCTTGGGCAAGCTGAACTGCTGTGCCAGACCATTCCTAACCTCTCCATTCTGCGAATTCGATCCCAATCAGTACACAAATCAAATACACAAGCATACGGAAAAAAAACACGAAAAAGAGGATTAGTACTTGAATCTCAGATTGGTTTTCTCGGGTCCTCTTCAGGCCGCCGCCGGGCCGGAAATAGTTGTCGGACAACAGAGACGACTCTTCCGGCCAGGATCCGACCGGATAGCCCTCCATCGACTCGTTCTCGGCCTCCTCGGAGATCTGCGACATCATCGCCGCGGCAGCCGAGGACTGTCGGGAAGAGAAGCTCAGTTGGCTCCTCAGTCTGGTCGCTCCTTCGTTCCCATTCCTAAACCCGCCAATCCCCCTCATAACTCCATAACCTAACAAAGACACGACACGCAACAAGAAACATATATTGTTGTCATGCCAATCGTTACAAACCATTTCTACTTTTGTGGAAATCAAATGGATTAAAAATTAAAAATTAAAATTAAAAATTAAAAATTACCGTTTTCTACATTGAGATGGGAGAACAGTCCGGCAGGGGAGCTACTCTGCCGGATCAGGCTCGAGCCGTTCTTGATCTGGTCCTCGTCCATGCCCATGGAGGTGACCAGATTGTTCGCAATCTGCTGCTGCTGCTGCTGGTATATCATCTGCGAGACAGCAGCAGCAGAGGAGAACGCGGCGGTCGAGACCGCCGCGTCCTTCTCTACTGCCGGCACCGCCACCTGCTGCAGTGGCGGTGTCGGCAGCGGAGGCTTGTCGCGGGGATCATGCGACAGTAACCTCTCAAATAACGTCTCCGCCTCCAAGCAGGAGGTGCTGGCCGAGAGAAAGTCCTCGCAGGCCTCTCCGAAAAGAGAGCTTGGCGCGGACCGGTAGCGGAGTAGTCCGGAGCTCATCTGCTGCTGCTGCTGCTGCTGTTGGTTGGTCCAGCGGCTGTGGAGCTCGGTCTCCTCTTTCAGCTGGCGGTGGCCGTACGGCGGAGGGAACGGACGGCTCAGATCATTCGACGGTGGAGATCCGTACATCACTCTCGCTGATCACTAACACTTGCAATAAAACAGATCTAGATCAGAATCACTCGAACAACTCAAAATTCAGCTAAAAAATCACCGTCTCCGCCTCTTCGCCATTAGAGGAACTCAATCAACCCTAAAAAAATGGCAGAATTGGTAAAGAAAGAGATTCCTTCCACAGCTCCTCCTCCTCCTCCGAATCTTCTCTTCAGTACGTACTCAACTCAATATCGATCGATCAAATCTCTTTATAACTCCTATTTTTTCAAGAATCCTTTTTTCTTTCTCAGACTTCTAAGTCTCGATTGGCTAATAAAAAAATTAAATTGCATACGCTACTATCGTCTCCCACTCCTCCTCCATCACCACTATTTATACCATCAAAACTGACGAAATTGCGCTCCTGTGGTCGGAATAACTACGACTGTGCCACTGGTCGGTAAATTTCGAGTGATTTTTGTGTGGAGAAGACCTTGTTAATGGTGGACATTTATGTTCCATTTTGTTTTGTACTTTTAGTGGGCGAGCCGACATAGTAGTAGAGGAGGATGGATGTATGGCTAAGAGCATCTCCAACCCTATTGTCTTGTTTTGTGTTGTGAATCCTATATGACATGAGATACAAAACAATATTTTTTCTATGTGGCAATGAAATAAAAAAATGTGTTCTCCAATGCAAAAGTTTGAGAAAACAATAAAATTATTTTTTTCTCAACTTGAAGACAACTTTTTTACTTCTTGTTCTTTTTATATATATTTTTATTCATAATTGATGATGTGGACATAAAGTCATTATGAAGTGCATTGTCTAGATCTAGACAACCAACTTCACATTCTCCTTGCCATTTCATTGTCATGTCAACTTCACAATTTATTTTACATTTACATTGGAGAAGTACTTTTGAAAAAAAAAAAAGGCTTATCATTACTATGTGGCAACCATTTTTTTCAAACTCACAATAGGGTTGGAGATGCTCTAACAATGTCTGTGAAGCCAGCCTACATATGGACGGTGGGGATTGGACTAGTGATAGATTTGCTTATTTGCTTCGATGGACGAAATATATATATATATATATATATATATATATATATATATATAGAGAGAGAGAGAGAGAGAGAGAGAGAGAGACTGAGACTGGAGCCCATCTCAGCTTAAGTGTGATTTAGCCCTAAAATGTAGCAATATGAATTAATTTAAAAAATTAAAAACTTAGTCTCCATCAAATTGTTACCTTTGAAATCCCCCCTCAACAAGATTGTAATTAATAGGTTATTCGTTTTACAATATCAGTTTCTTCGTCCCGATAATGAAATCCATGGTACTTATATATATTTTCAGAATATTTTGTGAGAATTATTCATTTATATTATTCTTATAACATATCCTTTTTTTTTAGGTTCAAACAGTGACGGATCCACATGGGAGCCACTGGGGGACGGGACCCTCAGTGAATTTTTTAATAATATATTATTGTACTCTAAATTTTTTTAAGGCTTTGTCCATCGGATTCGTGCCTAGGACACGAGAGAAACTACGAACCTAGTTTATTTTGATACATCGTGTCAAACTTTATGTTTATAAATTAGCCAAACTTCTATAATGTAAGCGAGTGTTAGAGAGGGTTATATTCTTACATCTAAAACTTATTTGGCAACATTAAATATTGGCTTCCAACAAACAAACAAATGTGATATCTACATCTTTTGGTGGGGGCACCGGCACTCGACGTTAGATTTGCCCATCTAGTCAGAAAGCCTCATCTTTTTCTATAGTGAGGAGGCTACCCCAAGATTCAATAAACTTTACATTTTTGGGATATATTTTATCTCTATTGTAACGAAAAGCGTTCATATGTGAATTGTGGCGAAAGTCTTGAACCACTTGTCGTTAATAATGAATCTAAATTTTGGAGCATTATGGTGTCAAACATTTTTCTAACTCAAAGATGTTTCACTCTCAGTCAAAGTCCACCATTTTCCGTAGTCAAGCGAAGCATAGCATGATCTCGCAGTTTCATTTGGACGTCAACTTAAAGCATTTAATTAATTTGAGTTAAGGCTCAACTCTTGTTAGCAATCACCCGAATAAAACTCGTATTATATGTGAAATTTTTGTATCTTTCAAAAAAAAAAAAAAAAAATTGTGTACGTTTGAAAGATTCAGATTAGTATACAAATTTTAAGCATGTGACAATCTGTTTAATTAACCAAATTTCGTACGAATTATTGACAAAAAAAAAAAGTTATGACAATATGTTTAATTAATCAAACTTGACAACTTGTTTAAACATGTGAAATTTCTAACCACAATATTTGTGTATGACGAATATTTGAGCGAATTTTATGACGTTTTTTTTTTTTGTACTTGGTCGATTTATTTTTGTACCTTTCTTGTTCCAAATTTTTTTCGTTTGCCGAATTGCTAACCAGGGACTCAACTAATCTGGTTTATTAGTCTTGGTCAAGGGTCCATTAGCTCAGTCAAAGTCTGCTTTGCTGTTCGTCGACAACATAGGTAGCCGTCGTCCGATAGCGATCCCGCGTGGCCACGAGTCAAATTTGGACCATCAATCATACATTCGATAGATAACCAAGTAGTCTAACTATATACAAGTTTACAAACTAATAGCAAATAGGGCTGCAAATTTTTGACTCGGTCAAACTTTTGTAAGTTTGAGCTTTTGCTTGACTAAAATTAATCAAGTTCGTTCCCGAGTTCGAGCTTGATAATTTATTTATTTATTTTAGAGCTTGAGCTTTGGCTCGAACTTGTTTATAAAGCTTGAACTTGGCTTGATTTGAGCTCAAATTTGGCTTGATAAACAAGCTCAATAAATTTAAAATCAAGCTCGCTCAACTTTATTTCAAGCTAATCAAGTTTGATTTCAAATTTAACGAACTCGATTTCAAGCTATTTAAGTTTAAATTCAAGTACGTATAATATTAATAATTTATTTATAAAAATGTAATTAAAAAAGTTTCTTTATATTAATTATTAAGGACATATCTCTTATACAAAACACAAAGGTTTTTGAATCCTAGGGCTGACTGTGCCAAGATAAAGAGTGGTTGGGATTTAATCTTGGTAAATCAACGGTTGTAGGATTTTATGGAGAAGAGCAATATTGGGAGTGGGATTTTATGGGGAAGAGCATTATTGGGAGTGGGGTTTTATGGGGAATCCAAAGATGGGAATTTAATATTTTGATGGTTGGGATTTAATATTTTGATGGGGGCCTCATAATGGTTGTGGATGAGCATTATTGAGAGTGGGGTTTTATGGGGAATCCAAATAAAATTCACATCCAGCAGTGGTTGGGATTTAATATTTTGATGGGGGCCTCAAAATTATTATTGTTCGTTTAAAATTGGGGATCCAAGATTTTGAGGGGGAATACCTTAAATGAACCATGCCCTATGGGCACGGGTTATGACTAGTAAATATATAATGCACACAACTATATTTTTTTTCAAAGAAGGTACTTGTGACGAATGCTTCCATCATAAATCGATTTTCTGACCCCTCGAATCACATGCATCTTTCTTAACTACTGGACTTAGACATCATTTGCAATATACAACCATATTGTTATACAAATATATATAAAATTAAAATTTAATAAAGAAAATAGTTTTATAAACAAGTTTCATGAGCAAGAGCAACTCCAATGGTAGTTGCAAAATGGCTATAGCCATTGCCAAAATTTGGCACCAAATAGTGTATTTTGGTGCCAAAATGCAACTCCTATTCCAGTGCATAGTTCTAAAATAGAACTAAACAGTTCCAAATTTAACTAACTTTTCTGCCATGTCACATGTAATTACGTTTTCAACCCCTATTCGACTTTTTTTAATTACATTTTAAACCCCAATTAATTATGTTTTTTTAATTTGGGTTTTTTTAATTACGTTTTTTATTGCGTTCAATATTTCTCAAACATCCACGAAATTTGTTGCGTTAAATACTTCTCAATACTTCTTTTATTGCGTTCAATACTTCTTAAACGTTTTTTATTACTTTTTTTAATTACGTTTTTTTAATTGCATTTTAAACCTCATTTTGATGGGTCATTCCACTTTGATTTAGCGCTTCAATACTTCTCAAACATCCACGAAATTTGTTGCAACACTTCTGTATGTGTTGCTAACGAGATTTGATACTTGCATCCGTTCGCTGAACGTCATTTGCTTTTTCTTGATATTCTTGTAGCACCCGCTGCCAAAATTGACTCCGTGGTTGGGAGTTACCGACAATTGGATCTTCAATGTTGCACAAATAAGTTCGACAAATTGCTTCGTCGTGCTCGGGAGTGAAAGATTTTCCGCTTGATGATGCCATAATTTGGATGCCTTGTTGTAGAAAATTTGATGGGTTTGCACCCATATTTATACTCATTTTATCACATAGCCGTTGCAACAATTTTCAAAAAAAAAAAGGACAATATGTCCGTTGCCACCCAAAAAAGGACAAGCTTCCTCGACCTCCTCGAAGTCCAGATCGGCAGCTCCCTCTCCTGCCAAGGTACTATGGCAGTTGAAAAATTGATGAGCTGTCAAAAATGGCTTAGCCATCCTTGGTTCCAAATTTGGCACCAGTTTTCTATTTTTTTTATTTTCCATCTGGATTTGGCACAGCTCTGAAGCTGATTGTTGTATTTTTTGATTGTATTTTAGTAATGCAATCAGTTTTGGCACCTCCATTGAAGTTGCTCCAACTGAGCAAACTTAGACTTATTTTCTATTTTCTTTTTTCCTTTTTAAGAGATGTTTGACGATACTATGGGACCTTATCCAAGCTGTTTTACATGTCTTATGGTTTTATCTTTTTTTAACAAAACCAACTTTTGTGCGCCCACGTGACTACAACGTCACCATCTGACGGAGATTTGACGGCGAACCGGATTCCCACTAACGGCGGGTAGCCGCCACCAATCTTAGTCCTCTGCCTTGACAGCCTGTAACGTTATCACAATTTGGTCCCCAAAGTGCCCCTCCCGTGACCGCCGCTAAAAGTGCACCGGATTCCGTTAAAACCCTCGTCTATCGCGGGGGGGACTACTGCCCGCCAAAAAAAAAAAGAGAGAGCAGCGTGCTTCCGAAACTACCCCCGCCAAGACAATTTATCATCGAAATTGCCACTGGAATGTTTCCCCTCCAAAGTCCAAACATTTCCGGTTGCACTACTATGCATCTTCTTTAAAAAAAAATACATTAGATATTATATTTGATGTTTTTGCATAGTTGCCACCTAAGGGGTAAAAAAAAAACAGAAAATTCTCTGTACAATAACCAATTTTATTGAAACTACCTATAGGATAACTAATTTGAAAAAATTAGGAAGCAAATCAGATTCCACCAGTCAGAGTGACAGAAATTGGACTCCGTTTGTCGAAATTTGGACACTGATTTTTAATTTTGGAGGCTAGGCTTGACTTGGCATTGGCTTGGGGATAGATGCAGCCCACAAAATCACTGCTCACCATACATCTTCCCCTCTTCTTCCTCCTCCTATTTTCCCCTCCTCTTCGGTCGTCGCGTCCTGGTACTGCTGGTACTTCGACACCAAATCGTTCGTGTTGCTCTCAGCCTCCGTGAACTCCATCTCGTCCATCCCCTCCCCCGTGTACCAGTGCAAGAAGGCCTTCCTCCTAAACATGGCGGTGAACTGCTCGTTCACCCTTCGGAACATCTCCAGTGTCGAGATCGAGTTCCTGATGAACGTCGAGGCCATCTTCAGCCCCGTCGGCGGGATGTCGCACACCGTCGACTTCACGTTGTTCGGGATCCACTCCACGAAGTAGGACTCCACCTTCGACTTCACGTTGTTCGGGATCCACTCAGGCAACAAGTGACACCCGACATCGTCACCGATATCAGATGGTTCAAATCATCGACTGTTCGAAAAAATAGCAACAAAACATTTATATTAATTAAACCAGAACTAATGATCGATGATGTCACTGTACAAGTGATTTCGCAAGAGTTGGAAACCTACATCTGGGAGTAGTGAGCTTTAGGGTCCAGAAGCAGATGTCGTAGAGGGCCTCATTGTCAAGGACCATGCACTCGTCCGCGTTCTCGACCAGCTAGTGCACCGAAAGCGTTGCCAACCCCAAGCCAAGCCTAGCCTCCAAAATCAAAACCCAGCGTGTCCAAATTCTGACAGACAGAGTGGCAGAAATTGGACAAGTCCAATTTCTGTCATTCTGACTGGCGGAATCTTTCTTGCTTACTAATTTTCTCAAACTAGTTACTCTATAGGTAATTCCAATAAAATTGATTATTGTACAGAGTATTTTCTGAAAACAAAATAATTGCAAGTGTTTAAATACTTGGGCTGCATATAAATCCCATAACTTTTACAAATTCTTATTATTAATTAGGTTACAAATAGGAAATCAATGACAACTGCAAAGCAAAGCGCTGTCAAGACATTTGAAGACCCAGACAAATTACGAAAATGAGATAATTACTCTTCGCCTTAAATCATAAGGTCCTAGATCGATAATTAAGAAAATAATTTTTTGTTGTTGCATATATATATATATATATATATATATATATATATATATATATATATATATATATATATATATATATATATATATATATCAAAAGTTTCACTTAGAAAACCTCCTTAAAAACTCTCCCCACTCTCATCCGTAATTTAATGTTAATATAAATGTTAATATTAATTTTTATTTTTATTTTTATATTAATGTTAATGTTAATATTAATGTTAATATTAATTTTAATGTTAAGTTTAATGTTAACATTAACATTAATATTAACATTAATGTTAATGTTAATGCTAATGTTAATATTTATTTTAATGTTAAGTTTAATGTTTATATATATATATATATATATATATATATATATATATATATATATATATATATATATATATATGGAAGCAGATAAAAAAAATATATATATATATAGAAGCAGATCAAAAGTCCCCCTTAGAAAACTCCCTAAAAATTCTCTCACTCTCAGCCGTAATTTAATGTTAATTATAATATTAATATTAATGTTAATGTTAATATTAACATTAAATAGTAAATTAACATTAAACTTAACATTAAAATTAATATTAACATTAATATTAATATTAACATTAATATAAAAATAAAAATAAAAATAAAAATAAAAATTAATATTATCATTAACATTAATATTAATATTAATATTAATATTAACATTAACATTAAATTATGGATGAGAGTGAGGGAATTTTTAGGGGGTTTTCTAAGGGGGGCTTTTGATCCGCTCCCTCTATATATATATATATATATATATATATATATATATATATATATATATATATATATATATATGAAGCGAAACAAAAGCCCCCCACAGAAAACCCCCTAAAAGCCCCCCTCACTCTCAGCCGTAATTTAATGTTAATATTAATGTTGATGTTAATATTAATGTTAATATTAACATTAAATACTAAAATTAACATTAAACTTAACATTAAAATTAATATTAACATTAACATTAACATTAACATTAATATAAAAATAAAAATAAAATTAATATTGACATTTACATTAATATTAATGTTAATATTAACATTAATATTAACATTAAATTACGACTGAGAGTGAGGGAATTTTTTTAGGGGGTTTTCTAAGGAGGGCTTTTGATCCGCTCCCATATATATATATATATATATATATATATATATATATATATATATATATATATATATATATATATATATATATATATATATATATATATGCAGCAAAAATATTATTATTATTATTATTATTATTATTATTATTATTATTATTATTATTATTATATATATATATATATATATATATATATATATATATATATATATATATATATATATATATATATATATACACACACTACTGAAAGGTGTTTTGTTTGCACTCGGTTCCCATTTGGTATTTGATAAAGTAAATCTTGGTTTTCGTTTTCCTTGTGATGGACCGGAAAGAGGGGGAACATGTCAAGTATCTGCCTAGGATCATATTTTCCTACAATTATGCTATTTGGCTCCCAAAATATTTGAGTGATGCCATCTTCCATTATGTGGCAGTTGACATGGCAGCTGACATGGCAGCTGACATAACAGCTGACATGACAAATTTTAACCAAAAATATTAATTATCTAATTTTTTTAATGTTAATATTAATAATATTAATGTTAATATTAATATTAATATTAATGTTTAGATTAATTTTAATATTAATGTTAACTTTAATGTTAAGGTAAATTTTAATGTTAAGGTTAATCTTAAAGTTAATTATCATGTTAATTTAATATTAATATTAATTCTAATGTTAAATTTTGTCATGTCAGCTGTCATGTCAGCAACCATGTCATATGCCACATAATGAAAGATGGCATCACCCAAATATTTTGGAAGCCAAATAGCATTTTTGATTTTCCTATGTTTATTTTGGATGTACAATACAATTACGGTAGTCAACTTCCATTTCAGTTGGAAAATGCAACATTCGGATACCATAAGTGATCAAAGGGTAATAACTCATATCAAATAATAAAATTTTGCACAAGGTTCTATTACTGTTAATGGGTGGCTGCAGAATTTTGTTATGGACACAGACATCTCATGTAATTCAGTCATATGGCTTTTCATTATGTGCATATAGTCTCTTTTTTTTTTTAGGTGTTCATTTTGTTTATATATATATATATATATATATATATATATATATATATATATATAGATATATATAGAGAGAGAGAGAGAGAGAGAGAGAGAGAGAGATATCAATGGCCTCTAGCTCAAGTGGTTAGAGTGAGTCACGTCCTCCCAAGAGGTTGCAGGTTCGAGCAACGGGAGAAACACATTTTATTCCATGTGGAGGAATAAATATGAGTGCGGACTGGATGCGGTGAAATACAAGTGCTGGTGCGGGCCTCGGTGAGATACAAGTGCTGGTGCGGGCCTTCGGATCGAGCTTGATGCGGTGAGATACAAGTATGAGTGCGGGCCTTCGGGTCAAGTTTGTGTTGGAAATTTTCTTCAAAACTTCGGATTAAAATCTGCAAGAAAATAAATTAAATTAAAGTTACCGGTCTCCGGAAAAGTCGCGCACGAAGCACTGCCCTAAGAGTTAGTTCGGGTCTATGTGCAGACTGAATCCGAACGCCCCTAGTGGTAAAATTTCCGCTCCACCGGAATCTCGTTGCCGCACACGACGTCGAGAGAATGACCCCGACTTAGCTCCGCCCAGAGCAACAAATGAAAAACAGTATTTCAAGAGGAAAGAGAATTTGAAAGAGAGAGAGCTTTCGCAATGATCTTTTTTTTTTCCATATCCAAGAGAGGAGGAGGAAACCTCATTATATAGGCTATTGCCAAAGGATGGAATAATGAGGATATTAAAATAGCCTATTAAATTTTAACGTTACAAAAATTGTAGCACATGATAAAAATGTGATACGTTGAATCTGGACATGATTCAAACATTCAAAAATTATAGAATAAATAAATTGTAACGGTTGAAAATAAATGATGAGAAAATTTGTTTTTGTAATTTAATAGTAGCAATAGCTACAACAATCCCCTCCCAAAAACCAAGTTCCGAAATAATAGAGGAAAGAAACGAAAGAGGAAAGTTAAAGGTGAGAAAGATTTCTGGGCAGTTGAATACTATGCATAAATGAGATGGACTACAGCCTTGAATCTCATGTAGTGACTATTGTCTTTGTCTGAAGAAGAACTTGATGGACTACGTCTTGAATCAGTCTTCTTGAACCAGACTCAGAAATTAGCACACATAGTACGCTAGAGGTACTTGGGTCTATCGGGTGGCGCGTTTGATTGGCCATGCGCACTTTTACACATTCATGAGAGTTGTCTAGGATCGCCCTGTCCTATAGTCGCGGCCATCACGACCTCTCATATAGGTAAGTCCTCAAGGGTTGGTGATAGGAATCAACCTTGCATATCATGCTTGGACTTATTAAGAATTTTAAAAACTCACCTTATCCATATCACAAAAGGAACACTGTCACCATAGGGATGGGATATCAATGTACACATGTACAGCCTCCTGGACTTTTATTTTAAAGAGAACTTAATCTCAGGGTCAGTGTTCCATAATAGTCACCTAGTCCAGCTTGTTTCTACCCATTGAACCGGCTTCTTGGGATCTTCAGTAAGACTCGGTTGGGTTGCCACTGCTGGTGACTATACTATGGGCTTAACCCCATCCCCCTCGATGATTCTAGGATCAATGTCCTAGACAAACTCTTCGTCAAGAGTAAACAGACTCTTCGTCAAGAGATCTGTAAGTTCTTTTATGACTTTTATAGTCAAGAACAACATTTTTGCCATTTAGGCTCTTTTAATTTCTTGAAACGCAGCTGCATGTACCTGTTCATCTTAGAATTCACAAGATCATGCTTTTAGGAGTTCTTTAGCATAATTAAAAAAAAATACATAAATATGTATATCATATATATGGACAATAAGATTTCGAAGCCATTCGGCTTCTGTATAGGTAGTGTCCAAAGATATTATTTCAGAGTCCATAGTACTTCTGGCAATGATAGTCTGTTTACATGATCCCCAGGAGATCGCAGCTCCTGCTAGGATAAAAGTATATCCAGTTGTGGATTTCACATCATGTGAATCAGTTACCCAATTAGCATCTGAGTAACCTTCTATGATATCAGGGTGTCTAGAATAATGAAGTTTATAATCTAGAGTACCCGTAAAATATCTAAATACTCTGTCTAATGCAGTCCAGTGTGTCTGATTTGGGTTACTGGTATATCTACTTTGTCTCCCAATAGCAAATGCAATGTCAGGTCTAGTCCTATTTGTTATGTACATAAGGGACCCAATCATTTGTGGATATCTATGTTGTTCTATACGTGATCCTTCGTTCTTCTTGAGAACAACATTACTGTCATAAGGGTTAAGGGCAGGTTTTTAATCAAAATACTCAAACTTTCTTAGCAATTTCTCAATTGAATGTGCTAAAGATAGAGTATAACCCTCTTTGCATTTGGACACTTGCATTCCTAGGATCAGGTTTGCTTCACCTAGGTCTTACATGTCAAACTGATTAGATAAATAATTCTTAGTGTTATTTATCAGTTCCAGTGAAGATCCTAGAATAAGGATTTCTTCAACATACAAGCATAAAATAACACAACTTTTATTTGTATTTTTAGAATACAAATATTTGTCATATTCATTTGGTACAAAATCAAACTCTATAACGTCTTTGTCAAATTTGTTGTGCCATTGCTTGGGAGATTGCTTTAGGCCATAAAGAGATTTTACTAATCTACAAACCTTATTTTCTTGGCTTTTAGCAATAAAACCTTCAGGTTGCTCTATATAAATTTCTTCCTCTAAATCTCCATTTAGAAATGCTATCTTTACATCCATTTGATGGATCATCAAGTCATGAATGGAAGCTAAGGCTAGGAGGGTTCTAATAGAAGAAATTCTAGCAACAGGAGAATAGGTATCAAAATAATCTAATCCCTTTTGCTAGGTAAAATATTTGGCTACTAATCTAGCCTTATATTTCTCTATGGTACCGTCGGCTCTAAGTTTCTTTTTGAAAATCCACTTACAACCTATGGGTTTGCTACCTAAAGGAAGGTCTGCTAAAAACCAAGTATTGTTCTCCATGATAGAGTTGTACTCATTGTTAATAGCTTCTTTCCAGAAAGGGACATCAGGAGAGGATATGGCTTCTTCATAAGTTGAGGGATCACCCTCTATCAAAAATGTAAAGAATCCTTCTCCTAAGTTCTTTTCAATCCTTTCTCTTTTACTCCTTCTAGGTTCTATAACTTGTTCAGGTTGAGAACTAGGTATTTGATCATGAAAACTAGTAGATGGAGTAAGAGAAGGATTAGAGGAAGATGAAGGGGTTTTCTCAAAGTAAACTGCATCTCTAGCTTCAATAATTGTGTTATTAGAGATTTCATTTACTTCAGAATGGGTTACAAGAAATCTATTGGCATTACTATCTAGGGCATATCCTATGAATACATCATATACAGTCTTAGGTCCTATCTTCCTCTTTTTGGGTTCAGGAATTCCTCCCTTAGCTAGACATCCCCAAACTTTGAGGTAATTAATCCTAGGGGTTCGACCTTTCCATAACTCATATGGTGTCTTATCATTAGTCTTACTGGGTATTCTATTAATGATATAACAGGCTGACAATAGGGCTCTCTCCAAAGATTATCAGGGCACCTGAGCTGAGAAGCATGACATTTACCATGTCTAACAGAGTGTGATTCTTTCTCTCAGCAACTCCGTTGGACTGTGATGAGTAAGGAGCAGTTACCTCATGAATAATTCTATGTTTTTCACAGAAGTTATTCATTTCATTTGAGGTATACTCTCTACCATGATATGATCTAAGAATCTTAATCTTTCTATCTAACTGGTTCTCAGCTTCAGATTTATAGACCTTGAATCTGTCTAAAACTTCATCTTTGGTCATAAGAAGGTAGGTGTAACAATACTTTGAATGATCATCTATAAAAGTAACAAAGTATTTTCTATCACATCGGGTCAAAACCCTATTGGAATCACAAACGTCACTATGGATAAGTTCTAGGAGTTTGAAATCCCTGATTTGAAAGGTAATCTAGTGTGTTTGGATTGAACACAGATCTCACATTTGTGTACATCGACTATAGGAATCTTAGGGATAAGGTCTAAGTTCATAATCCTTTTAATAGATCCTAAATTTACATGATCTAATCTGTCATGCCAAACATTTGAATATTCAATATTAGAAACAACCAAAGAAGGATTTGAAATTGTATTCATAGTACTTAAAATAAAGAGTCCATCTTTTACAAATTCTTTTTCCACAAAAGGTTCATTCTTAGACAACTACTTTATTAGCCTCCATTACAATCTTATATCCTGAGACTATAAGTAGAGATCCACTAACTAGGTTTCTCCTAACTGATGGCACATGAAGCACATCATAGAGAGGTAAAAAAATTTCGATGTCATCTTTAGGTCTATTCTTCCTCTTCCTACAATCTGTGTCGTTGAGCATCTCCTAGGGTCACACCTCCTCCACCCGATTCCTGATAGTTTGAAAAACTAGAGCGATCAAAGGAAACATGAACATTTGCTCCAGAATCCAACCACCAATCATCAAAATGTTAAGAAATATTTATTATAGGTTGATACAGACCTGAAGGAGCTAGAAGAACCATCAGAATTATGTTAGCTTTTGGCTTGTTATAGCCTTTCCCTTTGAAGGAGGTCTCCTTGGAGATTAGGCTTGGGTTTGCCATGAATTTTTATAGGGTTTACCTTAGCTTTGGAGTTAGATCCAGCTATGGACTTTAACCTAATTAGTTTTCTGTTCTAAGTCTCTATAGAACTTGAGAATATGATTCCAAAAAGCTGTAGGAATTATTTACTCATGTTTTAAAGCTAAAATTAACAATTAAAATTATTTTAGTAATCTACCTTCAAAATTTTAGTTTTTCAAGTTTTGATAAGGTTGGGTTAGCTGTAGGGGGCGGATCCCAGCAAGCGGAGGTTCACTAGGAACACTTAAGTACCGGTCGCTTAGACGATTTATCGCCTTGTTGACAGAAGGGCCCTTTCGGCTTTTTTCCAAACAAATCTCTATTTTAGAACTTTAAAATTAAAGGAATTTTACTAAATCAATTAATTGTTTGTTTTAGCCAAAATAGAAATATTGAGTAAAGAAAACTAGTATTGACAAAAATGTACTAGCACAATAATGTTTGTCTAAGGTGTCAATTTATCTAATAACGACAATTTGTTGCTAGTGTGACAAAACTTTGACATTTAACAAGTAACTTGTTGGTAGTGAGCAACTAATATTAATTAGGTAACAAATAATATTAAATGACTGACAAAATTTGCTAAGAAATTTGTTTAGCAAATGGCAAGGGATTGCTAACACAATTTGCTACAGTAAAACAAAAGTTTGTTTAGCAGTGTGTAGCAGTGTTGTGCGTATCAAGCAACTAATTTTGTGAATAGTGACTTTTCTAAATTGCAACAGTATCTTTGTAAATGGTGACAATCATTAACAGTTATTTAGAAAAGGTTGATAATAACCAATGTAAAAAGTTGACACCTATGTGAGATGGCTGAGTTGGTCTATGGTGCCAGAGTAAGGTTCTGGTCCGAAAGGGAGTGGGTTCAAATCTCACTCTCAACAGAATTCTTTTAATGCTAGGGATGATACTTTTTGTTAGCCCAATACATGCTCTTATTTGGATTTGGGATAAAACTCTTATTTAGGGATGATAGAAACTTTTTGTTAACAGAATAAATTTGTTTTCTTTTTGAACAGAAGTTACATAGCAAATAACCATTTTAAAAAGTTTACACTTGTTAGTAGAACATACACTAGCAAAACTTTGTATATTTATTATAGAAGGAACTAAATGATATATGATGACAGTGTATATTTCGGCTATGAATCCGTTACTAGCAATAAATCCACAGTTTGGACTTACGCTAAGGCCTCGTTTGGTTCGCGGAATGGAAGGGAAAGGAAATCAATTCCTTGTCATTTCCTTTCCTTTGGGAAACTTTAATTCCTATTGATTTTTCTTTCCGATGTTTGGCAATGCCAAGGAATTTGGAAAGAAAAGTAAATACTTCAATGTGGGAAAGTGATTCATTCCTTGGATGGATGGAATCACTTTCCTCCCTAATTTCCCTTCCATTGGGAATCACTTTCCTTTCCTCCTCAATTCCTTGGACGCCCAAACATAGGAAAGTAATCACTTTCCTTTCCCAACCGGGAGATTCCGCGAACCAAACGTGGCCTAACAGTAAGCAAATAGAATCAAATAGTTGTGTATACAAAGAAGCAAATTAGATCTTTTCCTTTTTGTAGCAAGCAGCAAATTTTGTGTATACAATTTTGTAACAGAAGCAAATAGTTACAAAATATTTCACAAAATCTTGTAAACGAATTAACTCTTAGATTGTTGGAAATTTTCTTCAAAACTTCGGATTAAAATCTGCAAGAAAATAAATTAAATTAAAGTTACCGGCCTCCGGAAAAGTCGCGCACGAAGCACTGCCCTAAGAGTTAGTTCGGGTCTATGTGCAGACTGAATCCGAACGCCCCTAGTGGTAAAATTCCCGCTCCACCGGAATCTCGTTGCCGCACACAACGTCGAGAGAATGACCCCGACTTAGCTCCGCCCAGAGCAACAAATGAAAAACAGTATTTCAAGAGGAAAGAGAATTTGAAAGAGAGAGAGCTTTCGCAATGATCTTTTTTTTTTCCATATCCAAGAGAGGAGGAGGAAACCTCATTATATAGGCTATTGCCAAAGGATGGAATAATGAGGATATTAAATAGCCTATTAAATTTTAACGTTACAAAAATTGTAGCACATGATAAAAATGTGATACGTTGAATCTGGACATGATTCAAACATTCAAAAATTATAGAATAAATAAATTGTAACGGTTGAAAATAAATGATGAGAAAATTTGTTTTTGTAATTTAATAGTAGCAATAGCTACAACAGTTTGTAGGCCTTCGGACTAGGAGCCTGTAATAGAATTACATGTTCCAAATATATATATATATATATTTCTGGTCATATGCAAGTTTCTTTCTCTTTGACTTTCATACAGAAGACGAGGCACTCCCCTCGACTGGGGCTCGAACTTGAACCACTTGGGCCGCATGCATCTCTCTTAACCACTAGACTAGAGATCAAAAGCCCCCCTTAGAAAGCCCCCCAAAAATCTTCCTCACTCTAATCCGTAATTTAATGTTAATATTAATGTTAATATTAATGTTAAAATTAACATTAAATACTAAAATTAACATTAAACTTAACATTAAAATTAATATTAACATTAATATTAACATTAACATTAATATTAACATTAACATTAATATAAAAAAAAAATTTAAAAAATTAATATTAACATTAATATTAACATTAACATTAATATTAACATTAATATTAACATTAACATTAATATTAACATTAATATTACGAATTAGAGTGAGGGGGGTTTTTGGGGGATTTTCTAAGGGAGGCTTTTGATCCGCTCCCTATATATATATATATATATATATATATATATATATATATATATATATATATATATATATATATATGAGGAAGGATAGGCATTTTTGCACTTTTTGTATCCCAAGCATCCCCCTATTTACACCATTGGATGTTGCTTTAAGTCATCTACTCTTAACCGTTGATTTGCCAATGGTTAAGATTAGATGACTTAAAACACATCTAACGGATGTGAGCATGGGGATGCAAAAAGTACGGGGATGCCTATCCTTCCTCTATATATATATATATATATATATATATATATATATATATATATATATATATATATATATATATATGGTTTAATTGCACTTTGATACCCTGAACTATTCCCATTTTTCAACTTACTACCTCAACTTTTTTTTTCTTTTTCAAGTTGATACCTTAAATTTTATTTGGACAATAATGCCCTGCCTATAATTCAAAACTACCCCCAAACCCTCTCCCTCCATCCCCGCTCCTCCCTTCGGCCCCAACCTCTCCCCCCCCCCCCCCCCCCCCCCCCACTCCCTCACCCCCGCTCTCCCCCTTCGACCACAACCCCTCCCCCCCAGCACCCGTCCCCACCCTCGTTCTTGTCACGCCCCGATTCGGTAAAATCGATAATCGTTCCCCGGGACGTGATGCCGTGTAAGCCTAAGTTGCGCTTGCACAAGGCAGTTCATAAGGTTATCCGAAACAACAGCATTTGCAAGAGTACGCAGAAAAATTGAACACATTTATATAAGGAAGGAAACTTGTATTTTCATTGATAATAAGTTAGATTACAGACTCGATTACAAAAGAGGCCTCTCGGACTTACAACTGACATCGATGAGATAGTCATTCCGTACATTTACATCCATTTTTACAAAACAACGAAATGACTCTCTAAGACCTGGGATCGGTGAAAGTTTCACTACATGATGCAGTTGAATTGAGTCTTCAAAATGTTGTAGAGTTAGCCTTCGCGCTAGCAAGGCTTCAAAAGAAAGGAGCGTCGCCTTCAGTTCCTTGGCACGCTATCCGGGTACCTGTTGAGAGCGAGGGTCAGCACATTACACTTTGTACTGGTACATGACAGTTTAAATCCCATGCTCTCATTTGTTAAAAAAATTTAAGTGAGCGTGCATGCAAATGTTTAGTGAAGTTTATATAGCCATCATTGTCAATTCAAACTTATATTTGAAGGCACAACCGTATAACGACGATAGATCTTACCCCCAGCAGAGCGCGCCATCGTAGTGTAAACTTACCATGTTCTTTCCTGTCATGTTGATAATACGAAAATATAGTAGAGTGCAATCGTGAAGGTCACTGGCACGACAAGCCATCCTGGACATATAGCTTGGTAGACAGAGGTCCTTCAGCGCAGGTAGCGAGTCCCGTTGAAAGCCACTACCTACCGTGACATGCATCCGGCATAGCTATCAGTGTTTCTTTCTAGGCCGGAACGGACCCGTGGCCTCGGATTACCGTCCGAAGAAACAATCGTCCTTGTCGACAAGTTATCCATGACCGTGCTAAGTTAATTGTTATTTCAAGGCACATCTTTATGTATTGTTGCGACATTCATTTAATCGATTCATCTTTTCTTAGCACGGTTCTATATGATACGGTAATTGCAAGCACGATAAGGTTATATGACAAGCATTTGTGTAGTTCGTGTACGTGAGACGTCGTGTGACCGTTCATTGGAACATCATTCATGTCGTTGCATTACATCTAGCATAACACATGTCTAGTATCGATAATGTATTAGAGAAGAGGGTCGAGGGAAGAAGGGTCAGCCACTCACCTTAGTATTTACTTGAGACGAAAAACTGGTTGGCCGCGCTAGACGTTTCCTACGCGATCACCTGAAATCGCACAAGCAACCGATTAGAACACTGTGTTATTCAAGAAAATTTGATACGAATGCGAAGTTCGAAACGCAAGCCATGAAAACCATCAAAAACATTCACGAAAACGCATTCAGAAAACCAAAACCAAAGAAGCAATTGCGACATGAAAAGCAGAGCAACGGGAGGTCTCTCCCGACTCAGCCGCAGAGTCTATCCTCGAGGCGCAACCCGCTGAATATGGGACTTGGTTCCAAAGAAGCCACTACATAACGAAAATGGATCTTAATTCAACCGTTCCCGTTCGACCGATTCGATCGATTCCGATCGAATCGATAGCGACAGTGTTTCTTTCTCGCGCACCTCCGTGGACGAAAACGGGACACGATGTAGGGACGGGACACTACAGCTCTGGCCAGCCGCCTCCTCCCCACCCCTCCTCCGTCCCGTCCGCAGCAACCCCCACCCCGCCCCCCTTCCGGTGCCACCCCCCTTCAGCCCCCAGCAGCCCCCTCCCCCCCCCCACGCTCCGGCCACCCCCTCTCTGGTCAGCCGCCTCCGTCCCACCCCTCCTCCGTCTCGCCCGCAGCAACCCCCCGCCCCCGCCCCCCTTTCCGGTGCCCCCCATTCAGCCCCAGCAGCGCCCCCTGCTCCGGCCACCCACCCTCCTCCTGCCGCCCTCCTTTTCCGCCTCCACTGGAGAGGGAGGGGGGGGGGGGGGGACTGGAGGGGGGGGGGGGGGGGAGGGAGCATCGCCGGAGAGGGAAGGGGGGGGGGGGGGAGGGGGTCATAGGGAGAGAGAAAGAGGGAGTCATGGGTCGTTTGGGAATATTTTGGGTTTTAGGTATTAAGTTGAAAAACTAAAATAGTTGAGCGTATCGAATTGTTGAGTAAAAAAGTTTAGGGTATTAAGTTAAAAAAACGAAAATAGTTGAGGGTATCAAAGTGCAATTAAGTATGATCAGAATTAATACGAAGAGAGTGTGTAAAAGTAATTACTATATAAATCTAACGAAAGTCAAAGAGAAAGAAACATGCATATGACCAGAATTAATACGAAGAGAGTGCCTCGTCTTCTGTATGCCATAAAATATATATAATCTTTCCATCTTATAGTTCGCCATAGACACATGCTCGTGATATTCACATGTCAATGATAGGGATGTAAAAATAAAAATAAAATAAGAGAGAGAAAACTATATGTATTGTTTACTTTAAATATAGTTTGATGTGGACTTAAAACTAAGTGCAAAAGAGGTCGGCTGAGAGAGACGGAGCCGGCAGAAAGGCTCCGCTGGTGCAGGTAGGAGGAGGTTGTCACGTTATAATTTGCGAAAATCAAAAAATCGTTCCTGAATATGATATCGTACAAGTATAAAATATGTTTATATTAAGTAAATATATAAAATTTGACAAGAATTACAATTTATCATGCCTATCGTACAAGTCTAAATCATGTTTGTACAAGACGTGAACATGCACAATAAATAAATAAGACAACAAATAATAATAATAACTTAGTCTAACAATGTCCGAGCTCTCTATCCTAGTAGTATTAGAACGGACATCCGGAGGGACCGGCAAGATTCGAGCCTCTCAATTGTTTGTGCGTGTGATTTCAAAAAAAAAAAACTTAGTCTAACAATATTTAGCCTTCACAATCTAGCAATTAACATCTTACTATTTTATTCATGAGAATGTTGATAAACTAATCAATAATTTTATACACTACTTATCGACAAATTTTATGGCTAATAAAGCTGATGACGAGTGAGCTATACCTAGTTTAAGCTCCATTAATTAATTAGATCATATAGTTAGGTCATGGGGCTTGCCTCATCTTGCGGACTAATCAATCTATAATGCGACTCTCGTGTCTCCTTAGATTAACCAAAAATATATAATTTAAAATTAGCATACTAACTAGTCAAGCTTATTAATTTCCTAGTCAAGCTTATTGAGATGAAAATTGTTTTATTTTATGTTCTTGAAAGCAATGGAGACAGCAGAGAAAAATACTTTAATTTGAAATAATATTTTAAAAATAACAAACTAGCACTCTCTTCGTAATAACACTTGCAAAGCTTGCTCATGTTTTTTAATAAAAATATTTAAAGTATATAGATATACCTAAATATTTGAGGGGGTGTTTGTTTTTTCCTTATAAGTAGTTGCCACGCGGAAGTGGCAGTAACAAACTGTGTTTATTTTTGGTCTCAAATATAATTTAGGGTCCAAAATTTCAAAAAATAAATAAATGTAGAATGGGTTGGATTTGTACGAGAATAGTAGAAAATAATAAAATGAGCTCCAGTCCCAAAAATTGTGTGGTCAAAAATTGATATAGGAAAAAAATAATATAAAGTCTAGAATCTTTGGCTCCAAATTGAGACTTACTATTCTACAAAACGAGTTCCTACAATCTAGAATCTAGATATTGGGAGGTCCAACCCCTTAGCACCTATGGATGGAATGGGACCAAAATTGTAGAAATTTGGACTAAAGATGAAACTTATTATTCTACAAAATGTGCTTCTACATTCTGATTCTAGAATCTAGAAAATGGGATGAGCCTTACTAATGATGCACTAACAAGTGACCTAAATTTAGAAGTGACATTTTCTCATTTCAAAAACGAATGAGTACTTATAAAATATAAACATTATATTTTATTATTATCTATTTTCTAAAATGGCTAAAATATACTCTAAACTTATAAACCTCCATCTCTCCATAATTCATTCCCACATCTTATTTTTTAAATGGTTGAATATTTTCAAATTGATGTATTATTAGTGTTTCAAACTTAACTTGTGCATTTAAAGACTCCTAGAATAATTAATTGCAGTATGTTTAACCATTTTAAATTTTCTATTACCTTAATTAGCATAAATAATCCATGTATTATCATATTTAAATATTTGATTTGTTTCAGACAACACTTCCGAGAAGAAATTACCACCATCCAAACAAAGGAAGATGTCAATCTATCAAGTCTTAGAGCTCAATGTAATCTTTTTATACAATTTTTCTCTCTACGAAAGATTGTAACTCAATGTAATGAATAAATTTTTTTCGTATTCATTTATTATCCAGTGTGGCACTAAGATTTTTTTTATAATTAAAAAATATATGTGACATCAGTGTCACTGGCCGCCAAACAAATTTTTAAAATTTTTACGTTTGGTGCCAGTATCACTAGCGTCGAATCCGTTTCCTCGTAATTTCCACAATTTTCTCCTGTTCTGTGCAAAAAATTTTAAAAAAAAATCCGTTTGATGAAAATTTCTGTTAAATTTTCTATTGCCTCTTCCGTCTGACTAGGATGATTCATCTTGTTGAACAGTTGAAGTAACAGAAAACTTCCATAAGCGAACTTGAAGACAGCCTCATAACATATGTTGAATCCATACTTAAGGATGTCCTTCGTCTAACAAATAAATAATTCAAGTCAATTTATGATTCCCATAAATAGTCCATTTATTTATTATTATTATTATTATTATTATTATTATTATTATTATTATTATTATATTACTATTATTATTATTATTATTATTATTACTCATACACACTTACACCTCTTTACAGTAGGGAGGTCCAAATCGTGTCGGTTCCGTCTGATACCCGTGATGCTTTACACATAAACTACAAGCGCTGAACATAACTAATCTATTTATTATCTTTCACTATATAATGAGGTTTCAAAACGGCTCACTTTTGAGCCATCTAAGCTGTATTTATATCCTAGTTAGTTTTTTTAAAAATTAAATTGTGTAAAAATTTGTTGAAAAATTTAAACTTGTCAATATGGAAAATCAAACTCAACCAAACAAGTAAAATACCTCACATCTTAACCACATGAGTTAGAAAAAATATTTAACTACAATTGAATAATATTCTTATTATATGTTACTATACGTGTAAAGCACGTGCATTTACTAGTAACTACTAATGGACCTTAACCTAAATTCTTTTTTGAATCAAGTTCTCAGTTATAATCCAAAAGTATTTAACACTATTGCATAAATGTCCCTAATATCTACCTAATTCAGAAGTAAGTTACAAAAACAAAAAATATTATTAATTGTTTTTAAGTCCCTCCAATCACTAACATGTAAGTTATAAGTCCATAGTTAACTCATGAAATAAAAAAAAAATATTCTACTAATTTAAACAACTTTTTATTGTTGTGGACAATAATCACCCTTCCCCTTCACATATCTTTTCTTTTCGTTCCCCCTTTATAGGCTAATTATAAGGACACATAACATTTTGATCGGGGCTAGCCAAGTGTTAGTTTTCAATTATTTACAAATTTGTCACTGAAAAAATTACTCAAGACTATCCAAGTGGTAGGTATAAAAGATAACTCTTATAATTTTTTCTTCTTCTTCCTCACTCTCCATTCCTCACAAGAAGAAGAAGAAGAACAAAAAGAATAAGAACAAGAACAAGAACATCAAATTTTGCAAACCAAATTTATTTTGATTTTTTGCTCTCTTCTAATTTTTCAGATCTCTTTCTCCAAACCCTACTTTATTTTTCTTCTTCTTGTTTGGACATTATGGATGAAACCCTAGTTGTAGAAGAAATTGGGTTATCAAATCTATCAAATCTATTAATCTATTAGTCTATTAACCAATTTTTCTTTATTAATAGAAGAATTATGCATGCAATTCTAGTTGTAGAAGAAAACTATGGAAGAAGTCCTAATTGTAGAATAATTGGGTTCATATCAGGACTGCCATAATTTCTGACTGCCCTAGAAGTATTGAGGACTGCCAGAAATTGTGGCAGTCTTGAAATAGACTCGATGTACAACAGGACTGTCACAATTGCTGGCAGTCCTAGAAGTAATGAGGACTGTCAGAAATTGTGGCAGTCTTGAAATAGACTCGATGTACAACAGGACTGCCACAATTGCTGGCAGTCCTAGAAGTAATAAAGACTGCCAGGAATTGTGGCAGTCTTGAAATAGACTCGATGTACAACAGGACTGCCAAAATTGCTGGCAGTCCTAGAAGTAATGAGGACTGCCAGGAATTGTGGCAGTGCTGAAAGGGACATGCTCTACAGCAGGACTGCCACAATTTCTGGCAGCCATAAAGTCGAAATTTTCGAATGAAAAAAAAATATGTTAGGGTTTATTTCAATCTTGATAATAGAGTGAAATATGCATTTTAGGGTTTATTTACATGCATTCTTTGTAAGGAAAGAAGTATTTAATCTTTATTTTCATACATTTTAGGGTTTATTTAATTTTTTGGGTGCCATCAAAATTGGGAAAGAGAAGAAAACTAGGGTTTTGATGGAGATGGTGATGATGGAAATGGTGGAGAAGAAGAAGAAGAAGAAGATGATGAGAAAAAAAAATAGGGTTTTGATGGAGATGTAAGAATGGAAATGGTGGAGAAGAAAAAGATGGATAGAAGAAGAAGAAGAAAGCTAGGGTTTGTGAAGAGAGAGTGAAATTTAGAAATGAGATTGATTTTTGGGGTTTGGGGGGTGTGGGGTTTGGACAGCCCCCTGAGTGGAATATTTTGATAGTCCGAGTAAAAGTTTCTCAAAATCTGGCTAGTCCTAATCCTAGCTAGCCCCGATCAAAATGTTATGTGCCCTTATAATTAGTCTTAATTAACTACATGCAACTTGTATAATTGAGTTTGTTTGTGCAAATTTTTTGGGACACGGAGGGATGAGGAACAGAAGGAGAGAAATGAGGAAGGGAAAAATAAATGTTATATGGCTAGATTTTTTATTTTCTTGAAAGGAGGACTATGTATATAACTTGGTTGTAGGGCCGACTCTACCATATTACAAACTTAAACTTGTGTATAGGGTTTCATAATTTAATGAACCCTCATATTTTTATACTCTCTCTCTCTCTCTCTCTCTTATATATATATATATATATATATATATATATATATATATATATATATATATATATATATATATATATATATATATATATATATATAGCAGATGACCTCTAGTCTAGAGTGGTCAAGAGTTTCGAATTCCAGTGGAATGCAAATGATCTCTAGCCTAGTGGTTAAGATAGATGCATACGGCCCGAGTGGTCAAGAGGTCGATTCCCGATGGGAGCGTTCGCCACAATTATCTTCTTTCAAAAAATAAAATAAAATATATATATACCCCCCTCCCTCTTCTGCGCGCACGATCAAACGATCATGGATCCGCAGGACTTCTGCAGACTCCTCCCTCAGGATTTTCGATCTATATATATGTATGTGTGTGTGTATGTGTATGATCAGCGATTTGGAGTCCCCTTAGAGGAGTTGACGTGATCGTTGTGTGCCACCGAAGAATATGAGTCCATCGACCATCTCTTCTTCACATGTTCAGTATCCAATGAAGTTTGGCGGGGACAGTACTGGCAAAGCTCAATATACAACAGGGTCCTGATGGCGACATAGATGAATGCATCCAGATGATCAAAGACAATAAAGCTCATGGAGTGAATTGGATACGAGAAGCGTGTGCAAGATTAGCAGTGTCAGTCTGACACATCTGGAAGGAGCGAAACAATAAGATATATGAAGGCGCCCATATAGTGAATATCGGCATATCACATAATATTGATCATGATGTAGTAAGAATGGGAATGAGCAAGAATTGCATGACCCGATGATTGTATAATATTCTACTAAAGTTCTCATAAAATTACCAGGTTCCAATATATATATATATATATATATATATATATATATATATATATATATAGCATATGTGCACGTGCCTTGCACGTATTTTAACATTTCTTAATTAGTTTATGAAGACTCTTTAGGAAGACCAAAAGGTAGTCTTCCTAATTACTAAGTTGTCCTTATTATAATTAATGAACTATTTTAATTAGTATAAATATGTAAGGGTATTTTCGGAATTTAAAAGTTTCACCATCTAAGTTTTCCTATTATATAGTAGAATATATATATATATATATATATATATATATATATATATATATATATATATATATATATATATATATATATATATATATATATAGTCAATGGCATGCGGTTTAGCGGTAAGATCGTTCGTATGTTGGGGGAGATCTCATGATCGAGCCCCAACGGGGACGGCTGGGTGACGTTTGTCCATGGTTCTTGGGTCAAAGTCGGCTGTGTGCCTGTGTGGCTTTAGTCCACGGGCTTTAATTTTATATATATATATATATATATATATATATATATATATATATATATATATATATATATATATATATATATATATATATGATGCAAACATAGATAGATTAAAATAGAAGCAATAAATTTATCCATGTACTTGTTTAATTAGGGTTACTACGTACATTTAGTACGTACATTGCCTACACCACAGTTAATTAGTTTAATCTCTTTGCCTCTTCAAGTTAAATTTACCTAGAGTTGCCTCTTCAGTGCAACTTGAAGCTAAGGATCACTCACGTACATCCTCCTCCTATAATTGCCTAGTGTACTCTGGCACTAAAAGTCAACAAAGCACTAAATGTTAATACTATTTTTAGGGTTTAGCTATATGATTTCAATTAAATAGTCGACGCTAAACAAATTCTAATTATGATTAAAGAAACGTTTTGTACATTGTCACACTAGACCGACGTTTGCACATACTAAAGTGCCAAATTAATCCTCGGTAGTCGCATTCAAGATCCGAAGAATCATGAGTTCATACTACAAATTAAGATAATCGGGATTTGACTTGAGTTTTAATTTCATGAGATCGATCGATTGGCATAACATTATCAATCCTTCTACACAGATCACAGTTTCGATCGCAACCGAAACGGTGGTCACGTGTCGGACGACTTCGGTTGGCCGAATTTTTTTCGGCCTACGTCAGCAGGAGGGGCCTGAGATTTTTTTTTTTTGGACCAATCCGCAGTCGCCACATGGTGCTGCGGTTTGATTTTTTTTGGTTTTTTTTGGACTAGGTAGAGTTTTCCTAACATTATTTGCATGACGTAAATAGTTCTTATCCAAAGGCCTAATATCATATCATGTCACTGTCTTGATTATCATCTCCTATGTTAATTATGATCTAGCTATGTACAAATAAGGACGGCCTATGTATGGACTGAGGTAGGTTCCTATCCAACCTATCTATGGACTAAGGTATGTACACCAGTCTACACTCTAGTCCGAATCACTCCAACGATTTAATTTTCCTTCCAATTTTCTGTATTTAGAGTAAATTATTCATGCTCAAAGATGTATTCTGACTATGTTTGTAATCCTTTTAAACTCCAAAATTTCTTTTGATAAAAATTATATTGGTGTGCTAAGAAAGAACGTACAGTATCAGATCCTGAGATGCTACAGTACTTGTTCTTGGAGAACATATGCCTACTAATTATTAATTAATTAGTGAGCACAGATTGATAAGAATGTATATTAGCCATTAGGATCTTCACTAAAAGACTAATCAATTTGATTCCTTGCACTTTCCTTTTGTAAAATTATAATTCTAATAATAATAAAAAGTTCGGTGTTTAAAAAAGTCGAAAAAATTGAAAGAAAATGTAAATTCTTATATGAAAAAAAATGAATCCTTTGCAGAGGGGAGGAACCAATTTTTTTTAAATTTTCTTTCAAATTAATTTTCTTTCGTCTCATTTCTTTTGTTATCCAAACTTTTATTTTACAAGATTCCGCGAACCTGGCCTAAAAGTGTAAGTTGCTGTCCACATTATTTTTCCTGTGCTTATGCTGCAAGGATTCTCTACAGGACGGGACCACCTGCATTGAATTCTCCGAACTCTACTGTTTATTTGGTCCCCTCCAAAAAATCAGAATTATAGCTAGCTATATATGTTAAGATCATGATTTTTTTATTTTACTGATTTCTTATTTTGTATAATATTACTTAATTTATAATCAAGAAGTATAAACCATATGATTTTTCTTTTCTTTTATAGGTTCCAATAGGATATTGGAAATCAACAAGGACCTAATTCTTGATAGGACATTGATGGACTCTACTGTGGCGTGTAAATTTGTCAGGCTCTGTGGATGAAACTCTTATATAACGTTATTAACAAGGAAAAATTTATAAAATGTCCAAAAAAACAAAAAAAATTATAAAAAATCTATCGCAGAATAACATTTCATCGCGTGTCCAGAATTAGCAAAAAAATATATAAAGAGGGTTCCGAATGACCTTTTTGCCCTTCTTTCTAATTTATTGAAAACACCCACGAAACTACTCTTAAAAAAAACGTTTCGATACTTCATCTTCTCTCATACACTGCTCACTTTCGAATCTAGGTTTTCTCCTCAAAAATCTTCAAAAATTCGTCGAAAAATTTCGGAAAGACCGAGACACAAACGGCAAAAGTGCTAAAACGGAGGCTCAAACACCATTTTTTGCGATTCTAAAATTTCGGAAGGCCGTCTAACGGAGAAGCGGTTAATCTCAGGCTCCTCGAAGCTACGCTCATTTTGGGACAAACCGGACCTCGTTTCGACCTCCCAGTCAAAAGTTATGGCCCTTCAAAGTTTCAACTGACCATAAAATGCAGGAGAATGGTCATTCTCCGTGTTAGAACACGAAAAATATTAATTTCGCATGAGGGTGGCTATTTTCCGTGTTAGTAACACGGAGAATGTCATTCTCCGTCTTAATTTACACGGATAATAGTCATTCTCTGTGTTAGCAACACGGAGAATGACATTCTCCGTCGTAATTTACACGGAGAATGGCCATTCTCCGTGCTAAATTACACGGAGAATGGTCATTCTCCGTCTTAATTTACACGGAGAATGGTCATTCTCATTCTCCGTGTAATTTAGCACGGAGAATGGTCATTACAGTGTTAAAACGCAGGAGAATGGCCATTCTCCGTGTTAGAAACACGGAGAATGCCATTCTCCGTGTAAAATAAAAGAGAATGCCATTTTCCGTGCTAAATTAAACGGAGAATGGCCATTCTCCGTATAATTTAGCACGGAGAATGGTCATTTCAGTGCTAAAACGCATGAGAATGGCCATTCTCCGTGTTAGAAACACAGAGAATGCCATTCTCCGTGTTAAATAAAACGGAGAATGGCAATGGCATTCTCCGTGTTAATTTACACGGAGAATGGTCATTCCCAGTGTTAAAACGTAGGAGAATGGCCATTCTCCGTGTAATTTAGTACGAAGAATGGCATTCTCTGTTTCTAAATTACACGGAGAATGACCATTCTCCGTGCTAAATAACACGAAGAATGACATTCTCCGTGTTAAATGACACGGAGAATGGTCATTCAAATGTTAAAACACAGGAGAATGGTCATTCTCCGTGTTAGAAACACGGAGAATGCCATTCTCCGTGTTAGTAACACGGAGAATGCCATTCAACACGGAGAATGTCATTCTCCTTGTTAAAAATGCAGGAGAATGACTATTCTTCGTGTGATATCGACGGAGAACAGTTGACAGAAACCTATTTTTTTATTTTTTTTGTTTTGTGGAAAGAAATTTGACATGAATAAAGATTCAAGAGTTTTCGTTTTTCTTTCAAAACGATGCTAACTCTTATGGAAAAGAAGAAGAAGATCTTCTCTCCATAATTGACCTAATTGTCGAAGAAGAAGAAGAAGATGAGCGATGATCGGAGTTCGACTGAAAAAAAAAAGCATGGTGAACTACGAACGATCTTTGCGATCTCTGCTGAAGATGAGAGCAATGGTGTCACTCCCCGATCCTGGAATACGTATTTTAATACGTAAACCGATAAACCGTATCTACCTTGTATTTATACTGTATTTATATGCTATATTTTTTCATGTATTTCCCAAAAATATTCAAAAAAATATTATTTCGTAATTTCTTATCTGCATTTGGGCCTACAGTTTTGGCTCATTTGGGGAACCTATTCTTGGTTCACCTTGGTTCATCATGAACCCATGGGTTCAAGATTCTATATAACAACTCAACTCATTCTCTCTCCTTTCATTTATTTTCTCTCATTTACTTTCCACCACCAACCAAGGCAAGTACCAACTTGCTCAAGAGATGGATCCATAAATATTGTTGATGTTTTCTTACAAAATTATTTGTCAAAATATGTTCTTCTCCTCATTCTATACTAGTTTAGAACTTGAAGTTTTCCATTTTGAAGCTTTAATTTTGTAGATCTAGGTTTTAGCCATTTTCGGATTTTCTTGGTTTTGATCTAGCAAACTTTATTATTTTTAAGTTTTGATGGTTCCATGTTGTAGAGAATTTTGTTCTACCCCATTTTGACCTAAGGAAGTTCCGATTTGGGCTCCGGATGAAGGTTTTGTGTAGTTTGGAAGCCATGGTTGCTTGGCTCCTCTTCTCGGTCAAGTGGAGAAGAAGAGCAGTACTTGACCGCATGAATCTTCATGCGGCAAGTCTCTGGCCGCATGGCCTATCCAGCCGCATGAGACTCGTTCGAGCTCAGCCGCATGGAAAGTCCTTCGCAGCCGCATAGCCTTGTTCAGACCCAGCCGCATGAGCTCCTGTCGCATGGACTTCATGCGGCTAGCCTTCGCAGCCGCATGAGTTCTTTTGCACCCAGCCGCATATGCGCCACTGTTTTGGGCCGCATAAAGCTCATCCGTCATCCAGCCGCATATGTATCGCCCATGCTCAGCCGCATAAGGCTTCGTCTGATCCTAGCCGCATATGCTGTTGAACCCCGGCCGCCTGGCGATTGCTCCCTTCGCAGCCGCATACGCTGACATCCCTTCGTCCGCATGAACCCGACCTTCCAGCCGCATGCGCCTTGGGGCTCTCTGAGCCGCATGAGCGTGTAGTTCCAGCCGCATGAACCAGTATTGACCCGGCCGCATGGACTCACTCCCCTTGGGCCGCATGGACTCACTCCCCTTGGGCCGCATGGACTTTTGTGCCCTATATTGTTACCTTATTATTATTATTATTTATATATATATATATATATAATATATGCCCATTTTATATCCTTACGCCTTTTGTTCCGAGCATGATATGAGCACTAATGTGACCCCGGAGAACAAAGTGTTCCTACCTGATACATGTACATGAATGTCCCAGTTCTTGTTCATGCTCGACAAAAGACTCGTAACTCCACGTGGCATATTTGCAATGATGCATTACACTAAGGAGGGTAGAACATGTTGACATACTGATTGACATGGATCCTCTTTAGGGTACTCGTACTAAAGTACGACCTTAGGAGGATAATCATGCAGGCCACAGCATGTGAGTCCAAGATTTCACCTAGGGTTAAACTAGGCAACTAAATATACTAGATACATGGGGAGGGCAAAATCCCGAGATCGTGTTACACCAGCCGCCTTGAGATGCTGTCTTGACGCGCCGGCTGGTCTCCACGGATACTGTGTCATCTGCAACGAGTGGATGACTGTATCCGATTAATTCCTGCTACATATTATATGTTTTAGCAAGGTGGCCTTGCGAGGGACCTGTGCTCAATCATACCTGTCTACGCGAACCCCTGGGTTGGCTAGCCTTGCTGGAAAGATACGATCTGAGGATTTTCTAATAACATAACGCGAGGATAACCTCGTTCCACTAGAAACGCGTAGACTTGATTGGCCGTGAAAACGACTTGCTTGTATCCTATTACCTTCCGTGAGTAACTGAGGGAAGCGGACTGTCATGGTACGTGATCCAACCCATGTTCTTGTTTGATTGTTGGGTTGGTTATCGTACTATGATAGGCTGTGGACCGAAGTTATGAACGGAAGACTTATTCTGGTTGTGAAGTGCTACTTCTGTGAATGACCGAGGAACATGGTTTATCGTAGTACATGATCCAACCCATGTTCTTGTTTGATTGTTGGGTTGGTTATTGTGCTGCGATAGGCTATCGACCGAAGTCACGATCAGGAGATTTTATTGTCTATACCCTTTAACTTATGCGAAAGTTATAGAGTACGACGCGTCCCGACTCCATACGGCACCTTTTGTCCTTGTTTGGTTGTAAGGGTGCCATATGGGTTCGAGGATGTGGCGTTACCCTATAATGGTAGCATAAGTATTACTATTATCATTCATTCTATTACTGGGTTTAGTCTTAACTCTTGTGCCCCTTTGGCGGTACTTGCTATTCGGGGCTGACCCCGCTGGTTTTGTTTGGCCAGATTCCGTAGCAGAGCCAGAGGACACGATCTTCCTCCCTGACATCCATGGTGCATACTAGGAGCATGGCAGTTCGGGGACTCGAGTGGGTTCCTTCTCCACCACTCCTGCTTATACTTTTGCGGCGTTTAGCCACCGGCACCTGTTAGCCGGATTACTTGATATTTTGTGTCAGTACATAATTGTAATTAAACAGACTGCAGCTGTGTATAATTTTGTACTCCTGACTCTCCGAGATAGCTAAATTATGAAGCTAGTCTCTCATGATCATTTTGATACAGCGTCGGGGACGCCTTACTGCTTTATCTTTAATGCTCATCTTTTGCTGATGTGATTTGATTGATTGAGACATAGAACTCTGTGGGACCATAGGAGACTTGATTGTAGCATGTACCCCCTAGTCTCTCGACAGCCACGATCGCCGTATGACGTTACGTACCTCATATGGTGTAGCTGGCCTAGTCCATCTCCGTATTTCGGTACTGGGGCGTGACAAATGGAATTCAGATCTCTCGTGAAGAAAAAGAAGAAGAAGAAGAAGAAGATGAGAATCGCAATCCAGATCTGAGTTTGTACGGAGGGGTAGTTATGGTATTAATTTTGTAAATACAGAGCATCTAAAGGGAATCTTAGAATACTTAACGTGGAAATATATAATTCTGGACATTTCATAAAACCCATCATGCGGGTGGGTTTTTCATAAAAATCAACCCCGAAATTGGGTTTCTCAGCAATTTCCAGTATTAACAAAGATCAATACCTTTAAAGCCATGGCAGATTCAAATTAACCAACCAATTATTGTGGATCCAATTTGCTACACTTCTCACACAATTGCAGCATCTACAAACGGAACGAACCACAACCCCCCCCCCCCCCCCCCCCCCCCCCACCCTTTCGACAATCGATAGTGCCCATGCCTACTATTTATTTATTTTTTTCAGCACTTGCGGACTCAGTTAAATCGTGTGTGCACACGATATTTAGCTAGTCGGTCATCAGTTTACTTCGGACTCTTCGTGCGGATCTTGTCCGCACTGGCTTTGTCATCATCGTCCCGCACCGCACGTACATCCCGCGCACTTCGCGCACTCCAGAGCTCCACGAGATGGCCATGACGTCTTTCGACGTCCGCAACTCAACGTCTCGTTTCGCTTCCGACGTCGAAGGCGCCCCCGACGTCTTCACGACGCCTACGACAGCCAATATCGTCCAGCCATTCGTTCTATGCGCACGACATCATTACAACGTCTTCTCGACGATCTTACAGCGCCGCACGGTATGTCCACTGATTGAAACACGAAAAACTTTTGATATAAATTTTTTGATATTGTCTATGTATGACAAGTGGGAATCCATGTTGTTCCAAGGGAAGGGAAACAATTCATGTTGGATAGCATTTCATTCCCATTCCAGACTGGTCCCCCGCTGCTAATGTGTCACATAGTCAATAGTGTACTCTTTCTTATCCTTACATTTGCCATACGTACCAACCAAAATAATGGAGGAAATGCGCTTAATTGTAGCCTTTGGAGCTAGCTACCAAGCATGCGTGATGTACATTGTACACTCCAAAAATCCATGGGATGTTTTGTGTCATATCAGATCATATTCGTTATTGGAATATATTCTGAAAGATATATCGGACACATCAAAAATAGGTGTGCTCTCGCGTCGCCTATTTTTGCCGTATCAAAAGAAGAGAAGATTTCTATCCCCTCAGACTTGAGAGAGAGAGAGAGAGAGAGAGAGGGGGGGGGGGGGGGGGGGGGGGGGGGGGGGGGGGCGTTGGGCGGGGCATGGTCCTTCAATTTATTTTTACATGTTGATATGTTGGCTGAGAGCATCTCCAATCCTAATGTCCTATAATTTGACATGATTCCTATGTGTTATGAGGCACAAAACAATAACTTTTCTATGTGGTAAATTATATTCACACAAGACAATGAAGTATAGAAATCTTCTTCGCAAAAATATTGAGATGACAATAAAATTACTTTTTTCAACTTCTAAGACAATTTTTTTTCCTTCTTTCTAAATTTTTTTTATTCATAATTGATGATGTAGAGGTAGACATTGGGAAGTACATTATTTAGAACTAGACAAACAACTTCACAATGTCTTTGCCTTGTCATGTCAACTTCACAACTTTTTAACATTTGCTACATTTACTTGTACTAAAAAAATAGACTAATTCTAATGGCACATCTCTTTTTTACTTGGGGCTAGTCCTTACTAGGGGACAGTCCAAGAAAGTGAAAGTTTTACTGAGGACAGCCCGAAAATTACTTGGGGCTAGCCCAGCCCCAAAAATTAGGGTTTTCTCCCTCCTCTCCTTCCTCCACTCTCACTCTCTCAGCAGCAGCGGCGCTGGTGTCCGTGTCGATTCCTCCGCCACCGCCGACCCCAGCCCTCGCTCCCAACCGCCGTCGACTCCAGCCCTCGCTACCAACCGCCGCCGAGGAGTCCACCCCGAAGCGCCAGACCCTCTTCCACACCTACGTCCACGAGGTCGCCGCACCTAACGGCTACGCCTCTGCCATCGACGACGACCTCCATGGAACCCTAGCCGACCCCTTCTTCTCCGGCGAGATGGCCAAGTCCTACCCCTTCGACCTCGACCCCTTCCAGTCCGTCTTCATCGCCTGCCTAGAGCGCCGCAAATCCGTCCTCGTCTCCGCCCACACCTCCGCCAGCAAGACCGTCGTCATCGAGTACGCCATTGCCATGGCTGAGACATTGGTTCGAAGAAGATGAGGAAGAAGACGTCTTTAAAATTAGAACATCAACTAAGTTGATAGTCCTACTTAATGTTAGGACTGCCAACTTGTTGACAGTCCTAACATAAAGTAGGACTGCCAACTTAGTTGCAACATACTTGCTAAAAAATTTGGACTAGCCCCAAATAAGAAATGGGTCTAACCCCTAGTAAAATATAATGTGCCCTTAGAATTAGCCAAAAAATATAGCCTCACAAAAATTGTTTGTTAACATCTCCTTTCGTAATTAACCTTCTTTATTTTTGGAGAACTTTTAAAAGTAGAAAGTTGTTGCATTCAAAAGCAACAGCTAGCCTAAGAAGCAATATATTTAAGGGTCTGGCTAAACACACCCCACCACTTACTTTACACACCCCATTTAAAAAAAAAAAAAAAAAAAAAAAAATCCTATTCTACCCTCCCCCTTCCCCCTGCTCCGCCAACCCCGACCCCTCCGCCTCCTCCTCCTCCTCCTCCTCCTCCGACTCCACCTCCTCCCTCCTGATCCTCCTCCTCCGACTCCACCTCCTCCCTCCTGAGGGAGGAGGAGGAGGAAGCGGCGGGAGGAGGAGGAGGAGGAGGCAGGGGAGGAGGAGGAGGATTGAGAGGAGGAGGAGGATGCGGAGAAGTCGGGGTCGGAGAAGGCGTCGGCAGAGCGCGCGGGCGGGGGGAGGGGGGGGGGGGGGGGGGGTTGTTAGAATAGAAATTTTTCTTTTTCTTTTTAAAAAAAAAAAAAAAATTGGGGTGTATAAAGTAAGTGGTGGGGTGTGTTTAGCCGGACCCTATATTTAATGCAACAACATCAACAAAGACAAATATTTCTTGGATATTTTAATCATTTTATTTTATGTAACCACCGTTGTAAGGACATCATGTCTTCTGCGAGATCAACAATATCCTCTCTTCTTTCTCCAATATAAGCTCGTTCCTTTTTTGCTAGAAACAAGCACCTATAAGCTTTACTTGAACTTAACCCTTGCATGCCTCGACTATTTCCATTTTTATCATTTTTAACCAAAATCAATCATACCCAAGTAAAACTTGATGGAATTCTACTTCCCTTTGCAGTTTAGTCTTTCCTAATAACAGAAATGAATAACGTACCTCCTAATTCCACGTGTACAAACTACCAACTCTAATAATATTCCTCTACATCCACTAATGGCATAAACGTACATTGGTGTGCCAAGGAATTATTATAGCAGGAGGAATTCGAAGGAATTCGGAAATATTGAAAACCTAAACACAAGGCTACAAATGCCTTTAATGAACCAAATAAATTCAAGACGAGGATCCAATTGCTTATACCTCGAAATTCAGCAACAATATCAAGCAAAACTTGCCTTCCGAGCAGGGTCTAATGTATTGAACTGGAAATAGTAAAGGTACAGAAAAAGAAAAAAAAGAAAAAAAAAAGTATACAACAGGAAAGCAAAATCTTATGGAAAAACAGAATTACTTAAAAACTAAAATAACACTTGAGGTCTTTCAAGTTACAACTCCTTGAATGCTAGCAACCCAAGGCCAGAGAATATTCAACTTGTTTCAGCTAATTACATATTTTCAAAAGTCACTCACATTGCTCCGAAAGAAATGTGGCAAATCCCAATCCACCAACCCTGATTCCTGAAGAATACAACTATATAGAAATTAAGAACTCTGCTTGTAAGGAATAATAATGATGCTCTCAGTTCAAGCCTGTACTTCAATATTTTCTTTAGGGATCAAGAAATATTAGTATAATTTAGATCAAATGCAACTACTTAGGGAATAAGCCTACGAAGCTATCAGCATTAGTCTGAAAAAAGTAAAAATCATCAACAACTTACATGTTGAAGAAGTCATCAACGCGACATTAGTAGTATGATTTTCGGGGATTCCCCTGCATTGATCAAGCAAACTGCTTAGTAAACAGGGAAATTATGTTGATTCTTAAACTTAAAAGTAATAAAGTAAAAACAAAAGGAGTAGATTTGTCCTCCTCAATTTAACCCACCCCACCTACATGTTGTAAATTTGTAATAGAACTTCAAATAATTAAAAGCTTTTTCAATTGGTTCTTGCGTGATCAATGAAGATGTATTTAAAAGTTAGTGGGAGTGGATGGTCAAATAGAATGGGAATCTAATTGCCAGAATAAAACCACGAATGAGAAGAGAGAGGGGGGGGGGGGGGGGGGCATACTAGAGGGTTTGGTCTATAACGATAACCGAGCATCATCCGCTTCTTGTACTGTTCATAGATATCATCATCTGGGGTGACTTCGCCGGGTTGTGCAGCACCAACACCAAGATTGTCCCGTTTCACATTTCCTGCCATCACAGGATCCGCACGCCCGCTCTTTCCACTGCCAAGCCCCTCACCTGCAATCAATACACGCTTCAAGTGGATGGGGACATACAGACAGAGGAATAGAGCGCCTAGAAATGTACTGAATAATCATTATACTCTAACAATCAATAGATATGTTGGTCTACAGATTTTATGGACTTGTACCAAAAACTTGACACCAGCTCATAGATGATCATGTCTCAAGTTGACAACAGATTTTTTTTTCAGACGTCTGTAAAGAAAGATAATTGTAATGAGATGTCTAAGAAGATAATTCTAGCCATAAGTATGGAAAGATAACTGTAATGAGATGTCCAAGGGTCTCCAACATATAACCAGAAACTAATAGTAATCTGTTTATTTCCTCTTAGCCATGGGCAAGGGAAAGACTCAACATTGCAAGCTCAATAATTAAGTGATATCCCTAAAATTCCTACTCCGATCCCTGAATTAAGTATTAGTAACTTTTCAAATAACCCCTCACACTTTGTGGAAAAAAACACTGAGCACCAGTATCAAGCCTGATCAACTATTGGTTATAAAAGTGCACGGGAACAAATCTATTAAACAAGCCATGATGCAGTCTAAATTGGGTGATTCCACAAACAATCGGATGAAAAGATTGTTAATCAGGTGAAATGGCCAACTGGGGCTATTGTGTTTCTTCAATCACGGAAAGAAAACACCGAGAACCAGTATCAAGCCAGATAACTATGGTTATAAAAGTACATGAGAACAAATCTAATAAACAAGCCATGACACAGTCTAAATTGGGTGATTCCACAAAGAAAATCGGACGAAATGATTGTTAATCCAGGTGAAATAACCAACTGGGGCTATTATGTTTCTTCCATCACAGAAAGAAACACATCTCAAGAAAGTTCAATCCGATCCCTTGAAGAGAAGCAAATAAGAAGTAAAAAAAAAATAGAAATAAATTACAAGTTTCTCCTGATTCTGAATATTTTCCACGCTTAAGGATGGCAAAAATTACACTTTTCTTTCTTACATTGCATATTCAATTTATTTTTACATTTAAACAACCAAACATGTGCTAACGAAACTATCAAAATTAAACAGCCTAGCATTCGACGATTGGAGTCCAAATTTCAAGGAAAAACACAAGATTACCTTCTTTCCATCCCATTTAGATAAAAGCTTGTGCCCAATATTGTCAGCCTGGATTTTTGCCCTCTCTGCTGCCTCTTGAGCAGCTTTTTGTGCGCCTACGTCATTGCAAGTGGCCAAAAATTTCTCAAGCTCTTCTTGAGGTATGTAATCACCCATGTGATGACCCTTTTGGATGAAGCTACAAGATTAAAAGAAAAGAACACATTGAGACGCTACTCAAAATGAGTTTGTCCCCTTTGTCATTACTATTACCACAAATCTATAACAACAATGTAAACCATCACATCCATGGAATTTAAATAAGACAGAAAAACATATTGAAAGAAAGGAAAATAAAGCCGCCTGAATGGCGCCCCTTGAATTTCAACAAAAGAGAGTATATATCTGCTACATTGTTGAGAGTATGAAAAGAAGCATTAATTAGGAACGGTTATAAAGAATAAAGACCTTGAAGAGAAGCAGGAGGCGGCATTCATCTTTTGACTGTTTAGGCGGCCTCCTTCGCTCCTCCTGTGCTGCTTTTTCATGTAGTATTCCATCATGGCTAAAGGATCATTAACTGGAGGCCCACTGGATTCATCTGCAAATTTGAATTTACAGAATTCCATAAGTACAACCGGCAATGATGTAAAAGAGCTTTCACACTGTACTAAACATATATTGATTTTAGCCAAAATTCTCATTCCAGTAAAAAAAAATCAGATTGTCAGTTATCTCCAAGCAGAACCCCCTCAAAAGTTACTTAAGTTATGAATTAACTAGAGTACTTGACCAGACGAGGATTCCTACTAATTCATAACTAATAGAAAAGCACAAATAATAGCTGAATAGCTTTGTACGTCAATAAAAATTCTGAAGAGCAAAATGGAGCAGAGACGGTCTCTCTAAAGCAAATCTTAAGGTCCACATATGAATTCATTAAACAAAAACACAAATCAGAAAACAGCAAGGTAAACATGTCTGAGCTCATGAGAGAACTTGTTTGTACTACAAATCACAAGTAGAAATTTGCTATGGAAATGAGAAACAAGACCAAAAAATTAATCCCCATTTCTTGTAGCATAAGCGGTATTCAAATCTTTTATTATTTGTAACATAAAAGTAACAAATGAAATGTTTTAAAATAATTCAAAATCATACGTGATCACAAACTACAATGCAGAACACTTTTCTCGATTGATGAGAGGTGAAACTAATTATATATGCAAGAGTCCTGTAAGGTCCATAGATTTGAATTGGCCAAGTAACGTATTAAAATTCTATAACAAAATGTACATATATTTAGGAATTAGGATATATAAGTGAGGGAAGAGTAGGCACTTGTAAATATTCAATTCTTACGTATCATCATAAATAATTATTGTACTTTCTAGTAAACTATATTTTAGACCCAAAATTTTAGGATAAAGGCTTCATTTTTGTTGTATAGCCTTTTACAACCTTGCTATGCTTTTACCCTTGTTGATTAGTCTAATTCGTTAAATTTTCTTTGTTGAATTGACTGAAAAAGAGACCCCGATGTCGATATAGAGGATTGAATATACAAGTACCTACTCGTCCCTCACTTATATATCTGGTTACCTAAATATATGTACATTTTGTTATAGAATTTTAATATGTTATTTGGCCAATTCAAACTATGGACCTTACATGACTCCTGTATATCTCTTGTATAATTAGTTTCACCTATCTCATCAATCAAGAAAAGTGTTTTGCATTGTAGTTTGTGATCACGTATGATTTTAAATTATTTTAAAATGCTTCATTTATTACTTTTATATTACAAGTAATAAAATATTTAAACATCGCTTATGCTACTAGAAATAGGGGTTAATTTTTTGGTTTTGATTCTCAATTCCATAGAAAATTTCTACTTGTGATGTTTAGTACAAACAAGTTATCTCATAAGCTCATACATGTTTACCTTACCTCGCAGATTTATGATTTGTGCTTTGTTTAATGAATTCATGTGTGGACCTTAAGATTTGCGTTGTTACTATAGACCATCTTGTTTGTGTGAAATACTACACTAATATAGAAATTAAGATCTCCAAGGACTGAGTAACAAATTCCCAAATGACCTACTAAGCATTGTTAACGTACAAATGGAAAATTACTAGCAAGAAAGATTTTTGTGTTTTACTAGCAAGAAAGATTTATGTGTTTTTCTGTTGTTCTCGCTTTGACAATCCCTGCATTGTGAAAATCAAGGTTTAAGTACTGGCCAAAACCAATACCGAAACCATTGAAACCTTTCAGAAACTATACTCATAGGAAGGCTTTGAATCTGATATCGGAACCGAGTTTTTGAACCATGGTGAAAATACCTTTTCTTCCCAAAACGCAACCCAAGGTGGTCATAAAATTAAGCTTCCCCAGAATCCTCTCAAGTTGCTTCCTTCCGACTACCTTTTAAGAAATCTTATCTACCCCCTCTTCTTCCTCATTGGCTTGGTGCATGCTTCCGTACCCTTAACCACAAAACCAACCTAAACTGGCTAGGCAACAGTATTGGACAGTATGTGGGATTGTTTTCCGGAAAGGAGGTGAATGGGAGGGGAAAAGGGTAGGGTAGTTCGGTGCTGCACAATAAATGTGGCTTTACTGTTTGGCGATGGAGACAAGCATGATGGATTCAAAGGAACAGAAAGAATGTGTACACGGATGGTGATAATGAAGAGGGCTCAGGTGAGGAAGAGAAAAATGGGATAATGAGCATGCTAGGTTGCACGGATAAAATTCAGATACGGATTTGATATATGGCTATTTTATAAATTTTATCATATAGGTAAGGCATGAATACTGTTACATATGCACATAATAACACATTCATATGGCTATACATGTGTATAGATCTTAACAATATTTATGCTATATTTATGCTTATGCATGTTTTAGGTTACAAAAATATATGCTGCAAAGAAATGTTACTTCTCAAATCTCAATTATGTTTGGTTCAATCATGACCAAACTAACTATAAACCATGTTTTTGTCCCTTTGGAGTGTAGATGTGGGTAAACCATATCTTACATGGGTGTCAAGCAAGTATCATGTCAAATACATGTTAGATACAGATATAGTCAACCCAAAGGGAAAGATTAAGAATTGAAGGACGAGACTGATATGTGACCACTCGGCAATGTGAAAAAGGAAGAATTGTGTCTGTGAATGTATGTATCTTTGTGTGTGTGTGTTGGTGTTTGGGGGGGTGGGGTGGGGTGGTGGACTTTGGAGCATTAGCAATATATAGGATGATCAGACAATGGTTTAGATAGTAGATATTACAGCCAATAAACTGTTTCCCATCTCTGATAAGATTTGGCAACATATGCTGGCGCAGTCCTCTCAACCGGTGGGGTAGGAATTACAATGGATCTTTAACTGTGAGAAAATCAGGAAAAAGAATGGATAGAAAAGTGGAAAACTCTAGAACATATACAGTTGCAAAGCCCAGCCATAGCACATGATCTCTCCTGAAGATCGGCAAACAAATAAGAGTACCACCAATTCCAAGGACCATTCGACCCCTTGAAAGATGAACTTTAATTTCACTTTCTGGAACAAGACCAAAAAAGGCGAGCAAACAGTACATTTTTTTGCTAAAAGTAGCACACACATTAGCTACTCCAAAACCTGCCATTTTATGAAGGAAAAACATACCACCGGATGTGGGATAAGGCCTCGTCTCTTCACTGCCCTCATATAATGCTGAGGCCGGAGTCTGGTAATTTGAATGTCGTTGAAGAGGAGTAACTGGAGAAAAATTTGATGATCTAGAAGTTGCAGTATTCGAAACAGCTGATAGAAGAGCCAATCAAAGTTAGTCAAGGTTTAGTAAGCAAGTTCTCTTTTTGCAATTGTTATAAGCATCTAACAAGATTCATTAATGATAGCCTTATAATTCAATTTCAGATAAATTCAACAAAATATGAAAAAAAGGCGTATTAGGATCTACTTACGTGGATGTGGTGCCTGGGAAACTTGTGCCTGTGCAAGAAACTTTTCCTCTTCAAGAAGTCGATACTCATAGTACTTGTAATCCGAACACTTTGAATCAAACAAAAACCTATAAAGTGGCAAAAGGAACAACCATTAAATTCATAAATGATAAGAAAAAAATCATACAAGTAACAAAATGTTGTGGATAAAGAAACGGCGTTAGTGAAAAAAGAACAAACAAGATTATTATCTATCAAAGTAAGTATCACCAGCCCTGCTAAGGAAGGATATTAATCTAGAGTAGCATATTTTAGTTAACGATTCAAGCATGCAGTTGCAAGATAGTCTTAAACCGTGTTGCACCCAACTTATGTACTTTAAACACAGAAGATATGTCATGCACCAGCACACAGGATCGCTAGCACATGATGTGCATGGACCTTATGTGCATATCTCTTGGCACAGTTGCCAAATGGTTAACCCAGATGTATACACGACTCCGAAACACTCAAATATAAACCAACTGAGCTCTCATCCGACAATGTATGACCAAATATTGTACCATAATCTACCCACTCATAGATGTAAAGTTCTCATCTTAGTCTGTGCAAATAGTCTAGTCTCACCCCAAAGGAACATAAATCACTAGGTAGTCTGATACCACATCCTAGACCATGGACCTTCCAGGATATGACCCAGGGCTTGGGCATCGCCATCACGTGGTCAACTTGTCAACATGGTTAACTCAAATGTACACATGATGCCGGTCTAAATCTTAGGGTTTCATAAGATACCTACTTAATAACTTTCTCTTGGTCAATAAATTATTAATAACAAATTAACAACTTGGCTATTCCTCTCTATAGTTCTTAAAGTTCGAGAGACATAGGAAGTGCAACCCCTAAAGGCTACACGGAATGACACGAGTGGCATCTCGGGCAATCCTAAAAGCATCCAACCCTCGAGCAGGTTTCAACAGCGTCGAGGTCTCATGCGGAGAGCCAACATACAATAAGTTCTCTCTCTTCCACTTCCCTTCTTTCTGTAAATACTTAACTTTTTCTTCTTCCTCTTCCTTATCTGCTGCTTTCTCACTCTCCCATGTTCTTTCTTCTTCTCCATTCCTGCTTGTTCAAAAAGAGGAGGGACTCTAGGAGACGAAAATGTGGGGATAGAACAAAAGAAGAATAGGAAGGGAAAGAAGTAGCCAAGCCAAGGAGGGAAAAGAAAAATAAAGATAGGAAAGAAGAATTAAAAGTACATTCTCCCCCCTATTTATTGTAAAATTCAATTAAGAATGTTAGTAAAATAGTATATTCAAATATTATATGATTAATATTTACATGTTTAAATGTTTTGTTCATAATCTTTTAGGTTTACTACGGCTTTATTGTCTTTTGACTCCAATGGATGTGCCCTTACTTTTTCCTTCTTATGTTTTAGATCCCCTTAAATAAATATAATTGACACATAATCAAGAATTTTTATTTATAAACCAAACTGGTTAATCATCTGATAGGAAATTATAATAGGAAAATATTAGTTTACTTAATTATCCAGTATTCTGTTATAGAAATCGAAAGTGGGAGAAACACAGGCAGCAATCACCATAAAAAATAACCCAAAAACGCTTTCATAAATCTGTAATTAATTTTCATAGCAATTAGTCAATAATAAAAAGTAAGCATCCATACTTGAAAGGGGTATCTCCAGGATTCCTTTGACGTGTGACGTTTTCAAACTGCCTTCCATTCTTTGCAACAAAACTTGCTAATTTATCTGCAACATTCTTTACTGAAGGATCTCTTGGGGTAAACGGTGCTGCATTTCACTTAAAGAACTGATTAATACCAAGAGCATGAACAAGGGAATGCAAATTACTGTTGTAGCAGACATGCCACATTTTCCAATTCTTTCAATCAACATCTCTTTCCACCATGGACAATGGATAAATAATATATAAGCTGCATTTCATGAGACAAAAAATCAAACTTTCAAGAATACTAGTTGATTGATCATCCTTGTAAATTTGTTTCATTGTAATAGAGCGTAAAGTAAATCATAGCCTAAGAAACTTCGTAATTCTGGCGCTGTGGCAGTATTACAATAGCAACCTAACGTTCATTGAATTTGGGAATGATAAGACTTTCTGCATTGCATCAGTATGGCACACCAAGATATACAAGTTCCTACAGTTTCTGTAAATAGTTTGAATTCATGAGCAAACAAGCTGGGAACAATAATCAGGCATATATGAAGGATACTTTGACAAACTCATCCATTGAATTTTAGGCCCGTTTGGTTACCATAAATCGGCATTCCATTAAGGCCACATTTGGTGCGTGGAATTATGGCCTTGGAAAAGGAAAGTCATTCATTTCATGTGTTCAGATGCCAATGGAAAGGAGGAGAAAAGGAAAATGATTCCCAAAGGAAAGGAAATATGGTTCCCACCCACCCAAGGATTCACTTCCGACTTTAAGGATTCACTTTTCCTTCAATTTTCGTTGGCTTTTCCAAACACCAGAAAGGAAAATTGATAGGAATTGCAATTTCCCAAAGGAAGTAAAGAGCAAAGAATTTCCTTTCTTTCCGCGAACCAAATGAGGCCTAAATGGAAGCCAAGAAATTGGACCAATTCTTAGTGTTCTACACATGAACTTACAATTTCAGTGGGAAATCCTAATCACACTTTTTGTACACAACGAGGAATTGGAAAATATAAATTTTAAGGGAAAAACCAATCCCGTGAATCAGAATCACACTGTAACGGAAATGACAATTTACCTCTGAGTTGGTAGTTTTCAACGAGTCTTGTTTGCTAATTAATGTTGAGATAATTTCACCTCTCAAAATGAAACGATGGTCGTATGCCAATCAAACACACTGGAAATACAATTTCATGATTTTCCTATTAGATAGTTTTACCAATTCATGGTTCCTCTCCAAACAATCAAAGTGCCTAGATTTAAAGATTAAAGGGAATTGTTATTTAATGCAAGAAAGTAGAAAGTATTAGATGGTATGCAAGTATGAGCAATACGTACAGCATGAGAATGATGATCTACTAACCAATTGCTTCAAACTTGTTAAGAGTTATCTAGACATTTTTTTGCATATTTTAGATTGATATCTTTCGCATTCAACACTGTACACGTTAAAATGAAATTGTGATTTCCTCTTAGTATCCTTCATATGTTGGATGATATTATGGAAATATGTCCGACACATAAAAAAAATCCTGAAAACAAGAGTGTCCAGGTAAAATTGCTGTCATGTGCCTGGTTAAAAGGGAATGTACAGGATCTGGGACTTCTAATAAAGGTTCAAAACGTGCAAAGATCACTTACAAGCATATGGTAAAAAAGGTAAACAAAAAAGCTTGTTGGATAAATGACAGAATAATACATGTAGTCTGATCTCCACAAGAATGACAGATTGATAATAAGTCCAGTGCAATAAATGGGATATATAGCTTGATATACATCAAGCTTGTATATGGTCAAAATTTCTCAGGTACAAGGCCTAGAAACATATACCTAACAACAGGGCGGATCCAGGGAGTTAAGACAGAGGGGGCTTGGAAAAAAAACAATTGAGTAGGGCCTGAGAAAAGAAAAATCTAACTCAAAAGTATGTGAGCCCCTGTCTACGAACAATGGGTGGGTGTGGGTGGGGGGGTGTGGGGTGTGTGGGGGGGGTGGGTGGGTGGTGTGTGTGGGGGGGGGGGGGGGGGGGGGGGGGGGGGGGGGGTGAGCCCCTGCCTACGAACAATGGTGCTAACTGCTAAAGATTCAACAAGTTCCTACTGCTGCTGAATGAATATTGTTGCTAACTGCTAAAGATTCAAGAAGTTCTACTGCTGCTGAATGAATAAGTAAAATACATAGTTCTTAATAAAAAATAAAAAATCAATAATTTAAGAACAAGTAGCACTTTAGATTAGGAAAAAAAAAAACCAACATCACCAGCCATTTATCAAATTAAAATGTGCAGGAAAAAAAATGGTAATTACCAACGTCCCCCTGCTTTGACGGTGGCTCGGGAACATCCGATGGTCCCAGCTTCTTCCGCTTTGCCGAATCATCCCTAGCACTGGGCTCCGCGACCCCTATTTCTTCCTCTTCATCTTCGCCTAATTTGACAGCAGGAATCACAGTCTTCGACTTCTGTTTCAAGCTGAAGGCCAGCTTGCCGTTCGAAGCAACGCTATTAGGCTTCTTGTTGTCACTCGATTTGGTATCCAAAGGCCTCTTGCTGCCAACTATGCCAGGTTTCAAAGGGCCAGAGGAGCCGCCGCTCGAAACACCCGGCTTCGGCTCCTCAGCTGGCACCCCTTTCTCCTGCTTCACCTGCTGGAGCTGTCTGAACCTTTCCATGAACGAGCCGTCGTTAACAAAAAGGCTAGGGTTAGCTCCTTTCTCCATGGCAGGGCTAGGGCTCTCCGACTGCATTCTTTAAGCTCCGATCAGAAGATGACTTAAAAACATTCATTCAAACTACAGAAACGTGGATACACACAACACTCGTCTTTTCACATAAGTTAAAAACCCTAGATATATACAAAGATATACCTAAATAGAAACCTTAACAAATAAAAATAGGGTTCCTGCAGCAGCAAATTATAAAATGGCAAGCCTGCAATTTTTTTTAAAAAATTAAAAACCTAAATCACAGGATTCTTATAACCTAAAACTCAAGTTTCCAAGATTCAAGCCCTAAAACTTTAAGATGATTGAAATTAGTGTTCCACGTATCAAATTTCCGGCCCCTCGAGTTCGAATCATGTGATTCAGTACCATACGATTGAAGCCCCAAAAGTCAAGGATGACTGCGAATAGCATGCTCGAATCGAAACCCTAATACGAGAAATTAGGGTTCCCTGTGGAGTATCGGGTTCTCCTCGAGTCGGAGTCTACCGGATCTTAACGCAGAATCGATAGAGATGTTAAATCGATAAAAGAAATTTGGGGAAATATGAGAAATTACTGTGAGAATTCTGGAGATAATCGGTGGCTATGGAGAGTCGGCCGCCGGAGACGAAGACGTTGATCGCCGGACGGAGTCGCCGGAGGGGGGAGAGAGGAAGAGAAGGGGGATCTCGATTTTTTGAGACGAGAAAAAAGGATTATATTGAGAGATGATAGCTGCCGGTCGGTTCTACGGTTCGGTTTAACTTAATTATTGGGGTCATTCAGTAAGGGCCTGTTTGGTTGGATGTAGGTGCATGAAAGTGTGAAAGTGGGAGTTTCATGTGCATATAACTTATTTGAGTTACAATACATTCCACCTTCCAAAAAGTGTTTTGATGCAAAAGTTTTTGTCCCCCCGCAAGTGGAGACTTACAATGTAGTTTGTTTGGATGACCACTTGAAAGTGGCTTTGATGGACTTTGTGTGTTTGGTTAGGACATTGCAAGTGATATAATCACCCTCATGAAGAATGGTATGGTTACCCAAAAAAAAAATTTCAACATTCTCAACTGAATTTGGTTTGGCAGCAGAGAAAGGATTTTACAACCGAAAAACAGTATGAAACATGTTCCCAGCAAGATGACATGTTCCCGGCAAACTGATTCATAATTTTGCAAGATTATATTTTTTCAGCAAATATGATACATGTTCCCAACAAATATGATACATGTTCGCAGCAAGATGACATGTTCCCAGCATATATGATACATGTTCCCAGAAATTAACACATGTTCCCAACATATATGATATGTTCCCAGCAAGTACTATTCATGTTCCCAGCAAATATGATACATGTTCCCAGCAAATATGATACATGTTTCCAGAAATTAACACATGTTCCCAACATATATGATATGTTCCCAACAAGTATTCATGTTTCCAGCAAATATGATACATGTTCCCAGCAAATATGATACATGTTCCCAGAAACTCTCGGGCAACCCTATAAACTTGTTTGCCTCAAAATCTACAAAATGTACACAATATTTTTACCATTCCAACCAAATCGACCCATTATAAACATCCAGAACAAAATTTCATATGTAAAATAATTGAAAATTTGACAGATCAAATAATATTCTCCATCTTTGTTGGAAAAATTTTGTCAAATAATGGAAAATTTGACAGATCTATAAGAAAATGACAGATTTATACATGAAAAAACAAAATCGACAGATATTGTGGAGGAAAATCACTAGATTCGGGGAAAATGACAGATCCATAAGCAAATATTAGAAGAAATGGAAGATCTACAAGAAAATTACTATATCCGAAAAAAAAAATTACTAGATTAGGGAGAAAAAACCACTGGATACTGCAGAGGACAGCGGAAGAGCGGACCCAACTCTTCGACAGCAACCAATTCTCCGGAGATCAAAAGTCTCTCTCCTCCACTTTCATGGACTTTAAGCAAGAAATGGCCGGAACTCAAATTTGAGTTTTCGGAGGAGACAGGGACTGCTCCGCAGTCCAATCAATGGACTTTAAGTCCATTTACTCAGCCGAACCAAACAATGAAACTCCCTTCAGATCCGGTGAAACCCCACAAAAGTCCCCACTTTCAGCTCAGTTGGGCCCAACCAAACAGTCCCTATAATAGGGTCTGGTATAACAATTATGCTATTCGGCTCCCAAAATATTTGGGTAATGTCATCTCCCAGTATGTGGCATCTGATACGACCACCAGACATAATAGCTGACATGGCAAATTTTAACCAAAAAAATTAATTATCCATTTTTTTTAATGTTAATATTAATGTTAATGCTAATATTAATTTTAATGTTAAGATTAATATGTGTTAATTATCATATTAATTTAATGTTAATTTAATATTAATTTTAATTTTAATATTAGTTTTAATGTTAAATTTTGCCATGAAAGCTGTAATGTCAGCAACCATGTCATATGCCACATAATGGGAGATGATATCACCCAAATATTTTGGAAGCCAAATAGCATTTTTGCTGGTATAATATTTTTTTTTTTTTGTTTAGGGTGTCCACTTCTTAAAGGTGCTTGGAGGCATGCCTCCAAGGGGGCTCGAACCCGCGCCACTGCACCGGGGTGCTCCACCGTTCCCAACGTGCTACGGCCACTGGGACAAATTTTGTTGGTATAATAGCGTATATTAAACTTTGGATCTCGAAAACGACTGGTGTTAGAATTTTGGTCTCCAAATCACTATTTAAGCATGCAAGTGAACAGTATTTTGGAGACCAAAATCTTAATATCGGTCATTTTCGAAATCCAAACACTAAATTTAACTATTATATGAGACCATATTACTAAATAACTCTTATTGTTATGATCGAACTGAGCGAACTGACCGAAGTCGGATTAGGATGGGTATGGTATTACCGTTTCTAATTTTTTTTATAGGTTATGTTAACATGTACCATAAGTCATGTGATAATATATCGATAAATATATTTTTTATATATATCTAACTCTTGTGGTCAGTGATAAGGGGTATAACTTCCTTGGCTAGGCGGACGGTCTTGGAATCGGTTTGCGAGGGAGGTGTGTTGGTGTGTGTAAAAATTGTAAAAAATGGACCCAAATAGCATGCAATAGCGCGCACGAAGTCTCGTACGTTACGTTTGCATCGCAGAAAAATATAATTTTTTTTTACTTAAAATATACAATTATTAATATAAAATTATATTTATCAATGTGTTGGTGGAGTACATTTATCTACGTGTTATCATGTGTCCTTAAATAACATGTTAACATGACCCTTCTTTTACTTGCATTATTTATTTATTTTTTGAGATGTCCGACGATACGTACGAGACTTTGTGCATGCTGTATTGCATGTCTGTTATCATAAACTAATAAAATTAGTTGGTTTCTATCCTAAATTATTATAGTTGGGTAAGGATGATTGTTATTTTTCATATGTTTTATGTGTAAATTATAGAAAAAATCTCAATTTTTTCTCATTTGCAACTTATTCCCCTATTATTAGTTTATTAGGCAAATTATTTTCTTGTCGTCAACGTAAGTTAAAAAAAAGTTAGTTTGGTCACGTGAGAGGAACTGATGATATTTTGTATACAAATATCTCTAGAAATTGCTTAGGGGCTGTTTGGTTGGGAGGGAGTGAGTGGAAAGTGGGAGTTTTGGATGAGAGATGCAGCAACTCCCTCGTCACTTTCACAGATCAGATGTTTGGTTGCAAGTAGAAATTGAGAGGGAAGTAGGGAATCTCTGGCCCCCAACAGTGTCTTGTCCCCTCACCGAGTTACTTTCCACCTACACCCAAAAATGGGAGTAACTCTGGTGGAGGTCTTCGTTCCTCCTCACTTTTGCAGGCCAGTTGCTTTGGAGAAGTGGTCTTCTCGCTGCGGTCACCCCCTTCCTCCCGCGATCGACAGTTGAAGTAAAAAAAATTCCCATGTGTTCGAGGCTGGTAAGAAAATTTTGGAAAAAAATACTTTCCTTCCATGCTTCATCAGATCTGCTTGTACAATTTTTGCTGGCTTCTCTTCTATTTTTTTTACATTTGTACCAGAGGTCCAGATCTAGAAAGAAAAATCTATACTTAGGGATTTTTTTTTTCGTGATCCCCTTTCTATGTGCGCTACAGACCTGATTTTGGGCTTAAATGGTTCGTATAAGAAGAAATTAATAGGCTATATTTTCCAGATCGGCTTGTTTTCTTCCAGATCTGTTTTTTTTTTCCAGAATTGTTTATTTTATTCCAGATCTACGAACTTTAACAATATAAAATAAAGAATAAATACACGAGAATTGACTCTATATTTATGATTCATTATTTTTGATTTTTATGTAGATGGATTTGTCGAACCCCAACGATCCATTACTTAATGCGGCAATCGTTAGTATAATAACAGTCATAACTATAATTATGACTCTAATTGTAATTGAGGACAATGACCGACGGGGCATTGCAAGGGAACCCTCCCTAATTAGAGAACAGTGGAGGCAAGCACATATGTATCGAATTTTAACGGCCGGACGAAATAACTGTGCCCGCTATCTAAGGATGAGTAATGGTGCTTTCTACGGTCTGGCAAATATTCTTCGTTCCAATGGGTCACTGCACGATACGAGATATGTTTGTGTGGAGGAACAACTTGCCCCATTCCTGTACATGTTGGGACATAAGTCCAAAAATAGAGTATGTGACATTGAATTTATTCGGTCTGGAGAAACAATTTCTAGGTATTTTAATAAAGTTCTAGGTGCAATTTCTACCATCCGAGAACGATTTGTGAGGCAACCCGGTTCCGAAACTCCATTAGAGATAAGGAATTAAGCGGATTGGTTCCCGTACTTTGAGGTAAACTAAAGTTATTTTAATAAAAGTCTTATGCTAATGTAGTACTAGACGTTAACAATGCATTTTATTGAAATATAGGATTGCGTAGGGATGATAGATGGCACCCACGTCCAGGCTACCCCCCCCCAGCCTCTATAGTAGCGAGGTTTAGGGGTAGAAAACAAGTAACACAAAATGTGTTAGCTACTTGTACTCCTAACAAGATGTTCACATATATCCTCGCTGGTTGGGAAGGTAGTGCCAATGACATGACAGTTTTAAAGGATGCCCTTTCTAGGCCATCTCCACATGGCCTAAAGGTCATAACAGGTAAATAGTTTGAACCATTCACACATTTCTGTTTCCTTTTTCCAAAAGTTGCTTTTGACATATAAAAATGAATTAATCTGCAAATTTTGTAGGAAAGTATTACTTGGTTGATGCTGGCTACACCACGAAGCCTGGTTTTATTGCTCCTTATCGTGGAGTTAGGTACTACATCAATCCTAAGAAGGATCGTCACCCTAGCAATGCAAAGGAACAATTCAACTATAGGCATTCAAAGTTGCATAGTAAAATCGAATGTGCCTTTCCTACCTTGAAGAACCGGTGGTGCATACTAGGGGAGAAAAAATTCTACGACTTTCCTACACAGGTTGATATTGTACTAGCATGTTGTGTTTTACACAACTACATTCTTGGAGTCGACCCTAAAGACGAGTTAGTTGTGGATGACCCGACTAACTTTGAGGGGGGAGACGTTGAAGAAAATTTGTTCTAATATGAACAATACTCCCAGACTAGTACATAAGTCCAACGAACTGCCAAGAAGGCTTGGGAAGACATGCGTGATCAAATTGCACAACACATGTGGCATGATTACTCTACTGGAAATGGTAGGATAGAAGTATAATTTCAATGATTCGTGTACTTGCATTGTAAGATTAATTTGATACTATTTTTTGTTTAAAGGGATGTTTTCTGTTTATGTGCTGTTTTTGAATTAATAGTACGCTCTATTTCTACCCCTGTTTTAGTTACATTTTAATTATGCAAATTGTTATCATTTCCCAACAACTTTTAATCTATAAATGTGAACAGGTGAAATGGGAGATAACTTTCCAAACTATCGACACTTTCAAACACATGCGGGTAGTCCTTTCGCACCCCCTCAATTGAATAGGAGGTCGTTGGGAGGAAGTACGAATAGTCAAGGGCAAAATATAGAAGAAGAACGGGGGCAAGATAGGGTCACACACCCAAGTCCAATACGTTCCGTTGCAAACCCAATGCCAGACACAAATTGTGAATTCTATGTAGATCCTTACATGGATACATATTCGTACATTCTTAGCGAAGGTTCAAATCCCCAATCTAAAAAAAAGTATCAACATGTTGACAACCAAGTTGAATCTCCTCGAAAGAAACAACAAAAAAAGCATGTGGCACATAAGGGTAAGAATGTCCAAAAAGAAGGAACACCCAACAAACGTTGGGATGATGAACACACGGACGAGCTCCTTAAGATCCTTGCAAAAGAAGTGGAGGACGGTAGAAAGTGTGATAAAGCTTTTAGAGGGAGTTCCTACACACTAGCCTCCAACCTAGTAAATAAAAAGTTTGGTACTTCTTATAGTGTTAACAATGTTGTCAATCATATGCTTGGTTGGAAGGTGAAATGGTTATTGATTTTGAAGGCAAAAGATTTGTCCGGTGCGGGTTGGGATGAAGAAAATAAGATGATAATTTTGGAGGAAGAAAGCCACGAGGACCTTAAGAAGGTAAACATGTTAGCATTGTTGTGTATTTTTATCACTAATGATTGTGTCCTATTTGGTTGATTTGTCTAGGCCAAATCATGACTAGCACCATGGATTAACACTCCGATAAGAAACTACGATCTACTACGTATTACTTGTGGGGATGATCATGCAAGATGAGACAATGCGAAAGATGCTTGTAAAAATTGGGGACTGTAAGCCCCCTAAATTTTCCGAATTATTTTCGAATTTTCTAATGAATTATTTTCAATAATTCATTTCTAGATAATTAATTTTGATCTTTAAATGCTCTTTACCGTGACTTGGAATTCTAGAGCATCAGGGATGCCAGTCTCTGGAAACTTCCTTCTTGGAGTTTGTAGTAGACGAGATTATCTTCACAGTAATATTTCGTGTCCCACTCGAACTTGTTCCCTTGTACTCTTTTTGCTTCGCGCAAGTTCGGGTCAATTTAGACCAATTTATCGTCTGCCGTAATTCGTGATTTAATTTCCAATTTAATTTCGGGACCCGACATCGACCCAACCTAGTCGACCCCAAATAGGGACATGGCCCACACGAAGCCTACTACCCGCATGACACTTGTGTCCCATTTATTTGAGTCCCCGCATGTTATTTATTTGCCCATGATTATAAATACCCATTTTATTTCGAATATTGTCCCCTGTCCGATTTTGGCCCAACCCGGCTCCACTGAACGCAACCCCAGCTCCATGTTACCCTCTATCATGACTGCCCATATACCCCATTGATATTTTTCCTCTACTCTAAATATCTCTTTACATGGAAATATCTATTTCTCTATCTATTATATATATATACATGTATATAATATATCTCTCTCTCTCTTCATTTAAATAATCCTCTCTCTATCCTCACATCACTCCCCTCTCCCATCAGGAACACCCCCCCCCCATGTGTGCCGACACCCCCTTTTCTCTCTCTCTATTTTCTCTCTCATTTATTACACATCTTCTCTCTCTCTCTTCCTAATACTATTCTCCCCACAACTCAAACAACAACAAAAACCACAACATCAGCAGCAACCCATCTCCATGCAGCCCGACACCCTTACTCCGGCCACCCTCCGGCCATCCTCGCCGTCGGCAACCGCCGACCCCCAACCATTCTCCTCCTCCTCTTTCTTCCTCCTTCTCCCTCTCATCTAAATACCATCACCTCTCCACCACCATCACCCATTTCCGCCACCACTTCGTCGAGCCATCACCACTTCAAACCGCGACAGCCACCACTCCCTCCGCCGAGCCCCACCGCGCTCGCTGTGGCCGCGCCGCCGTGCGCCACCAGCGCAGCAGTGCCAACACAGCAGCGGCTGCACCGGCAGACGAGCACACGCGCGCGCGCGGGCCGCCGTCGTGCGCCGTCGCGCCGTCGCGTGGGCCGCCGTGGCCCCTGGCCGTGCACCCCCCTCTCTCCGGCGAACTCCGTCGCATAGTTCCCTGGCGGCCACCGTCCTCCGGGATGCGCCGTCGAGGTGATTTGTGCGTTTTGCACGACGTCCCGTCGTGACGCGCGCGGGATCGAGTTCGTTTTGGCGTTCCGTCGCAGCGACTTTGCGCGCATTTTTCCGGAGATCCGACCGTTGGATCGGCGATTTCTTTGCTCCGTCACAATCTCGGTATATCCACCTTCATCCCTGTCAATTTTTGTCCGTTAATTTTATCGTTTGATACATCAAAACCGGCCACCAAGTTGACCGTTTAAATTGTATTAAATTTGGACAGTTTCGCGGGACCGACTTCGTCAGCTCGTATCTTCGTCGTCGCAGCTCCGGTTGGCGCGCTACTAGTTCTTGTGCACAGCTGGTATAACCATCTTCCTGTCTCCTTTAGATTTCGTTTCATTTTAAGCACGTTCGGTTGGCCGAATTCGACGCCAAAGTTGGCCGTCCGAATTCTTTAATTTGCACTTGTTAAATTCTATTTTTGAACACGGGACTCCAGATTTCATTTCTGACACCACCAGTAGACTTGTGGCGTCATTCTGGCATGTTTTCATATAAAGTTTGCTTGATTTGGAGAACGTGGGTCCTGGCACGCATTTCGGTGCAAAGCGGATCCCACTTTCTGGGTCAATGGGTCATTTTGAGTTCGGCTCATCGGAATCCAATTTTGGATATACCGTTGAGTTCGTATTGTCATTCTGGACTCGTTGACATATAATTTGTTGAGTTTTGAGGACATTAGCTCCGACACGCTTTTCCGTGCAAATCGGTTTCCAATGTCCTGGTCAACGGACCAATTTGAGATCGGGTCAACGGAATCCAATTCTGAATATACCGTTGAGTTCGTATCGTCATTCTGAATTCGTGGACATATAATTTGTTAGGTTTTGTGCACTTTTATTTCGGCACATTTTTCGGTGTAAAGTATGTCCAACGGCGGACATCATTTTGGCCCGAAATTACCGTTTTGCCCCTGTATCCAAATTAGACTTTTGGACAGGCTATCCTAGTTGATTTGACCATTCTGGACACGTTGGTGATATTTATTTTATCATCCGACAACATCTATAGGTTTTCACCCTATTATTAAATCCTTCTCCTTTTGTGGTATTTTGAGTTCCATCGATTCCGGTGATTTCACAATCACTAAAATTGATGTGTTGACCTTGTAGATGTTTATAGAGACTAGCCTTGACCCTGTTTGACCATGGTTGACTGCTTTGACTGAACGTCGAAGTAGAGTCAATATTTGACCTAGTTTAACCTAGAGTTGACCATAGTTGACCAGTTGACCAAAAGTCAACTGTAAGTCAACTATTGACCCAGTTTAACCTAGTTTGACTTGGTTTGACTTCTTGTGACCTAGTTTGACCTGTTGTGACTCAGTGTGACCTAGTTTGACTTAGTTGGACTGAGATTGACCTAGATTGCGTAGCTTATACTATAGAATCAAGCCTAACACTGTTGAACCCTAATTAGTTATATATATCTTATCTTTAGGTCTGTGGCATCACTCTGAGCATCGACCCCATTTGACAGCTCAGGACCGCAGGCGAGTACATTCACTGATAGTTTTCATTGTCTTGATATCTGCTATATCCGATTCAGTCGTAGTGTCTTACTTGATTCCCAGTCACGATAGTTCACGGACTAGTATATGTTGGATCATGACATGAGATGTTGTTCCTAGATTTTTTTGGTATATATGTACATTTCCTGCCTTGTTTCATGTACTTGTATAGACACCGATTCTTGAGAGGAGTAGCTATCCTCTTAGGGAATCCCGTGTCATGTCCAGGTCCATTATACTATTCGGGGATGGAGAATTATTAGGGGTTATGTGATCAAAGCCTCCCTGTCACTATTTTGCTAGCGCCACCCTCACCTCACGTAGGGTGTAGCAGACACCCCTTGCCGGGTTATCCAGGTTGGCCGGCATGACCCTTTCCAGAGATTTTCCTGTGATTGTCGGGCCAATTGGATAACCCTACCATGACTCCCTAGCCGATCACATTTTGCTCTAATAATTCAAATCACATTTTACATTTATTGTCGTATCTTATATTCCAGTTCAGTTTTACTTTCTGTACTTCTCACCATGCTATGATTTTATTTACTCACATGCTCTACATGCCTTTACATTGTACCTTGATTGGAGACTAAGTTCTGTTCGGGAGAAGAGTTACAACCCCGGTCCTTATTTGGTTTAAGGATTGTAACTCGGCTTTCGAATGGTTCCCAAGTCTTCATATATCTTTGTCTTGTAGTTCATTATACTGTCTCTTATAGAATTTGTCAATTCACATGGAACTGCTGTTAGTGTTTGTACTTGCTCATTTTCCTGACAGGATACCGTTGATAATATTTTAGGAGTTGTTATACCATTAGTGGACTTCATGATGTTGCTAGCTGAGGTGGATCTCACTATTCTTCTATGTGAGTTACCTGGTAGTTATCCTTAGTTTGCCTTATTTTTCCTTCCTTATTTTCTCTCTTATGATTCCTTCTAGTAGTTTCTAGTTGTTCTTGTGCTTTAGTTATCTTTCTTGTCTTATCATCCCTAGCTGTTGTGATGTGACTAGAGTATATTTACAGTTGTAGGCCTTCTAGATGTAGTGTATATTTATTGGGTACTAGACAGCGTTCTACCGCCGATACTGCGGCGTAGGCTGGGCGTGGCCCACATATTCGTATCCGTATATCCGGGTGCGGGTCGTGACACGTTTTTCGTGGTGGCCCATGCAGGTCAGTCTTTGTAATTAATGCGAAGTCGTGGTAGTACTTGAGCTTTTCTGTACTACTGCGAGCCTGCCCTAGGATTAAGGTTGAGTCACGAAATATTTTAGGAAATTGGTACTCAGTCACATATTAGGAACTCTTGGTAGATTCCAGGGATGACCCATGAGAATCTTATTTCGAACTTTTCGAAACTTTTCCCATTTGTTATGTCCGTCCTGATTTCTGAAACATCTGTCCGTTATCAACTTTATTCTTTCTTGGAATGAGTTTGTGGACCCCAGAGGGAAGGTATAAGTTGGACTTATATATCTTTTAGGTTGAGACAAGAATATGATTTACCAGTCTCATATTAGGTTGAGATTGTTGATTATATTCCAATGATTTCCTTTATCTTGACCTAGATAGTATCTTTGGACATCTCCTGAAGAATTTTCTTCTAAACTCTACCTCGAAATCTGTTTTAGCTAGTTTTCATTTAATTATCCTTGATTCGTTGTTGAATTTTAAATCTTGATGTTCGTTGTTGACTTCGATTTTGATTTTGTTGAAGATAAGTTCCTCATAATTAAGTTAAGATATCCTGATAAACATATTTTGGACGAAGACGATGAGAACAGTAAGTGTCTACTTTACTTATGGAGTTTAGAATTTATCGCAGTCATATTAGCTAGCCTGACAGGGATGTGGAGCCTGATTTTGGATATACTATCCTAGTTATGGAATTTAGATTCTCTTGCAGCCATACCGGTTGGCGTGGTAAAGAATCTAGATGACATGATTATAGGGTGTATACCTTAGTTATGGACTCTATCGTTTATTGCAGCTATGCTTACTGACGTGGCATAAATTCTGGCAGCATGGTTTTGGATAGACGTGTATGGTTATCAGATCGTATCTTGAATTGATTCACTTCTTTTTGACCAAATGATGAGGACAATTCATACCCTTATTTGTCGACTTATCATTCGTTTCTTTTCTCATCGTATGATAATTTCCTCATCTTACCCTTACTTCCTCCGTCTTGATCAATTATGTCTTGGTTCCACCAATCACCTATCTCATATCTACATCTGTCATCTACACTTGAAAACTTTAAAAATTTTAAAATTTTTATATCTCAATTGTTTCTTAATTTTCGATACTGTTAAGATTTTGATTCCCTTCTGTCCATGACCAATCAATTTTGGTCGTTTTGTATATCGTGCCAAAGAGTCTTGGTTGCTGACTAAACTCTAGGTGACTTCAAATTCCTTTGTGACTTGGATTTTCATCCTTGGATTCTCGTGCCCAGCCTTCGTTGATCTTATTCTCCATCTTGTCCAAATTCTGATTTATCCAAAACTTGATCAATTTAAATCATGCTGAGACTAAATTATTTACTTTTATCGTGATTGGACAATGCTATCATCACTCGTGCTTTAAACTTTCGATTCAATTCTGGCAAATGACTAAATTCCATTCCAATCACGATTTGGCTTCATACTATCCTTGATTATGCCGGAGTCTCATTTTGGTCATGCCTAAACCGTTATACTTTTGACCAAGGTTGAGCTGACCGTATCTATGATCGTATTGAGATTAAATTTTGAGCATGTTTGGATTTTGAAACACTCGTGCCTATACTCTTTTCGACCTTGATTTGATTTTCTGATTGTATCTGAAATTTCTTTGTGCTTAATCATGCCTATCTCAAATCCTAAATCAAATTTCAGTAAGCTGAAATCCTACAATCAATATTTTGTTGATTGTAACCGGATGAAGCTCAGGTTTTGATTTTGTTGTCATACCTCTATCGTGCCAAGTGATCTTAGACTATTTCCAATTTTATTCACGCTCGAACTTGGAGCGTATTCCATGATTTTATTAATCATACTCTTCAATCTTGATCAGGTCTATAAGAACTTGACTTCGATTTTGTTGTGTCTAAAACTCCAGCTCAATCATGCCAAGCCTTGTTTTGGTCATGATTATCTCTCATCTTGATCAAGCCTGTGTGACTTTCAGGCTGATTATCCGTTAACCCGAGTGCTACACGTCACCTCGTACGTGGACTTCATCTATAACTTTCGTTCTCCTAAGTCATTTCTGAATCGTGTCCCAATGACTTAACTTATCTATAATCGTGCCTATATGATTCTGTTCATATTTTGATTCTATCGTGCGGAAGTTTTTCATCGTGCCTGAATAATTGTGAATTGATTATCTTAATCGTGCAAACTTGTCATTCTATGATCGTGCCTAAGTTTTTGCCTAAAACTTTCTATCTTATTTTACCCCTACTACAACCTTAATTTCGAGGACGAAATTTCTATAAGGTGGGTAGGATGTAAGCCCCCTGAATTTTTCGAATTATTTTTCGAATTTTCTAATGAATTATTTTCAATAATTCATTTCTATATAATTAATTTTGATCTTTAAATGCTCTTTACCGTGACTTGGAATTCTAGAGCATCAGGGATGCCAGTCTCTGGAAACTTCCTTCTTGGAGTTTGTAGTAGACGAGATTATCTTCAGAGTGATATTTCGTGTCCCACTCGAACTTGTTCCCTTGTACTCTTTTTGCTTCGCGCAAGTTCGGATCAATTTAGACCAATTTATCGTCTGTCGTAATTCGTGATTTAATTTCCAATTTAATTTCAGGACCCGACATCGACCCAACCTAGTCGACCCCAAATAGGGACATGGCCCACACGAAGCCTACTACCCGCCTGACACTTGTGTCCCATTTATTTGAGTCCCGCATGTTATTTATTTGCCCATGATTATAAATACCTATTTTATTTCGAATATTGTCCCCTGTCCGATTTTGGCCCAACCCGGCTCCACTGAACGCAACCCCAGCTCCATGTTACCCTCCATCATGACTGCCCATATACCCCATTGATATTTTTTCTCTACTCTAAATATCTCTTTACATGGAAATATCTATTTCTCTATCTATTATATATATATATACATATATATAATATATATCTCTCTCTCTTCATTTAAATAATCCTCTCTCTATCCTCACATCACTCCCCTCTCCCATCAGGAACACCCCCCCCCATGTGTGCCGACACCCCCTTTTCTCTCTCTCTATTTTCTCTCTCATTTATTACACAACTTCTCTCTCTCTCTTCCTAATACTATTCTCCCCACAACTCAAACAACAACAAAAACCACAACATCAGCAGCAACCCATCTCCATGCAGCCCGACACCCTTACTCCGGCCACCCTCCGGCCATCCTCGCCGTCGGCAACCGCCGACCCCCAACCATTCTCCTCCTCCTCTTTCTTCCTCCTTCTCCCTCTCATCTAAATACCATCACCTCTCCACCACCATCACCCATTTCCGCCACCACTTCGTCGAGCCATCACCACTTCAAACCGCGACAGCCACCACTCCCTCCGCCGAGCCCCACCGCGCTCGCTGTGGCCACGCCGCCGCGCGCCACCAGCGCAGCAGTGCCAACACAGCAGCGGCTGCACCGGCAGGCGAGCACACACACGTGCGCGGGCCGCCGTCGTGCGCCGCCGCGTGGGCCGCCGTGGCCCCTGGCCGTGCACCCCCCTCTCTCCGGCGAACTCCGTCGCATAGTTCCCTGGCGGCCACCATCCTCCGGGACGCGCCGTCGAGGCGATTTGTGCGTTTTGCACGACGTCCCGTCGTGACGCGCGCGGGATCGAGTTCATTTTGGCGTTCCGTCGCAGCGACTTCGCACGCGTTTTCCCGGAGATCCGACCGTTGGATCGGCGATTTCTTCACTCCGTCACAATCTCGGTATATCCACCTTCATCCCTGTCAATTTTCGTCCGTTAATTTTATTGTTTGATACATCAAAACCGGCCACCAAGTTGACCGTTTAAATTGTATTAAATTTGGACAGTTTCGCGGGACCAACTTCGTCAGCTCGTATCTTCGTCGTCGCAGCTTCGGTTGGCGCGCTACTAGTTCTTGTGCACAGCTGGTATAACCATCTTCCTGTCTCCTTTAGATTTCATTTCATTTTAAGTACGTTCGGTTGGTCGAATTCGACGCCAAAGTTGGCCGTCCGAATTCTTTAATTTGCACTTGTTAAATTCTATTTTTGAACACAGGACTCCATATTTCATTTTTGACACCACCAGTAGACTTGTGGCGTCGTTCTGGCATGTTTTCATATAAAGTTTGCTTGATTTGGAGAACGTGGGCCCTGGCACGCATTTCGGTACAAAGCGGGTCCCACTTTCTGGGTCAACGGGTCATTTTGAGTTCGGCTCATCGGAATCCAATTTTGGATATACCGTTGAGTTCGTATCGTCATTCTGGACTCGTTGACATATAATTTGTTGAGTTTTGAGGACATTAGCTCCGACACGCTTTTCCGTGCAAATCGGTTTCCAATGTCCTGGTCAACGGACCAATTTGAGATCGGGTCAACGGAATCCAATTCTGAATATACCGTTGAGTTCTTATCGTCATTCTGGATTCGTGGACATATAATTTGTTAGGTTTTGTGCACTTTTATTTTGGCACATTTTTCGGTGCAAAGTGTGTCCAACGGCGGACATCATTTTGGCCCAAAATTACCGTTTTGCCCCTGTGTCCAAATTGGACTTTTGGACAGGCTATCCTAGCTGATTTGACCATTCTGGATACGTTGGTGATATTTATTTTATCATCCGACAACATCTATAGGTTTTTACCTTATTATTAAATCCTTCTCCTTTTGTGGTATTTTGAGTTCCATCGATTTCGGTGATTTCACAATCACTGAAATTGATGTGTTGACCTTGTAGATATTTATAGAGACTAGCCTTGACCCTGTTTGACCATGGTTGACTGCTTTGACTGAACGTCGAAGTAGAGTCAATATTTGACCTAGTTTAACCTAGAGTTGACCATAGTTGACCAGTTGACCAAAAGTCAACTGTAAGTCAACCATTGACCTAGTTTAACCTAGTTTGACTTGGTTTGACTTCTTGTGACCTAGTTTGACCTGGTGTGACTCAGTATGACCTAGTTTGACTTAGTTGGACTGAGATTGACCTAGATTGCGTAGCTTATACTATAGAATCAAGCCTAACACTGTTGAACCCTAATTAGTTATATATATCTTATCTTTAGGTCTGTGGCATCACTCTGAGCATCAACCCCATTTGACAGCTTAGGACCGCAAGCGAGTACATTCACTGATAGTTTTCATTGTCTTGATATCTGCTATATCCGATTCAGTCGTAGTGTCTTACTTGATTCCCAGTCACGATAGTTCACGGACTAGTATATGTTGGATCATGACATGAGATGTTGTTCCTAGATTTTCTTAGTATATATGTACATTTCCTACCTTGTTTCATGTACTTGTATAGACACCGATTCCTGAGCGGGAGTAGCTATCCTCTTAGGGAATCCCGTGTCATGACGTGTCATGTCCAGGTCCATTATACTATTCGGGGATGGGGAATTATTAGGGGTTATGTGATCAAAGCCTCCTTGTCACTATTTTGCTAGCGCCACCCTCACCTCACGTAGGGTGTAGCAGACACCCCTTGCCGGGTTATCCAGGTTGGCCGGCATGACCCTTTCCAGAGATTTTCTTGTGATTATCGGGCCAAGTGGATAACCCTACCATGACTCCCTAGCCGATCACATTTCGCTCTAATAATTCAAATCACATTTTATATTTATTGTCGTATCTTATATTCCAGTTCAGTTTTACTTTCTGTACTTCTCACCATGCTATGATTTCATTTACTCACATGCTCTACATGCCTTTACATTGTACCTTGATTGGAGACTAAGTTCTGCTCGAGAGAAGAGTTACAACCCCGGTCCTTGTTTGGTTTAAGGATTGTAACTCGACTTTCGAATGGTTCCCAAGTCTTCATATATCTTTGTCTTGTAGTTCATTATACTGTCTCTTATAAAATTTGTCAATTCACATGGAACTGCTGTTAGTGTTTGTACTTGCTCATTTTCCTGACAGGATACCGTTGATAATATTTTAGGAGTTGTTATACCATTAGTGGACTTCATGATGTTGCTAGCTGAGGTGGATCTCACTATTCTTCTATGTGAGTTGCCTGGTAGTTATCCTTAGTTTGCCTTATTTTTCCTTCCTTATTTTCTGTCTTATGATTCCTTCTAGTAGTTTCTAGTTGTTCTTGTGCTTTAGTTATCTTTTTTGTCTTATCATCCCTAGCTGTTGTGATGTGACTAGAGTATATTTACAGTTGTAGGCCTTCTAGATGTAGTGTATATTTATTGGGTACTAGACAGCGTTCTACCGTCGATACTGCGGCGTAGGCTGGACGTGGCCCACGTATTCGTATCCGTATATCCGGGTGCGGGTCGTGACAGGGACCAAGAGAGGATTATATCGATATTGATGCTCCTCAAAATGTCTCACAAGAAAAGAATGGAATGTCCCAATCTTCCAAATCCTCAAGAGGAAAACGTCGTAGGGAGCCCGACGTGGCTAGTGAAACCATATCTAACTTGGTGAATCATGTTTCTAGCATGGCAAGTGCCCTTTGTACGGGGTTCATGACCCCGATTGAGAAGATGGGTGCAAAACTATTTGCCTTAGAGGATTATGAGTCCCATGTGCTTAAGAAGGCCTATAATTTTTTTTGCAAGGATAACTTTGAGGCAACTAAGTTCGTAGGTTTGCCGGAGGCATTTCAACGGGAATGGTTGGATACCTTCATATTGGAAAATAAGGATGTTTGAGGGTTCGAAGTAATGTCCTGTAATATGTAATTTGCTCCTTCTTATTTTGGTGGGATCCTATGTAGGATGCCCTGACTGTTGCTGCCTCTGTCTGTAATTTGCTCCTTCTGTTATTTTGGGGGCAGTACAATATATTCCAGTAAAACTACTTTTGTTGTTCATAACCTGTTGCTGTATATATGCTGCTTCTGATTTTCATAATACTGCTGCTTCTTATTTCCATAATTCTACTGCTGCTTCTGTTTATCATAAACTGATACTGAATATTTCCTGTAATATATGTCTCATATCATAGTTACTTATATTTCTAACTTGGTGAATCATGTTTCTAGCATGTCATACTACGTAGTATTGAAAGGAAGAAAGCCGGGAGTTTACATAACTTGACCTGAATGTTTCATGCTAGTTAATGGGTTTAAAGATGCTTGCTATTTCAAGTGCCAAGATTATGATGAGGCGGTGAGTTACTTCGACTCGAAGGTTAAGGTTAGTGAAGTTAAGAAGGAAGTTGTAGTCAAAGGGTACCCCATGGGCAATGTTATTTTCTTTGGTTGCCTTGTGTTACTTGCATCGATTATTGCCCTGGCTTATATTATGTAAAAGCTATTACGAAGGAGACATTGTTTACAACTGCTATTATACTGGACTTTTGGAGACTATGATGATTAATCCAACTATTTATGCTTTTGTACTGCTTGTTTGCAGGGATAGGCTCCCAATAAAGATTACAAGGGTGTGGCCGCGCTGAAAAGATAAAGTTGGTGGCCTCCCCCACCAATTTGGTGATGGATGGAGGTAGCCAACTTATACCTACACTGTAGACTATGATGAGGAAGGTGCAACCTTTGAGTCTACATTATGAAAATTGGCAATGATGAGTCATGGTGAATCCTTTGAGCCAATTTAACTTTCAATTTGTTGTTTTTTGTTTGTCATTGTGGTTCACTTTTTTCAGGTTTATGACTTATACTTTTTTCTACATCCCTTTGACTTATATTTCTTTTTCAAAATGGGCTATGATGAGATTCTCATGATACATGTTCTGATACATGTTCTTATACATGTTGATATGTGGCCTATGTTGGAAATGTTATAAATTTTGGCAATGAGGAAATGTTGGTTCTGATACATGTTTATATACATGTTATGATACATGTTCAGCGGCCTATGTTGGAAATGTTGGAAATTTTGGCAATGAGGAAATGTTGGTTCTGATACATGTTCTTCTACGTGTTATGATACATGTTCAGTGGCCTATGTTGGAAATGTTGGAAATTTTGGCAATGCGGAAATGTTGGTTCTAATACATGTTCAGTGGCTAGGTTGGTTCTGATACATGTTCTTCTACCTCTGAGCCTATTTCAAACTTTACGTCACTTTCATTTGTTTTCATGCTTGAAGTTCAACCATTTTTTGTTCAATTTGTTGTTTTTTGTTTGTCATTGTGGTTCACATTTTCCCAGGTTTATGAATTATACTTCTTCTTATGTGGCCTATGTTGGAAATGTTGATATGTGGCCTATGTTTAAAATTTTGGAAATGATGGACATGTTGATATGTGGCCTATGTTGATATGTGGCCTACGTTGGAAATTTTGGAAATGTTGGAAATGTTGGTTCTGATATGTTGTATGCTATGTTGTTTTGTTGTTGTGTCTGATATGTTGTATGCTAACAGTAACCCTCTGAGCCCCTTTTTATGGCATAGATATTGGGCATGCTATGGTGAGTATCAGTATTATGCCAAATTCTTTGAAGCATATCAGTTTTATCAACGATTTTGGGGCCTATGATGTTCTTTGATATATTTTTTAGTTCGATTTCACTTCATATAGATGTATGTTTGAGTATCAGTTTTAGGGGGCAATGATGAGTATCAGTTTTATCCAGGATTTTGGGGCCTATGATGTTCTAGGTGATACACTGGGCTATGATGAGAGTCTATGTGCTAAATGATACATTCTTACCTTTGAGTATCAAATTTTTTCCTATGTTAATGCTTCAGTTTTTTTAGTAGCTGCTCTGAGCCTATATATTTTTCTTTAGTAGTTGTTCTAGGTGATACACTGGGCTATGATGGGAGTCTTTGCTTACACTCTCTGAGCCTATAGATTTTTCTTCGTATGAGTATCAGTGGGTTTTTTAAGTATCAGCGTTGTATGGTCTCAAGGGGATTTGTTCATCTGTTTGTTTGTTATTTGCTTTCCATTTTGAGTATCATTTTTTGTATGATATTCTGTTGTTGTTGTTGTTTGCTGCTTGGGGACAACATAATATAGGATGTTGTTATAATTTCCAGGAAAGATGTAATTCATGTTATGTTGTTGAAAAACAAAAGAGTAATTCATATAATTCTTGCTGCCCAGAATAATTTCTAGGAAAGATGTAATTCATGTTATGTTGTTGTACAAAAGAATATGTAAATCAATTCGGTTGGCATTTTGTTGTACAAAATTTTGGTCCATGAATCAATTCTGTTGGATATAATTCTTGATGTACAATTTTTTTTGGGCTTGAAAAATTGGGTTGCTGTACAAAACTTGGTTCCAAAATTTTTTCAATTCTTGACATTTTGTTCATGGACAAAATTTTCTTCCATACATCAATTGTGAATATATTTTTTAGTTGTGAAACCCTTTTTCTCTGGTGCCAAACCTTCATTTTTCAGTTGTGAAAATATTGATCTACTACTGTTGGTAACCATACCACAATTCATTATGGTGATTATATTACTTGCAATGTGTTACCAAACACATGAAGTCCACGTCCAAGTTTCCAAAGCCACTTTCTAGTGGTCATCCAAACACCACATGATGAAAGTGATTACTTGCGGGGGGACAAAACACTACGTATCCAAACGCATTTTGGAAAGAGAAAAGCATGAAAAGTGCACTGCATTACATCCTCATGAAAGTGCCACTTTCACACTTTCATGCACCTACATCGAACCAAACAGGCCCTTAGACAATTGTTTTGACCCTAATTTTTACCATTTTCCCAATTCGACATCAAATTGGAGTTTACTCAATTCCATATTAGTTATGACAAAAACATAAAGAAATAACTTATGTTGTATTATGGTTGATGTCGAATTGGGAAAAAAATCAACTAGAATTCTTGGAGAGATGAGAAAAGGTATTATATTGAAAGATGATAATGTCGGTTATGTTTCTATGATTCGTTTAACCTAATTATTATTGTGATCAAACTAAGAATTACGACCAAAGTCGGATTATGATGGGTCTGGTTTTGTTTTTTATACCTTTTATAGGTATTGCTAACATGTGCCATAAGGCACATGGCAACACATCCATATATGTACATTTTTACAACTAATTGTTCACTTGTGAAGAATTGAATCGGTCCTCTCAATCATTTTAAGGGGTTTTTTCATCCAAAATGTCCGTCACATGGTCCCCCTCATGAACAAACTTATTATTTTATTTTTTAACTTAAGTGAACGGTGGGAGACAATATGTCAAGAAACTAATTATGTGGAGGTATGTTACAAATCGACAAACCTTGAGGAGGTTTCATGTAATTGTCTATACCTTATTTATCTATCATTGTAGTGTTGGAATTATTCAATAATAGGGACCACACATGTAAAATTAATTGTGTTGGGCTATCTAAATAATTAAGCCAAACAAAATTGGTCTATTTGAAAATTGGCTTAAGGGTATAATTGTCATGGAAATAATGTGTAGATACCGGAGATAAAGAGTATTTGTATCATGTCCTATATGTTGTTGTTCTCTGGATGCATATCCTCAGTAGATTATTGCATGAATTTTGTTATGTTGATAATATCCAGTTTTGTCAAAATAAAATTCATGCTTATGTTTTTGATTACTTTATTCAAGTAATAATCTTATAAATATGCATGTACATAAGGTTTTTTGGACATCATTCGGTTTTGTAAAATTTAGTCAACATTCAAAATTTTGGTGTCTTTTGTGACTAGCAATAGTTGTCTTATATTCTAAGTAGATATATTGAAACAATATGTCGCCAAAGTGACATCTCTTGCGTAGATAGTCTATGAGGGATATTGGATGTCTGTGTGTGTAAATTCATGCGAGTATTAGTCGGCCCAAAGGAAGGTTAATACTTGGCCAAATTGCACACATACTTGTGATGATAAATGTGTGACAATTATAAGGTTTACATGTGAATAATAACCCAATCCAAAGATAGACTTATTATTTGACATGACTTATTGTAAACGTTTGATCATTACACCAAGAGTACCACTTGTAGAGCTGTCAAAATGGGCTAAGTCCGTTGGGCCGGCCCGTCCCATCCGCCAAAAAGGTGGGTTGGGCCGAGCATTTAGGAGCCCGCCAAACAGGCGGGCCTAGGTGGGCTGGCCCGCTAGTAGTCCGCCCCGCGGTAGGCTAGCCCACGGGCCAAGTGGGTTGGTCCGCCATCTATTTTTTTATAAAATTTTTAATTTTTTTATTTAGCATATATATGAGATATGTATTATAAATGATAAAAATTCTCATTTAATGCAAATAATGACGTATAAAATATTAAATTTGGTCATTTATTTACATGAATGAAGGTGTTTTAAAGAAATATCTACTATTATAATGTTTCTTGTATTTTACTTGTAATTTGATGCATATAAGAGTGAGTAGAAAATATTATATATATAATTTTTTTCTTTTAAGAAACTAAACAATAATTAAAAAATTTAAAAAAAATTAAGCGGGCCAGCCCGCCTAGCCCGCGGTCCGCCGGTGGGTTGGGCTGGGTTGGAATTTTTCCAGCCCGCCGAAATGGTGGGTCGGCCCGCCCCGCCCCGCCCCACCAAATGGTGTATTATGGTGGGTTACGGGCCGGCCCGTCTTGACAGCTCTAACCACTTGCAGTTTATATCACTGTCCAAAGACTTGATATTAATGATGTATTAGGTATCTTGAGATGGGGTTCGTCGTTATTTGAATTTGTTTGACTATATTTTACGCTTTGGTTATTAATTATAGCATGTTTTGCTTTGTTCTCTTTACAGTTAATGTTGTTAAAATATCTGCCAAAAAGATTTTAATTTTCATGACAATTAATTGTCACTTGCTAGAAATTAAGCTTGTTGATTCATGAGATGAACATAAAAAAAATTACGGAAGCGTACCTGAATCCATTACTAGGCTTGATGGATCTTGAAACGGTCGTCCTTTTATGGGGTTCGATCTTCCAACTTACTACGACCCTTAATGACAAAAAGAACCCGAATCCTTTGTCCCTCTATTTCTGTTGATAGGGATGCAGAAGAGAAAAAGAAAACCTCTCTTTTGGTGGCCGTATAAGTTGGGGACCATAACCCTAATGAATACACACACACACACACACACACACACACACACACACACACACACACACACACACACACACACATATATATATATATATATATATATATATATGCAAATGACCTCTAGCCTAGTGGTTAAGAGAGATGCATGCGGCCCAAGTGGTCGGGAGTTCGAGCCCCAGTGGAGGCGAGTTCGCCACAAGTACCCATTGTTTCAAAAATATATATATATATATATATATATATATATATATATATATATATATATATATATATATATATATATATATCTCTGTGTGTGTGTGTGTTTGTGTTTTGATATTTCTAATTTGGTCCCTCATCAAATTAGATTTATGTCACTCCCCGATCCTAGAATACGTATTTTAATACGTAAACCGATAAATTGTATTTACTTTGTATTTATACGATATTTATATGCTGTATTTCTTCATGTATTTCCCAAAGAATATTCGATAAAATATTATTTCGTAATTTATTTTCTGCATTTGGGCCTACAGTTTTGGCTCATTTGGGTAACCTATTCTTGGTTCACCTTGGTTCATCATGAACCCATGGGTTCAAGATTCTATATAATAACTCAACTCATTCTCTCTCCTCTCATTTATTTTCTCTCATTTACTTTCCTCCACCAACCAAGGCAAGTACCAACTTGCTCAAGAGATGGATCCATAAATGTTGTTGATATTTTCTTACAAAATTATTTGTCAAATATGTTCTTCTCCTTATTCTATACTAGTTTAGAACTTGAAGTTTTCCATTTTGAAGCTTTAATCTTTGTAGATCTAGGTTTTAACCATTTTCGGATTTTCTTGGTTTTGATCTAGCAAACTTCATTATTTTTAAGTTTTGATGGTTCCATGTTGTAGAGAATTTTGTTCTACCCTATTTTGACCTAAGGAAGTTCCAATTTGGGCTCCGGATGAAGTTTTTGTGTAGTTTGGAAGCCATGGTTGCTTGGCTCCTCTTCTCGGACAAGTGGAGAAGAAGAGCAGTACTTGACCGCATGAATCTTCATGCGGCAAGCCTCTGGCCGCATGGCCTTTCCAGCCGCATGAGACTCGTTCGAGCTCAGCCGCATGGAAAGTCCTTCCTAGCCGCATAAGACTTGCTTGAGTACTTGACCGCATGAATCCTCATGCGGCAAGTAATTCAGCCGCATAGCCTTGTTCAGACTCAGCCGCATGAGCCCCTGTCGCATGGACTTCACGCGGCAGCCTTCGAGCCACATGAGTTCTTTTGTACCCAGCCGCGTATGCGCTACTATTTTTGGGCCGCATATGTATCGCCCATGCTCAGCCGCATAAGGCTTCGTCTGATCCTAGCCGCATATGCTGTTGAACCCCGGCCGCCTGGCGATTGCTCCCTTCGCAGTCGCATACGCTGACACCCCTTCGTCCGCATGAACCCGACCTTCCAGCCGCATGCGCCTTGGGGCTCTCTGAGCCGCATGAGCGTGTAGTCCCAGCCGCATGAACCAGTATTGACCCGGCCGCATGGACTCACTCCCCTTGAGCCGCATGGACTTTTGTGCCCTATCTTATTACCTTATTATTATTATTTATTATATATATATTATATGTCCATTTTATATCCTTACGTCTTTTGTCCCGAGCAAGATATGAGCACTAATGTGACCCCGGAGAACAAAGTGTTCCTACCTGATACATGTACCTGAATGTCCCAGTTCTTGTTCATGCTCGACAAAAGACTCGTAACTCCACGTGGCGTATTTGCAATGATGCATTACACTAAGGAGGGTAGAACATGTTGACATACTGATTGACATGGATCCTCTTTGGGGTACTCGTACTAAAGTACGACTTTAGGAGGATAATCATGCAGGCCACAGCATGTGAGTCCAAGATTTCACCTAGGGTTAAACTAGGCAACTAAATATACTAGATGCATGGGGAGGGCAAAATTCCGAGATCGTGTTACACCAGCCGCCTTGAGATATTGTCTCGACGTGCCGGCTGGTCTCCACGGATACTGTGTCATCTGCAACGAGTGGATGACTGTATCCGATTAATTCCTGCTACCTATTATATGTTTTAGCAAGGTGGCCTTGCGAGGGACCTGTGCTCAATCATACCTGTCTACGCGAACCCCTGGGTTGGCTAGCCTTGCTGGAAAGATACGATCTGAGGATTTCTAAATAACATGATGCGAGGATAACCTCGTCCCACTAGAAACTCGTAGACTTGATTGGCCGTGAAAACGACTTGCTTGTATCCTATTACCTTCCGCGAGTAACTGAGGAAAGCGGACTGTCATGGTACGCGATCCAACCCATGTTCTTGTTTGATTGTTGGGTTGGTTATCGTACTATGACAGGCTGTGGACCGACGTTATGAACGGAAGACTTATTCTGGTTGTAAAGTGCTACTTCTGTGAATGACTGAGGAACATGGTCTATCATGGTACATGATCCAACCCATGTTCTTGTTTGATTGTTGGGTTGGTTATTGTGCTGCGATAGGCTATCGACCGAAGTCACGATCAGGAGATTTTATTGTTTATATCTTTTAACTTATGTGAAAGTTATAGAGTACGACACGTCCCGACTCCATGCGGCACCTTTTGTCCTTGTTTGGTTGTAAGGGTGCCATATGGGTTCGAGGATGTTGCGCTACCCTATAATAGTAGCATAAGTATTACTCTTATCAATCATTCTATTTAACTGGGTTTTTAATCTTAACGCTTGTGCCCCTTTGGCGGTACTTGCTATTCGGGGCTGACCCCGCTGGTTTTGTTTGGCCAGATCCCGTAGCAGAGCCTGAGGACACGATCTTCCTCCCTGACATCCATGGTGCATACTTGTAAAACCCCTAAATTTTTACTGTTTTTATTTTTATTTTATTATTTAATTTTGGTACTGATTTAAATTTTTGTATTGTACGTCGCGTAGTCGTATTTTACGTCGCGCACGAAATTTTATTTTTTGTAATTGCTCGACGAGTGCGAATATGTGCGAGCGTACATATTTTTAGGAAAAATATTTTTCGTATTTTTTATAGTTACAAAATATATCTAATAAGTATTTTAGTTATCGTTCCAAAATTTTCAAATTTGTTATTTTATTTATAAAGCCTTTTATTTACATAGTTATAATAATAAATATGACTGTTATAAAATGGTATATTAGAAAAGCAAGTTTTATATTTTAAAATTTTTTAGCAGTATATATATGTAATTTTCGAAATTAATTAATAGCATATTTTAATAGATGTGAAAAAGATATTTTTAATCTTGTTTAATTTAATAGTTTATTAATTTGGATAATTTAAATTGGAAAGGATTTTATTGACCATTATTTTAAAAATGGCTTTTAAATTATAGATAAGTTTTTATCTAGATTGAGTTGGATTTTTAAAACCGATTTAAATTAAGGGTAGAATTTATATCTATATTAGAGATTAGATGATCTAGATTTAAAATGGAATTTAATTTAAATTGAGATTTAATTTATTTGAATTAATATTTATATTATCTACATGGGGATTTAAACTATCCTAATCCTTATCAAATGGGTATTCCCACATCCTATATATAGGCAGGTACTCCTCCATAAACTCCATCATCCGAAATTTTCCACAACCACAAACCAGAATTTGTGCACCGTGTCCGTGTTCTTCATCCCATTCATTATTTCTCTATTACAAATACAACAAATCTCTTCGTATCCGACACCCCGGATACGATGACAACCACAGAAATCAAATCCTGTCCCAGTTCCATCTGCACCGCTTACGGCTCCGCCGTGGATACCAACCACCCTGCCTCCACCTCCGTCCCCATCATCACCGATCCCAGCCACCGGACCACCCCAGCAATTACCCCGCTCACCACCCGAATCCCCGACCACCATCTGTTCGATTCCGACAGGAACACCCCGGAACACCGTCCACCCCGACCACCTTGGCCGTTCGCCACCACCCCAGAACACCACCGACCCCATCGCCACTCCACCCCGGCCAACCACCGGATCCACCGCCGACGCCGGTCACCACCACCAACGACGCCAAAAAAAAAAATTCGGAAAAAAAAAGGAGGGGAAGAACCCTAACCTCGACGCCGTCGTACCGCCCCCAGCGCTCTCAAAACTCCCTCCTCCGCCGCCTCCGGAGCGCCAGCGCCGCGTCACCATCACTCCTCCGCCGCGCGTCCGGCGCGCTTCACCGTGGCCGGCTACAAACCGCGCCACCTGACCTCCGTCGGCGTCCCCTTCCTCCACCAGTGGACCACCCCGCGCGCCGAGAGCCGCGGCGCCCTCTCCGGAGAAACCCTGCCAGTGACTCCCCCGCCCCACGCACCGGATCACCTCGCGCCGCCTCCGCCAGTGGACGGCCGAGCGCGCCCAGCCCCATGACCGTGCCTCCGCGGCGCCCCTCCGCATCGACCAGAGCCGCCGCCACCTCTCCGTGGCCGGAGCTCCACTTCCCGCACTGAGCGCGCCGATGGCCCTCTCCCCGGCCGGAGAACTCCCGTCGGCGACCGCCCCCTTTCCCCTCTGGTAATTTCCCCCTTCTCCTCTCTCTAAACCCTTTCCCCTCTTCTGTTCTCCCTCTCCCTCTTCACCTTTCCCCCTTCTCTTATTTTGTTTCTTTTCGTTTCTTCTGTAGACCTATTCCTCTCTCTCTCACTGTTGTGTGGGGAATAGAGTAGTAGGTTATTAGTAATATTATTATATTATTATTATTATTATTACTAATGTTATTATTATTATTAGTATTATTATTAATACTGATATTATCATTTTAATTATTATTATTTGTATTATCATTATCATCATTATTATTACTTTTTACCATTATTATTATTATTATCATTCTGTAAACCAAAATTTCTAAAAGTATTTTAATATTATTATTATTATTATTATTACTATTATTATTATTGTTATTATTATTATTATTATTATTGTCACCATTATTATTATTATTATTATCATTACTATCATTATTATTATTATTATTCTTAATCTTATTATTATTATTATTATTATTATTATTATCATCATCATCATGGTTATTATCATTATTAATGTTAACATTAGTATTATTAATATTTTTGTATATGGGTATTATTAGTGACAATATTATCTACAAAACTTTAATTGTATAAAAATAATTTGATTAATATTTTAAAATATTGTGGAATAATATATATAGTATTGCCTACTATTTTATCTAAGGATTTTTACAAATTTTATCTTTACAATTTGGTTTTAACCCAAGAATGAATTTCTAGAGTATTACTTTAAAATATTTTGATTAATAAAAAGGTAGTTTCACGCTATGATTTTAAATATATATGTATTAAGATAATTTTGTTTTTAAGTATCATAAATATTTTCTAAAAATATGATACGTAACTGTCCACACAAATTCTTCTCGACTCTCGACTACCACCATTAACTGTGACTAAATCATGCTTCCTATTTTCTTGTGGATTCGCACAATTACTCAGTGATCCCGACTAGTGGACAAAATCGGACTTGTTGGATCATCGCACCATACCAGGCATAACACCAGGCAAGACACCTTGCCTTTACTGTTTAAATTTCCTGCTCAATACCATGCATGTTGTATTTATTTTCAAGTTGTTTCTTTTTAAATTATATGTAAATGCAAATTACTATATTTATACAGTTGGCTTAGAGTTAAGTGACTACCGTCAAATTTAGTGTGTCTCATTGACTTGTCACGATGGTACACGAGTTGTGTGTGAGAGTTGTGAGTATCATATAGTGGTCACTTGCGTGTTGGCTGATCACCCGTGCGCATGCGTAGGAATAACTGTCAATAGAGGCATGTTAGAAGACTTGACAGTTATCTATTATAAACTCGTGTTGTGGAAATGACACGTGTTTGTGTGTCATGGTTACGACACGCGTATAGTATCATTGGGGGGGAGGGGACAGCTACTAGCGTAGGGGCTACTTTTTTCACACATTTTGGGAGATAGTGTCTCGGATGAGCGCTACGTGTTACCCGGCCGATAGTGTCTCGGATGAGCGCTACTTGTTGGCCACTCTTTATTTACTTGCTTGAGACAGCCCCTGCGTAGAACGTTGTCCTCTAAATTGAAATCCACATAGAATGGTTAGAAACCTTTACTTATGCATACTTTTCTATTGAGCTTTATTTATTCAGTTTATCGGCATGATATTATGTGTCTTGTTACGTCCCTCTGAGGACCTGGTGATCTCTCCAGGTGTGCGTTTCGTGATTTCTTGCAGGTGCTCTAGCTAAGGCCATTCCTTCCTTCGTGATGATTGCTCTTGGACTCGCCATTGCTCTCGCTTGCTAAATTCTTTCCTTGTATATTTTTCCATATTTAATTTGGTTGGTAGTGGACTTTGTCTCCGCCCAACTATTGTGTACATGACAAACTCATAGTTGCTTTATATCATTATTTATCTTTGTGGATGAGATTTAGTGTCTTGGCTTTCTACATTTACAGCTTATGTATATATACGAGTCGTATATTTACTCGTATGTATACAGCTGGCATGATACGTATCTAGTCTCAAGTATTTGGGACTGGGGCGTTACATGTTTTTGTGGTGGCCCATGCAGGTCAAGTTTGTCACTTCGGCTACGTAATTGTACCGATGTGGGCCTGCAATATAGGATTAGAGTTTAGAATCTCATCCACCGACTTGACATCCTTTCTTGACTTTAAATTTTGAACTCTCGTTCGACCTCCTTGATTTGCATCTTGCTTGACTCCTTCTGCCGTAAATTCTTTGTTCGAGTTAGTAAGATGACTACACTAGTATATGCCCATAGGTTAAACACATGGCTAGATAGATTGCATTGATAATTAATATCCATTGAGGTTATATTTGAGTATAAAGACATTTATTTTTCCTAGAGATATGATCATAGGGATTAGTTAATTCCAAGTTGGGTAGTAACATATTACCGCCATCAAAGGATAGTTGAAATTTTACTTTAAATTTACAAGGTGGTATACACAAGAGGATAGCTAAATCGAGAAAGCAGATTTTTTATTATGAATTTTGAAATTATGAAATAGTTATATTGTGACACTTGATTTACGGTTAACTTAAGTTTGGATTGTAATATGATAGAGTTTGTCTCGAGATTATTTAAAGAGTTTAAATTATGATTTTCTAGACGACTAGAGAGATGAAAGTTTAGAAGGGAGAGAACTTGAGGTTTAAATTTGAGTCGTACGATTCATAAGTTTATTTAATTTTGAGTGAAGAAATGATGGTAAAATTTTGTTTAATACTTGAAGGATATGAAAGCGACTTTGAAGGAAAATTTAAATTTGAAATTGTGTCATATGATCTATGAAAAAAAAAATTTATTAGATTTCAAGTTTAAAGCCTTGATTATGGATATTTAAAATTTTGGTGGAGGAGAAAAAAAAAAGGGGGTAGTATGTTCAATTTACAATATACAAGGACTATTTCGAGATTGATTAGGAATTTAAATTTTGACTAGACTTGGTAGCTTAAGATAATTAGAAATTTTGGTGGGGTATCTCGAAAATTTTATTGAGAAACTTCGAGGAACTTGAAATTTAGATTAGATCATATTGGTAGAGGACCAAGAAGCAAGGAAGGTTACCCTAGTGAGATAGAAGTATTGTACGTTAGATTGCCATGCCACCTATGATTATGATATTGCATATACACAAGTATAGTTAGTCATCGACCAAACCGACGAATATATCTTTTGACTTACTCGATCCACCCTCAATTCTAGATCTTTTGTCATGACCATCTAATTATTTGAAACTTGAGAAAATGATTAGATTGTTCCTTGATCATACACCATCTAAGTGGCTATCATAACCCTAGAAACTGTACTCCTAATTTATTTTACCTTGATATTGTAGAATCTAAGTTATCTTTATACTTTAGCTCGGGCATTTATTTGGTTCGTTAATCATTATCTCATGAACTCCCACTTTCTATTTTAATTTCTTTTGTGTCCTTTACCGTGACTTGGGTATTTGGAGCACAACACTAGACTTTTCCTTCCCACAAATTTCACAAACAAGACCTACACAAGTCCACCTTCATGTAGGTATATCACGTGCCACAAAAACCCGTCTCCTTGTACTCTAATTTCATATTGTGACTTTTGGGTCAAAAAGACTGGACTCTAAATCCCTACCGTGAAACCAATATACTTTTAACTATAGATGAGACTCGACCTCGACTCAATTCTTTCGACCCGAGGAGTGCTTGTGATTCCTTTAATTCCTTAAATACTTAACTTGTGGTTTATCTTGAATACTAAATCCATTGTTTCATCACGCTACTAGCTTAACTCTTGCAAGTTAAGTAGAATGCCTCACATTTTAGTATTTCCATTGTCCTTATGACTTATTGAGGAACTTAGACTGTTTTTACTATCTAGCGTACTTATATTTTGACTAGCTCGGCTAAAACGCCACCATGTAGTCTAGTTTTGCAAGCTCACCCTTTATCAAGCTTGTTCACGACATGTGTTATTGGAAGAGCTCCCACTAACATATTGTCTAATCAGAACCGGTGCATGATGGTCTGATCAACCATAGTGCACTTGGTTCGCCTTTTGTATATTGTTCAAACGTGGATGGAGACGTAGTTAACTTGGCCCTAGAGTCTCCCCCGCGACTGCCTTGGCAATTCTTTTTGAACTTATCTTGACGCCTTTGAACCACGTATTCGTAATTGATGGTATCGTCAGTTAAACTCCTTAATTACGTTCGCTTTCAATATTTTTTTAGAAGGACGAAGGCGTCGTACTTTTCTCGGCCCTATCACGACTTTCAAATCGCTTAAATATAGGAGTGAAATCTAATTCGCTCTTTAAATCGTGCCCTCAACCTACACTCAAGAGACCATAACTGTAAGGTCTCAAATTTATTTTTACTTGAACCCATACTATTGCTTATTGCGCGTCATCTTAAAATATTTTCCTTCTTGCGTTAATCAATTGTTATCTTCGCATTTATTAAATTCACGACACTAATGTCTATTTTCATTCAACGTTGTTTCCTTGTCTCGCCCAATGAATTAACTGTGCTTCCTTATCACTATACCCTTGTACCTTCTCACCCCCTACTTATTCTTAATTTCGAGGACGAAATTTTTGTAAGTTGGGTAGGATGTAAAACCCCTAAATTTTTACTGTTTTTATTTTTATTTTATTATTTAATTTTGGTACTGATTTAAATTTTTGTATTGTACGTCGCGTAGTCGTATTTTACGTCGCGCACGAAATTTTATTTTTTGTAATTGCTCGACGAATGCGAATATGTGCGAGCGTACATATTTTTAGGAAAAATATTTTTCGTATTTTTTATAGTTACAAAATATATCTAATAAGTATTTTAGTTATCGTTCCAAAATTTTCAAATTTGTTATTTTATTTATAAAGCCTTTTATTTACATAGTTATAATAATAAATATGACTGTTATAAAATGGTATATTAGAAAAGCAAGTTTTATATTTTAAAATTTTTTAGCAGTATATATATGTAATTTTCGAAATTAATTAATAGCATATTTTAATAGATGTGAAAAAGATATTTTTAATCTTGTTTAATTTAATAGTTTATTAATTTGGATAATTTAAATTGGAAAGGATTTTATTGACCATTATTTTAAAAATGGCTTTTAAATTATAGATAAGTTTTTATCTAGATTGAGTTGGATTTTTAAAACCGATTTAAATTAAGGGTAGAATTTATATCTATATTAGAGATTAGATGATCTAGATTTAAAATGGAATTTAATTTAAATTGAGATTTAATTTATTTGAATTAATATTTATATTATCTACATGGGGATTTAAACTATCCTAATCCTTATCAAATGGGTATTCCCACATCCTATATATAGGCAGGTACTCCTCCATAAACTCCATCATCCGAAATTTTCCACAACCACAAACCAGAATTTGTGCACCGTGTCCGTGTTCTTCATCCCATTCATTATTTCTCTATTACAAATACAACAAATCTCTTCGTATCCGACACCCCGGATACGATGACAACCACAGAAATCAAATCCTGTCCCAGTTCCATCTGCACCGCTTACGGCTCCGCCGTGGATACCAACCACCCTGCCTCCACCTCCGTCCCCATCATCACCGATCCCAGCCACCGGACCACCCCAGCAATTACCCCGCTCACCACCCGAATCCCCGACCACCATCTGTTCGATTCCGACAGGAACACCCCGGAACACCGTCCACCCCGACCACCTTGGCCGTTCGCCACCACCCCAGAACACCACCGACCCCATCGCCACTCCACCCCGGCCAACCACCGGATCCACCGCCGACGCCGGTCACCACCACCAACGACGCCAAAAAAAAAAATTCGGAAAAAAAAAGGAGGGGAAGAACCCTAACCTCGACGCCGTCGTACCGCCCCCAGCGCTCTCAAAACTCCCTCCTCCGCCGCCTCCGGAGCGCCAGCGCCGCGTCACCATCACTCCTCCGCCGCGCGTCCGGCGCGCTTCACCGTGGCCGGCTACAAACCGCGCCACCTGACCTCCGTCGGCGTCCCCTTCCTCCACCAGTGGACCACCCCGCGCGCCGAGAGCCGCGGCGCCCTCTCCGGAGAAACCCTGCCAGTGACTCCCCCGCCCCACGCACCGGATCACCTCGCGCCGCCTCCGCCAGTGGACGGCCGAGCGCGCCCAGCCCCATGACCGTGCCTCCGCGGCGCCCCTCCGCATCGACCAGAGCCGCCGCCACCTCTCCGTGGCCGGAGCTCCACTTCCCGCACTGAGCGCGCCGATGGCCCTCTCCCCGGCCGGAGAACTCCCGTCGGCGACCGCCCCCTTTCCCCTCTGGTAATTTCCCCCTTCTCCTCTCTCTAAACCCTTTCCCCTCTTCTGTTCTCCCTCTCCCTCTTCACCTTTCCCCCTTCTCTTATTTTGTTTCTTTTCGTTTCTTCTGTAGACCTATTCCTCTCTCTCTCACTGTTGTGTGGGGAATAGAGTAGTAGGTTATTAGTAATATTATTATATTATTATTATTATTATTACTAATGTTATTATTATTATTAGTATTATTATTAATACTGATATTATCATTTTAATTATTATTATTTGTATTATCATTATCATCATTATTATTACTTTTTACCATTATTATTATTATTATCATTCTGTAAACCAAAATTTCTAAAAGTATTTTAATATTATTATTATTATTATTATTACTATTATTATTATTGTTATTATTATTATTATTATTATTGTCACCATTATTATTATTATTATTATCATTACTATCATTATTATTATTATTATTCTTAATCTTATTATTATTATTATTATTATTATTATTATTATCATCATCATCATGGTTATTATCATTATTAATGTTAACATTAGTATTATTAATATTTTTGTATATGGGTATTATTAGTGACAATATTATCTACAAAACTTTAATTGTATAAAAATAATTTGATTAATATTTTAAAATATTGTGGAATAATATATATAGTATTGCCTACTATTTTATCTAAGGATTTTTACAAATTTTATCTTTACAATTTGGTTTTAACCCAAGAATGAATTTCTAGAGTATTACTTTAAAATATTTTGATTAATAAAAAGGTAGTTTCACGCTATGATTTTAAATATATATGTATTAAGATAATTTTGTTTTTAAGTATCATAAATATTTTCTAAAAATATGATACGTAACTGTCCACACAAATTCTTCTCGACTCTCGACTACCACCATTAACTGTGACTAAATCATGCTTCCTATTTTCTTGTGGATTCGCACAATTACTCAGTGATCCCGACTAGTGGACAAAATCGGACTTGTTGGATCATCGCACCATACCAGGCATAACACCAGGCAAGACACCTTGCCTTTACTGTTTAAATTTCCTGCTCAATACCATGCATGTTGTATTTATTTTCAAGTTGTTTCTTTTTAAATTATATGTAAATGCAAATTACTATATTTATACAGTTGGCTTAGAGTTAAGTGACTACCGTCAAATTTAGTGTGTCTCATTGACTTGTCACGATGGTACACGAGTTGTGTGTGAGAGTTGTGAGTATCATATAGTGGTCACTTGCGTGTTGGCTGATCACCCGTGCGCATGCGTAGGAATAACTGTCAATAGAGGCATGTTAGAAGACTTGACAGTTATCTATTATAAACTCGTGTTGTGGAAATGACACGTGTTTGTGTGTCATGGTTACGACACGCGTATAGTATCATTGGGGGGGAGGGGACAGCTACTAGCGTAGGGGCTACTTTTTTCACACATTTTGGGAGATAGTGTCTCGGATGAGCGCTACGTGTTACCCGGCCGATAGTGTCTCGGATGAGCGCTACTTGTTGGCCACTCTTTATTTACTTGCTTGAGACAGCCCCTGCGTAGAACGTTGTCCTCTAAATTGAAATCCACATAGAATGGTTAGAAACCTTTACTTATGCATACTTTTCTATTGAGCTTTATTTATTCAGTTTATCGGCATGATATTATGTGTCTTGTTACGTCCCTCTGAGGACCTGGTGATCTCTCCAGGTGTGCGTTTCGTGATTTCTTGCAGGTGCTCTAGCTAAGGCCATTCCTTCCTTCGTGATGATTGCTCTTGGACTCGCCATTGCTCTCGCTTGCTAAATTCTTTCCTTGTATATTTTTCCATATTTAATTTGGTTGGTAGTGGACTTTGTCTCCGCCCAACTATTGTGTACATGACAAACTCATAGTTGCTTTATATCATTATTTATCTTTGTGGATGAGATTTAGTGTCTTGGCTTTCTACATTTACAGCTTATGTATATATACGAGTCGTATATTTACTCGTATGTATACAGCTGGCATGATACGTATCTAGTCTCAAGTATTTGGGACTGGGGCGTTACAATACTAGGAGCATGGCAGTTCGGGAACTCGAGTGGGTTTCTTCTCCACCACTCCTGCTTATACTTTTGCGGCGTTTAGCCACCGGCATCTGTTAGCCGGATTACTTGATATTTTGTGTCAGTACATAATTGTAATTAAACAGACTGCAGCTGTGTATAATTTTGTACTCCTGACTCTCTGAGATAGCTAAATTATAAAGCTAGTCTCTCATGATCATTTTGATGAAGCGTCAGGGACGCCTTACTGCTTTATCTTTAATGTTCATTTAATTGCTGATTTGACTTGATTGATTGAGACATAGAACTCTGTGGGACCATAGGAGACTTGATTGTAGCATGTACCCCCTAGTCTCTCGACAGCCACGATCGTCGTATGACGTTACGTACTGTCACACTCAAAATATTATTATTATTATTATTATTTGTTATTGTCTTGTGTTAACTTATCTTGTGGATTAGATTTTTTTTTTGTTTTTGTTTTGTCATGTTGTGTCCCTACACCTTAACCCTAGCCCTAGCCTTAACCCTAACCCTAACCCTACACCCTACCCATAACCCTAGCCCTAGGGGGGGGTGCTAGGTGTCCCTACAAAGGGATGGGAGAGGGGACACCTCACCCCCTACACTCTCCTATATATATATATGTATACACACACACACTTCATGACCAAGAAAAAAAAAAAAAAAAAAAAAAAAAACCAAACAAACACACACACCCACACTACCCGACCCCCCCAAGCCTCCTGCTGCCGCTGCCGCTCCTGCCTTGCTGCTGCCGCCGCTGTGCTCGCCCGCCGCCGCCGCCAGCGTCGCTCGCCAGCCCCTCCGGCCACCTCCTCTCCACTTCCACCTCCTCCTCAACTTCATCTTCCTCCTCTTCCACTTCCAAATCCAAAGAAAACCTAGGTAAAAATTCTAAATCCCTATTTCTTCTTCCCCAATCTCTATTTTTCTTCTCTAACTTAAACCTAGGTTAGAGTTGCTAACAAAACTCTCTTGTTGTGGGGTTTAATTTAGGAGTTGTGGAAGAAAAGTCTAGGTCATCTCCAACCCAAGGCAAGTCCTCCTTCTCTCTTCACTCCTTTAATCAATTTCCTCTCGAAAATTTCTTTTAGGAATTATTGTGTTCTTTGGGATTAATATTGTTATTATTAATTCTGGAATTTATAGAAATAAATGACAAAGTTTGTCATTTTAGAAATTAATTGGATTTATGAGTATAAAAATGTGTAGGACTCTATTTATGGATACTTGGTATAATTATTGTTGTGTATTCATATAAATTTGGCTTAATATGTGCAATCAAAGAATTATGACTTGTAAAATCATAGGTATCGGTACAACGTAGAAATTCAACCTAGATTATCATAAGAAAACCAAGTTACATATTGGACGTGTAAAAAGTTTTACTTCCTTTTTTTGCAATATCCTGCTGACTCAACCCAAGCATCTAATATTACGTAGTTGATACAAATTCGTATACACAAAATTGTCATGGACACCTATAAGTCTTAACGTACTTTAGGGTTACTACCCATATACTCAAGGGGGAAACCCATACGCATGATTTGTTTTAACATGGCATGTGTAAATGAGAGTTAATTTTAGTTTTAGTATATCTTTTTTTTTTATTATTCTGTCCATAAGTAGAGTTGTGCTAAATTAACCCGTTCCAGCTTGATTAATTAGTTAGAATGTGTGTTTATAGGTACCCATATGTTATGGTAACCCTGCATCTATGATTATTCAAAATTTAACCCTTTTCCATCATTAAGAAGTCAACTTCGATAATGGCTAGTATAAGTTAGCGTTGAAACCTTAGATCAAGTCTAGCCAAGGCCTCTAGTAATATAAACTTTCATAGCATGCATTATCATGTGAGAGATTCATACTTTATTATTATTGAGTACTGACAATTTTATTTCTTAAATGACTAGCTTATCATAAAGCAACTGTCGAACAATAAATTTAAATGCATGATTACTTGCTTGCTTGCTAAAGGAAAAAGGTAAAAATTGTTTGCTTGCTTGCCAAGGTAAAGGTTCCTTTAATTAAGTATACACATTATACAACTGCGTGATTCCGGTGTTGAGAGTTGCTCCACCGAAGGGGTCGGCGTACCCGGATATTAAATGCGTGGTTCCGGTGTTGAGGGTTGCTCCACCGAAGGGGTCGGCGAGCCCATATATCTCTTTATATCATGTTTTGTAAATTGTCGGAGCTCCTAAATACAAAGGAGACTCTGCCGAAATTTTTGAAAAATTTAGGAGATAGACAAATTTCTGATTTTCGAAAATTTTAGAATCATTGGGTGGGGAGGACAACTGAATATCCCTAGATATCCCGTAACATAATAACCATAAAAAGGCTGATCAGCAATTCCTGAATATCCTGATGAGTACTTCTATATAAGTACTAGCCCAAGAGAGGCTCCTGTCCTGCTACTTCTATTCCGACAGTAACATCGAATAGATTGGTTTTAGCCCAAGGGAGGCTCCGAAATCACAGCCTGATCCCAGGTTAACGGGATTGTTCACGGGAATTATTTAGGGAATTAATTCAGAGTACTGTTCTCAAAATTGCATTACATTTAGTCTACTAAATTTCATCTTACTCCAGCAAATAATTCCACCTATCAAAGGTAGGTAGTTTCTTGATTGCTCAAGGAAAGCAAAATCCTACTGAGAGCTCAAGGGAAGCTCAGAATATCTTACAATCTATGGAGTAGGATGTCATTTACATTTCCTTGATTTTTGTGAAGTAAACACATATAATAGTGCTAGTTGGCATATTTCTTTCTTTTGAAGAACTGCATCTTTCTTTTGCATACTTTACCGTCCTTGACCGAGGACTTGCTTGTCGTTTTCTAAAACGACCTAGTATTGTTCACTAGGTGAAGAAGAGGACGTCTCCGCTGAAGTAACGCCGCAGTACGACGAGGAATAATCGTCTGGACAACTTGCTAGTTATTTCTTTTGTAATAAGTTTGTAGAAGTATTGTGATGAAGTCCTGTATAACAATCTCCATATGTATAATAAGTTGTAATCTCTGGCATTTTCCATTTTTGCTGATGTTTACGGGCGACAATCGCGGACTTTCGGCGCGTAGCCTGGGGATGTGTATGACGTCACCATTCCATTTGGGAAGTGGGACGTGACACGTCTTTTAGTGGTGGCCCATGCAGGTCAGCGAAAATGGAAAATCCAGAACGGACCTTAGGTCTAGACGTAGGTTTTATACTCAGATAGAAAGCTTTGATTTCCAATCATATCTTAGAAATCCTTAAGTAAGGTAGATAAATAGTTGGTAGCATTTTCCTTACAAATTCCTCTTTCCTGTCTAGATCTTAAATCCTACTAAAGAGTTACTAACCTAAGGAAGAAATATTTTTTATTTTTCAATCTAGGTCATGCCTCGGTTTGCACCCTTCGCAAGACTAGGAAATGATAGTCACAGCCTAGACGAGTATTATGCATTTGTAAGGAAGATGTGGCACGTAGCGCGTAAAGGAATGATCGAAGCCTATGGAGTACACTACGAATTGAAATATCCAGTAGTGTCAGACATAGATGATGAAAGGAAGGAGTATTACAACTCGGTACATTATTATGTCCTGATAAAGGCAGAACCCACCAAAGGCCCAAAGACTGATCGCAATGGTACCTTGGAAGAATGGCTGCAAACTCATCCAAACGCAATAGTGCACAACATCAGGAAGATGTGGATTTAGATCCTCAAGCATATATGTATGTGGAATGTATGTAATATATGTAGTAAGAATGTAATATATGGATGCATGTAGTAAGAATGTAAGTAAGTAGGGAAATATGGACTTAGATCCCTAGTATCTATAGATGATAAGTATGTGTATGTAGCTAGGATGGATGAAATGTAAGATATATCTGTATGTAGGTAGAATGTGACCAAGTATGTATGTAAGCCAAGGGCATGTTGTTCTATGAATAAATAAAATATGCTTTTTCAATCTCCTTATGTTCCTTATAAGAAATTCTTACATAGGATATCAAGGATATGGACCTGTTTATACCCAGTTTGGAATGGGATGGAAGTGAGTACACCTTGTACCTATACCAACGCTATGCCAGGATACTATGGAACGCACCCGACTGGTATGACATTCACGTCTACCAAATATTCTATGGAGTCAGGCGTCCTTTGGTACGAGACGTGGAGGATGGCGCTGAAGTGTACTTTGAGTACATCACCTACTGTCTTTATGTCCGAGACCCGAACCGCATCTATGTCGGATTGCACGGCTACGAAGGCACCATAGATGACTTTGAGAGGATATATACAGAAGTAGAGATCCTTGCTGAAGGGAGGGAGCTTATTGAAGCCGTAGCATAAGATGTCTTAGCCCTGTACATAGTGAAGAAGGAGTCCTTTCCTTGTATTTTGGCATCTGCAGATATGTACTTATATGAAGTAGAATAGTTTACCATGTCGCGTTTTGGAATGATGGGTGACATGAGTAACTAAGTAGCAAGAATGTATGTAAATGAAAAATGAGAGTAAGGAGCACCATTTTGTAATTACTCTCATTTTAATGAATGAATATATATATGTACGAAGTTTTATGATACACTCTTGTTGGAAATCTCGAGTTAAATACTTCCCTAAGAATTGCGTTTTTTCAGGATATGGACAACCACGGTCAGTCAAGTACTCCGCCCCCTCAAGAACCAACTGTGGCCGATATGTTTCGATTATTCCAGCAATTATTGGAATCCCATAATCAGCAGGCCAATGCAGCCCATGTTGCCAATACAACCATATTGGAACAAATGCAGAACTCCAAGAAAACAGAAGAGGGAACCCTAAAAGATTTTCGAGACCTTAAGCCACCTAAGTTCAAGGGAACTGAAAATGCAATAGAAGCGGGTCAATGGTTGAAAACCATTGAAGGCTTAATGAAGGCCGCAAAGCTCAAAACCGAAGAAATGGTGCCAGCAATCCGCATCCAGCTAGAAGATATCGCTGGATACTGGTGGAGTGCTGAGTACCCAGAAGATTCCGATGGAGTTATGACATGGGCAGAATTCAAGAAGAAGTTTGAAGAAAGATTCTATCCTAAATCAGCACGAATAGAGTTAGAGCGGCAATTCAACTATCTTAAACAAGGAAGACGCACCGTCGATGAATATGCTGTAGAGTTTTCAAGACTCAGTCGATTTGCTCCTAACATGATAGCCGACGAAGAAACAAAAATTTCTAGGTTCCTGGAAGGGCTCGGGACCCAATTGAAAAGCAGGGTCGCGTCCTACCGATGCCAGACCTTTTCTGAGGTAACAGAAGCTGCTCGAGACCAGGAGAGAATCCTGAAAGAGGAGCAACCTTTCCGGTCATCACAACCCAAGAGAACTTTTGAGGAAGGATCATCCTCTAATAAGAATCACTGGCAAGGACCACCTAAGCGTCCTCAGAATGGCAACTAGGACAAATTTCTTATCTGTGATTTCTGCCAGAAGCCAGGACATAAAAAGAGTGTATGTAGGAGAAGATTGGGGCTTTGTTTGAGATGTGGAGCAAATCATCCAATCAGTCAATGTCCTCAGCCGCCTGCGAATGGAGCAAGGACACAAGGTTTCACTCAAGGATACCGACCTCCAGTTCAGGGAAACCAACCTCGACCAATGATACAGGCACCAATAGCGCAAGCAGGAATGGCTTATGGAAATCAGCAAAGGCCGCCCTATGCCCCTCAGGCTTATCAGTTTCAACAAGCACAACGGGCAGCTCAAGCTCAAAATAATAACAAGAAAAGGAATAGGCAAGGGCAAGCATTCATAATGGGAACTGAAGATGCGAATATCCCTGGAGAAGTAGTTTCAGGTACTATTTTAGTTTCTTCATACCCAGCATCAGTATTATTTGATTCCGGGGCTACCCATTCATTTATAGCATCTTCTTTTATATCACAACGTGAAATAGAATCACAACCTCTGCCTAAATCACTGAAAGTACTCACCGGTAATGGAGTAGTAGAAGTCAGTCGAGTATGTCGTAGATGTCCTATTAAATTGGGTGGAGGAGCTTTTCGTACCCGATTGCTTGTCTTTCCAACAAGCAATTATGATATAATATTGGGTATGGATTGGCTAACTGCAACATTAGCCAATATAGACTGCGGTCAGGGGAAAATTTCATTCCAACTCCCTGACGGCGAGTCTTATGAATTTGCAAGAGACCAAAATGAGTTCAATGCAGAGGAGCTAGAGAAATTTGAATTACCAGTACTGCTGCAAGGAGTAGCAGAGCAATCATTTCCAAAGGTAGTAGAAGAATTCAAGGATGTGTTCCCAGAAGAACTACCAGGGCTACCCCCAGACAGAGCCGTGGAATTTTCTATAGATTTAATACCGGGGGCTGCACCCATAGCCAAGAAGATATACCCAATGAACAAAGAGGAGCTAGTTGAGTTAAATAAACAGATAAAGGAGTTATTGTCAAAAGGGTTTATTCAGCCTAGCGCTTCACCATGGGGTGCACCAGTATTATTTGTGAAAAAGAAAGATAGTACCCTACGCCTGGTGATTGACTATAGGGCTTTGAATGAGGTTACCATCAAGAATAAATATCCCTTACCTAGGATCGATCAACTGTTTGATCAGTTAGGAGAGGCAAGGGTATTTTCAAAAATTGATTTGAGATCCGGATATCATCAGGTAAAGGTGAAAAAGGAAGACATCCCAAAGACTGCATTTAGAACTCGGTATGGGCATTACGAATTCTTAGTTATGCCATTCGGGTTGACAAATGCACCCGCTATATTTATGGACCTGATGAATCGAATATTTTATCAATATCTGGATAAATTTGTGATTGTATTTATTGATGACATCCTTGTATACTCCAAAAGTGAAGAGGAGCATGAAAGACATTTGAGGATAGTATTGCAAACTCTGCGGGAAGAACAATTGTATGCTAAGCTTAGTAAATGTGAATTTTGGTTGGACCAAATACCATTTCTAGGACATATTGTCAGTGGAGAAGGCATCTCGGTAGATCCAAAGAAAGTAGAAGCAGTTAAGTCTTGGCCAACACCTAAGTCAGTAGCAGAAATCAGAAGCTTCTTAGGATTGGCTGGCTATTATCGGAGATTTGTAGAAAACTTTTCAAGAATTGCAGAACCTTTAACCCGTCTTACCCGGAAGGAAGAGAAATTTAATTGGACGGAGAAATGTCAAGCAGCATTTGACGAGCTGAAGAAAAGATTAATTACAGCTCCAATACTAGCATTACCCTCTGGTTCAGGTGGATATGAGATATATAGTGATGCATTAGGTAAGGGTTTATGATGTGTACTGATGCAGCACGGGAGAGTTATAGCCTATGCATCCCGACAATTAAAGACACATGAAAGGAATTACCCAACTCATGATCTCGAACTCGCAGCGGTAGTATTCGCACTCAAGTTATGGAGACACTATTTATATGGAGAAAGAATCAAAATATACACAGACCACAAGAGCTTAAAATATGTCTTCACACAAAAGGAGATTAATATGAGACAGAGAAGGTGGTTGGAGTTACTGAAGGATTTTGACATGGAGCTGACCTATCATCCGGGCAAGGCTAATAAGGTGGCTGATGCCTTAAGAAGAAGACCCGAAGCTTTCTTTATGAATACACCCAAAGAAATCCTTGAGGATTTAAGAAAAATGGGAATTGAAGTGATACGCCCACTAACCGAAGGAATATGGCAAAACTTGCAAGTACAGTCCTCCTTAATAGATAGAATTAAGGAAGCTCAACAGAATGATTCAAAACTTCAGAAAATCTGGAAACAAACAGAAGAGGGACTCCAGACCGGGATAAGGAAGCATCCGGACGGATCATTAAGATTCGGAGATCGATTATGTGTGCCCAGTGGAGATTTAAGAACAGAGGTTATGTCCGAAGCCCACAACTCACAATATTCCATTCATCCGGGCAGCACTAAAATGTACAAAGATTTGAGACAAACATTTTGGTGGCACGGGGTGAAGAGAGAAGTCGCCAGATTTGTATCAAGATGTCTTGTCTGTCAACAAGTAAAAGCGGAGCATCAAAGGACAGCAGGACTTCTCCAGCCGTTACCCATACCCGAATGGAAATGGGAGCACCTCACCATGGATTTCGTGACAGGATTGCCTAGGACCCAAAGGGGTAATAATGCTATTTGGGTCATTGTAGACAGACTTACCAAGTCCGCTCGTTTTCTGCCCTTTCGAGTTGGACAGTCAACGGAGGTCCTGGCCGAAATGTACATGAGACAGATTGTTAGCCAGCATGGAGTGCCAGTGAGTATAGTATCGGATAGAGATACCAGATTTACTTCACATTTCTGGAAAAGCTTGCAAGAAAGTCTTGGCACTAAATTGAAATTTAGCTCCGCCTACCATCCCCAAACAGACGGCCAGTCTGAAAGAACTATTCAGACCTTAGAAGACATGCTAAGAGCGTGTACTTTAGATTTTGGAGGAGCATGGGATGATCATCTACATTTGGTAGAATTTTCATATAACAACAGTTATCATGATAGTATCAAAATGGCTCCTTTTGAAGCACTATATGGTAGGAAGTGCAGATCGCCGGTATACTGGACCGACGTAGGAGAAAGACAATTGTTGGGGCCAGAATTAGTAACGCAAACTGTGGATATCATCAAAGCAATAAGAAGTCACCTGCAAGCAGCTCAGGACAGGCAGAAGATGTGGGCGGATAAGCACCGAAGAATATTGGAGTTTCAACCCGGAGAACATGTATTTCTGAAAATTTCACCAACTAAGGGAACCATCAGATTCGGGACCAGAGGAAAGCTAAGTCCCAGATATATTGGACCATTCGACATCCTGGAGAAAGTTGGGAATGTGTCATATCGACTCGCCTTGCCGCCAGCACTAGAAGGAGTTCACAATGTATTCCATGTTTCCCAGCTACGAAGATATGTGCCGGACACGAGCCATATACTCGATCATTCAGAAATCACCATCGGGCCTACACTCCGGATAGAACAGAGACCCGTTGGGATCTTGGATCGAAGAGATAAGATACTCCGCAATCGGGTCATTCCGTTAGTACGAGTTGCGTGGAGCAGGGATTCTCCTGGAGATTCAACTTGGGAGAAGGAAGAAGACATGCGGAAGCAATACCCGTATTTATTCCCTAAGACAGGTCAGTAACCATATTGCTAGTCTAATTATTTCAAATTCCGAGGACGGAATTTTTCTAAGGAGGGTAGACTTGTCACACTCAAAATATTATTATTATTATTATTATTATTATTTGTTATTGTCTTGTGTTAACTTATCTTGTGGATTAGATTTTTTTTTTGTTTTTGTTTTGTCATGTTGTGTCCCTACACCTTAACCCTAGCCCTAGCCTTAACCCTAACCCTAACCCTACACCCTACCCATAACCCTAGCCCTAGGGGGGGGTGCTAGGTGTCCCTACAAAGGGATGGGAGAGGGGACACCTCACCCCCTACACTCTCCTATATATATATATGTATACACACACACACTTCATGACCAAGAAAAAAAAAAAAAAAAAAAACCAAACAAACACACACACCCACACTACCCGACCCCCCCAAGCCTCCTGCTGCCGCTGCCGCTCCTGCCTTGCTGCTGCCGCCGCTGTGCTCGCCCGCCGCCGCCGCCAGCGCCGCTCGCCAGCCCCTCCGGCCACCTCCTCTCCACTTCCACCTCCTCCTCAACTTCATCTTCCTCCTCTTCCACTTCCAAATCCAAAGAAAACCTAGGTAAAAATTCTAAATCCCTATTTCTTCTTCCCCAATCTCTATTTTTCTTCTCTAACTTAAACCTAGGTTAGAGTTGCTAACAAAACTCTCTTGTTGTGGGGTTTAATTTAGGAGTTGTGGAAGAAAAGTCTAGGTCATCTCCAACCCAAGGCAAGTCCTCCTTCTCTCTTCACTCCTTTAATCAATTTCCTCTCAAAAATTTCTTTTAGGAATTATTGTGTTCTTTGGGATTAATATTGTTATTATTAATTCTGGAATTTATAGAAATAAATGACAAAGTTTGTCATTTTAGAAATTAATTGGATTTATGAGTATAAAAATGTGTAGGACTCTATTTATGGATACTTGGTATAATTATTGTTGTGTATTCATATAAATTTGGCTTAATATGTGCAATCAAAGAATTATGACTTGTAAAATCATAGGTATCGGTACAACGTAGAAATTCAACCTAGATTATCATAAGAAAACCAAGTTACATATTGGACGTGTAAAAAGTTTTACTTCCTTTTTTTGCAATATCCTGCTGACTCAACCCAAGCATCTAATATTACGTAGTTGATACAAATTCGTATACACAAAATTGTCATGGACACCTATAAGTCTTAACGTACTTTAGGGTTACTACCCATATACTCAAGGGGGAAACCCATACGCATGATTTGTTTTAACATGGCATGTGTAAATGAGAGTTAATTTTAGTTTTAGTATATCTTTTTTTTTTATTATTCTGTCCATAAGTAGAGTTGTGCTAAATTAACCCGTTCCAGCTTGATTAATTAGTTAGAATGTGTGTTTATAGGTACCCATATGTTATGGTAACCCTGCATCTATGATTATTCAAAATTTAACCCTTTTCCATCATTAAGAAGTCAACTTCGATAATGGCTAGTATAAGTTAGCGTTGAAACCTTAGATCAAGTCTAGCCAAGGCCTCTAGTAATATAAACTTTCATAGCATGCATTATCATGTGAGAGATTCATACTTTATTATTATTGAGTACTGACAATTTTATTTCTTAAATGACTAGCTTATCATAAAGCAACTGTCGAACAATAAATTTAAATGCATGATTACTTGCTTGCTTGCTAAAGGAAAAAGGTAAAAATTGTTTGCTTGCTTGCCAAGGTAAAGGTTCCTTTAATTAAGTATACACATTATACAACTGCGTGGTTCCGGTGTTGAGAGTTGCTCCACCGAAGGGGTCGGCGTACCCGGATATTAAATGCGTGGTTCCGGTGTTGAGGGTTGCTCCACCGAAGGGGTCGGCGAGCCCATATATCTCTTTATATCATGTTTTGTAAATTGTCGGAGCTCCTAAATACAAAGGAGACTCTGCCGAAATTTTTGAAAAATTTAGGAGATAGACAAATTTCTGATTTTCGAAAATTTTAGAATCATTGGGTGGGGAGGACAACTGAATATCCCTAGATATCCCGTAACATAATAACCATAAAAAGGCTGATCAGCAATTCCTGAATATCCTGATGAGTACTTCTATATAAGTACTAGCCCAAGAGAGGCTCCTGTCCTGCTACTTCTATTCCGACAGTAACATCGAATAGATTGGTTTTAGCCCAAGGGAGGCTCCGAAATCACAGCCTGATCCCAGGTTAACGGGATTGTTCACGGGAATTATTTAGGGAATTAATTCAGAGTACTGTTCTCAAAATTGCATTGCATTTAGTCTACTAAATTTCATCTTACTCCAGCAAATAATTCCACCTATCAAAGGTAGGTAGTTTCTTGATTGCTCAAGGGAAGCAAAATCCTACTGAGAGCTCAAGGGAAGCTCAGAATATCTTACAATCTATGGAGTAGGATGTCATTTACATTTCCTTAATTTTTGTGAAGTAAACACATATAATAGTGCTAGTTGGCATATTTCTTTCTTTTGAAGAACTGCATCTTTCTTTTGCATACTTTACCGTCCTTGACCGAGGACTTGCTTGTCGTTTTCTAAAACGACCTAGTATTGTTCACTAGGTGAAGAAGAGGACGTCTCCGCTGAAGTAACGCCGCAGTACGACGAGGAATAATCGTCTGGACAACTTGCTAGTTATTTCTTTTGTAATAAGTTTGTAGAAGTATTGTGATGAAGTCCTGTATAACAATCTCCATATGTATAATAAGTTGTAATCTCTGGCATTTTCCATTTTTGCTGATGTTTACGGGCGACAATCGCGGACTTTCGGCGCGTAGCCTGGGGATGTGTATGACGTCACCATTCCATTTGGGAAGTGGGACGTGACACGTACCTCATATGGTGTAGCTGGCCTAGTCCGTCTCCGTATTTCGGTACTGGGGCGTGACAAGGTTTTAGTGGTGGCCCATGCAGGTCTGATTTTCAGACTTGTGGGGTATTGCGAATTATTAGGAGTCTCAATCAAAACTTGTTTCCCTTGAAATTCTGTTTCGAATTCTCTGTCCTTGCCTTGATCTCTAACCTGACTTGCATCCTCGAAATCTTCCTCGTCCGGACTTGATAATCTTATATTCTTCTCTATAGGGGTGCTTAATTCTCAGTAGCGGGTGAGGCCCATGAGGAAGAGCAGCAAGAGCATGGCTTGACTGGGCAGCAACAGGGGAGAGAACCTTCTCCAGTGCAGACACGAGCAGAAATGGAACCAGAGGCAGTGCAGCCGCAGGTTATTGAAACTCCTGCAGCACCAGCAGCGACGGTAGTACCAGACACCGTAGCACTCCTGGAGATCATCCGGGGGTTTCTTGTCACTAACCAACAGCAACAGACTCGGCAGCAGGAGCAGAACGTGTTGCTGAACCAAGGGATTCAGTTAGCTCTTGAGAGGAGTGCCGGGGTTGACTCGGGAGCATCAGGAAGGTTCCGTCGCTTGAACCCGAGGTATTTTGATGGCACGGAGGATGCCATCACTGCGGATGCATGGATTCAAGACATCGAAGCCATTCTTGTGGCAACCAAGGTTCCAGATGATGAGAAGGTTGATCAGGTCAAACTGGTACTTCAGGATCTTGCCCGCGACTGGTGGGCATCAGAAGAAGTTTGTATAAGACGTCCTGTTCGTTGGACCACCTTCAGTGACAGATTCAAGGCCAAGTATTTTGGCATAGTAGCTCGATATGAGCTCCAGCAGAAGTTCATCAGTCTCAAGCAAGCAGGCAAGACCGTAGATGGGTATACAGCAGAGTTCTGCAGATTGTGCCATTTCGCACCAGCAATGGTGGCAACGGAGCCAGAGAAAGCTATGAGGTTCCAGCAGGGACTTCATTTGGAACTACTACAGCTTGTGGAGGGACACGACTACCAGACGTTTGACGCTGTCTTGACGGCAGCCCGGAGGCACGAGCTTACCCAGCAGAGGTTGGCATCGAGGGCAGGAGGTCAGAAGAGATCTCATTCCCAGGTTGGAGGAGGAGCAATGCAGCGAACATCGGCACCAGCACCCGGTGTACGTATTCATGATGCGGGAGCGCCGCGGAGGACGGCCGTGTCAACTAATACAGCGCCAGTTCGGCATCAGCAGCCGAGGAACCAGCAACAGCGTCAGGGAGCACCCCAGGGCTGTACATTCTGTAGGAAGGCAGGGCACACGAGGGAGGTGTATCGGTCAGCGAATGGCTTATGCTTGAGGTGTGGTAGTTCAGACCACCGTATCTCCACTTGTCCTATGATGCAGAGGCCAGGAGGGCCAGCTCAGCAGTTTCCAGCATTGCCAGCTCCGGTGGCAACCCCGAGGGGAGGGCCAGTATTAGCAGTAAGGTCCCTAGCCCAGCGTCTACCAATGCAGGCTCAGATGTTTCGCCAGGCACATGAAGCCGAAGGCCCTCAGAGGCAGCAACAGCATGGTTGAGGAAGGCCGCAACAAGGGACTCCGCGGGGCCAGGCTCTCACCTTGACCTTGGGAGAGGCTCTAGCGTCTAGTGACGTGGTGGCAGGTAAAATTCTCGTCACCTCATTACCCGTTGTAGGATTATTTGATTCAGGCGCTACTCATTCATTCATCTCTGCACAATATGCTACACGGATTGGATTAGAGTTTGAGGCATTGCCGGAGAGGATGGATATACTCACCGGCAATGGGCTCGTAGAAGTTATCAGAGTGCGCTTTTCATGTCCGGTAGAGGTGTGTGGGCATTTACTGCCCGCATCATTGATTGAATTCCCTATGGAGAATTTTGATGTCGTTCTTGGCATGGACTGGTTGAGAGACAGTCATGCGACAATTAATTGTAGAGGTGGTAGGGTCATATTCAGCGTTCCTGGGATGGAGCAGTTCATCTTTACTCGAACCTTGAAGAATCAGGCCGGAGGCATCATTTCAGCAGCAGTGTCAGAGCCAGGACAGATTCCGAGAGTGGTCGAAGATTTTCTCGACGTCTTCCCTAATGAGCTCCCAGGGATACCCCCAGTCAAAGAGGTAGAATTTAGCATTGAGTTGAACCCTGGATCGAGGCCTATTGCAGACAGAGTTTACAGAATGTCGCCGTCAGAACAGGATAAGTTGTATCAACATGAGGAAGAGTTGAAGTCTAAGGGATTCATCCGAGACAGTAAATCGCCCTGGGCCGCGCCAGTGATTCTAGTTCCCAAGAAGGATGGGTCGACGAGGATGTGCATCGACTACCGCAAGCTGAATACAGTAACAGTGAAGAATAAGTACCCGCTACCAAGGATTGATGACCTGTTTGACCAGTTGAGCAAGGCCAGCGTCTTTTCCAAGATCGATCTTCGGTCGGGATACTATCAAGTAAGAGTCCGGAAGCAAGACATACCGAAGACAACATTCAGATCTAGATACGGGCATTATGAGTTTTTAGTAATGCCCTTTGGACTAACCAACGCCCCCGCAGTATTCATGGATTTAATGAACTGCATCTTTCTGTCGTACTTGGATAAATTTGTGGTGGTGTTCATAGATGACATTCTTGTCTATTCCAGCAGTGAAGAGGAGCATGAGAAATATCTTAGGGCTGTCTTGTAGACATTGAGGGAGCATCAACTTTATGCGAAGCTCGACAAGTGTGAATTCTGGTTAGATCACATTTCGTTCCTGGGGCATGTAATTTCTGGGGCAGGAGTGTCAGTGGATCCGAAGAAGATTGAGGCCGTGGAGCATTGGCCAGTCCCGAGAACGGTTGCAGAAGTGCAAAGTTTCTTGGGATTAGCTGGTTACTACAGAAGGTTCGTGGCGGACTTTGCCAAGATCTCTGCGCCCTTAACGCGTTTAACGCACAAGGACATAGAGTTTGTTTGGTCAGCTAGCTGTCAGGCATCATTTGAAGAATTGAAGAAGAGGTTGATCTCAGCCCCGATCTTGACGCTTCCGGTAGGAGCAGGAGGCTTTACAGTATATTGTGACGCATCTGGGAAGGGTCTTGGATGTGTATTGATGCAGCACGGAAAGGTGATAGCATATGCGTCTCGGCAGCTTCGAGACCATGAGAAGAATTACCCGACTCACGATTTGGAGTTAGCAGCTGTGGTGTTTTCACTCAAGTTGTGGAGGCATTATTTGTACGGGGATCGGGTAGAGATATATACTGATCATAAGAGTTTGAAATACGTATTCACGCAACGAGATTTGAATATGAGGCAAAGAAGATGGTTAGAACTGCTGAAGGATTTTGATTTAGATCTTCAGTATCATCCAGGCAAGGCGAATATAGTTGCAGATGCACTGAGTAGAAGAAATAGTGCCTTTATCCTGACCTCGCAGAAGCATATTTTAGAAGACCTTCAGAGTATGGGAATCGAAGTAGTTTTGCCAGGGGATATAGGAAGAATGACCAGTATGCAGATTCAGTCAACCTTAGTAGAGAGGATAAGGGCAGCACAAGCAGGAGATCCACAGATTCAGAAGTTGCGGTCGGAGTGTGAATCAGGCCATAGGAAGGAGTTAGTAATTCATGAAGATGGTACGCTCAGGTTTGGAAACAGACTCTGTGTACCGAGTGGGGACCTTCGGCAAGAAGTTATGTCCGAAGCTCATAGTTCTATTTACTCCATTCATCCAGGAGGAACGAAGATGTATCGAGATATCAGGCAGTTCTTTTGGTGGAATGGCATGAAAAGAGAGATAGCGAGATTTGTATCCAAGTGTCTGGTATGTCAGCAGGTGAAAGCCGAGCAGCAGAGACCAGCAGGATTGCTACAGCCGCTTCCTATCCCAGAATGGAAATGGGAGCACATCACGATGGATTTTGTGACCGATTTACCTAGATCCCCGGCTGGCAAGAATGCAGTCTGGGTAATAGTAGATCGACTCACGAAGGTCGCTCGTTTCCTTCCCTTCCGAGTTGGACAGACTACTGAGCAGTTAGCAGAAATATACATGAAGCAGATAGTAAGGCAGCATGGTGTTCCAGTTAGTATAGTATCAGATCGGGATACGCGGTTTACTTCCCATTTTTGGTGGAGCTTACACCAAAGTTTGGGAACCAAGTTAAGATTCAGTACTGCTTATCATCCACAAACCGACGGGCAATCAGAAAGAACCATTCAGACGTTAGAAGATATGCTACGGGCGTGTACCTTGGATTTTGGCGGATCTTGGGAGGATCACCTTCATCTAGTGGAGTTCTCCTATAACAACAGCTATCAGGCTAGCATTCAGATGGCTCCGTTCGAAGCATTGTACGGAAGGAAGTGCAGGTCCCCTTTGGCATGGGATGACGTCGGAGAACGAAAGTTGTTGGGACCAGAGATGATCACACAGACTGTGGAGATAGTTAAGTTGGTCAGAGAGCGCCTTCGAGTTGCGCAGGACCGACATCGTCATTGGGCAGATCAGCATCGTAGGCCTCTAGAGTTCAGAGTTGGCGACCAAGTGTTTCTGCGGATTTCGCCAACTCGGGGTATCATTAGATTTGGAACCCGAGGAAAGCTTAGTCCAAGATACGTTGGTCCTTTTAAGATTCTCGCTCGGGTAGGTGATGTGGCTTATCGATTTGCCCTTTCGCCTTCGTTAACTGGCATACATGATGTGTTTCATGTGTCCCAGTTACGTGGGTATGTCCCGGATCCGAGTCATGTCCTCGATCATTCTGAGTTAGTCGTTGGTACCGACCTAACTTACGAGGAACAACCCGTATCTATTTTAGACCGGCGAGAGAAGGTACTCAAGAATCGGACGATCAGCCTTGTCCGTGTTTCTTGGAACCATCACTCTCCGGGAGAGTCAACCTGGGAGCGCGAGGACGAGATCAGATCTCGGTATCCGTATTTGTTTGACTGATAAGGTATATTTTTGTACCTTATTGACACGATTCCATGCTTATCTGTACCTGCTTGTTTTGTACTTTGTGATGTATGATAATAACTGCGATGATAGTTAACTTATATGATTGTGCCTTGCTTGCCCTGATTTCACTATCCTGTCTTGGCTGGAATTCCGAGGACGGAATTTTTCTAAGAAGGGTAGAGATGTCACTCCCCGATCCTGGAATACGTATTTTAATACGTAAACCGATAAATTGTATTTACTTTGTATTTATACGATATTTATATGCTGTATTTCTTCATGTATTTCCCAAAGAATATTCGATAAAATATTATTTCGTAATTTATTTTCTGCATTTGGGCCTACAGTTTTGGCTCATTTGGGTAACCTATTCTTGGTTCACCTTAGTTCATCATGAACCCATGGGTTCAAGATTCTATATAATAACTCAACTCATTCTCTCTCCTCTCATTTATTTTCTCTCATTTACTTTCCTCCACCAACCAAGGCAAGTACCAACTTGCTCAAGAGATGGATCCATAAATGTTGTTGATATTTTCTTACAAAATTATTTGTCAAATATGTTCTTCTCCTTATTATATACTAGTTTAGAACTTGAAGTTTTACATTTTGAAGCTTTAATCTTTGTAGATCTAGGTTTTAACCATTTTTAGATTTTCTTGGTTTTGATCTAGCAAACTTCATTATTTTTAAGTTTTGATGGTTCCATGTTGTAGAGAATTTTGTTCTACCCCATTTTGACCTAAGGAAGTTCCAATTTGGGCTCCGTTTGAAGTTTTTGTGTAGTTTGGAAGCCATGGTTGCTTGGCTCCTCTTCTCGGACAAGTGGAGAAGAAGAGCAGTACTTGACCGCATGAATCTTCATGCGGCAAGCCTCTGGCCGCATGGCCTTTCCAGCCACATGAGACTCGTTCGAGCTCAGCCGCATGGAAAGTCCTTCCTAGCCGCATAAGACTTGCTTGAGTACTTGACCGCATGAATCCTCATGCGGCAAGTAATTCAGCCGCATAGCCTTGTTCAGACTCAGCCGCATGAGCCCCTGTCGCATGGACTTCACGCGGCAGCCTTCGAGCCACATGAGTTCTTTTGTACCCAGCCGCGTATGCGCTACTGTTTTTGGGCCGCATATGTATCGCCCATGCTCAGCCGCATAAGGCTTCGTCTGATCCTAGCCGCATATGCTGTTGAACCCCGGCCGCCTGGCGATTGCTCCCTTCGCAGTCGCATACGCTGACACCCCTTCGTCCGCATGAACCCGACCTTCCAGCCGCATGCGTCTTGGGGCTCTCTGAGCCGCATGAGCGTGTAGTCCCAGCCGCATGAACCAATATTGACCCGGCCGCATGGACTCACTCCCCTTGAGCCGCATGGACTTTTGTGCCCTATCTTATTACCTTCTTATTATTATTTATTATATATATATTATATGCCCATTTTATATCCTTACGCCTTTTGTCCCGAGCATGATATGAGCACTAATGTGACCCCGGAGAACAAAGTGTTCCTACCTGATACATGTACCTGAATGTCCCAGTTCTTGTTCATGCTCGACAAAAGACTCGTAACTCCACGTGGCGTATTTGCAATGATGCATTACACTAAGGAGGGTAGAACATGTTGACATACTGATTGACATGGATCCTCTTTGGGGTACTCGTACTAAAGTACGACTTTAGGAGGATAATCATACAGGCCACAGCATGTGAGTCCAAGATTTCACCTAGGGTTAAACTAGGCAACTAAATATACTAGATGCATGGGGAGGGCAAAATCCCGAGATCGTGTTACACCAGCCGCCTTGAGATATTGTCTCGACGCGCCGGCTGGTCTCCACGGATACTGTGTCATCTGCAACGAGTGGATGACTGTATCCGATTAATTCCTGCTACCTATTATATGTTTTAGCAAAGTGGCCTTGCGAGGGACCTGTGCTCAATCATACCTGTCTATGCGAACCCCTGGGTTGGCTAGCCTTGCTGGAAAGATACGATCTGAGGATTTCTAAATAACATGATACGAGGATAACCTCGTCCCACTAGAAACTCGTAGACTTGATTGGCCGTGAAAACGACTTGCTTGTATCCTATTACCTTCCGCGAGTAACTGAGGGAAGCGGACTGTCATGGTACGCGATCCAACCCATGTTCTTGTTTGATTGTTGGGTTGGTTATCGTACTATGACAGGCTGTGGACCGACGTTATAAACGGAAGACTTATTCTGGTTGTGAAGTGCTACTTCTGTGAATGACTGAGGAATATGGTCTATCATGGTACATGATCCAACCCATGTTCTTGTTTGATTGTTGGGTTGGTTATTGTGCTGCGATAGGCTATCGACCGAAGTCACGATCAGGAGATTTTATTGTTTATATCTTTTAACTTATGTGAAAGTTATAGAGTACGACACGTCCCGACTCCATGCGGCACCTTTTGTCCTTGTTTGGTTGTAAGGGTGCCATATGGGTTCGAGGATGTTGCGCTACCCTATAATAGTAGCATAAGTATTACTCTTATCAATCATTCTATTTAACTGGGTTTTTAATCTTAACTCTTGTGCCCCTTTGGCGGTACTTGCTATTCGGGGCTGACCCTGCTGGTTTTGTTTGGCCAGATCCCGTAGCAGAGCCTGAGGACACGATCTTCCTCCCTGACATCCATGGTGCATACTAGGAGCATGGCAGTTCGGGGACTCGAGTGGGTTTCTTCTCCACCACTCCTGCTTATACTTTTGCGGCGTTTAGCCACCGGCATCTGTTAGCCGGATTACTTGATATTTTGTGTCAGTACATAATTGTAATTAAACAGACTGTAGCTGTGTATAATTTTGTACTCCTGACTCTCTGAGATAGCTAAATTATAAAGCTAGTCTCTCATGATCATTTTGATGAAGCGTCAGGGACGCCTTACTGCTTTATCTTTAATGTTCATTTAATTGCTGATTTGACTTGATTGATTGAGACATAGAACTCTGTGGGACCATAGGAGACTTGATTGTAGCATGTACCCCCTAGTCTCTCGACAGCCACGATCGCCATATGACGTTACGTACCTCATATGGTGTAGCTGGCCTAGTCCGTCTCCGTATTTCGGTACTGGGGCGTGACAATTTATCTCCGATATCTACACATTATTTTCATGACAATTATACCCTTAAGCCAATTTTCAAATAGACCACTTAAGTTTAGCTTAATTATTTAGATAGCCAAACATAATTAATTTTACATGTGTGGTCCCTATTATTGAATAATTCCAACATGTAGGATAGCAAGGTGAAAATATATAAAATTTTAGTTGCTAATTATATTAATTCAGGGTAGTAACTTACTAATTTTAATAGTTTATAGTAGCAAGTTACAAACTTGAATTTTTTTTTTTGGGTATTTAGTTGTGATTAAAAAAAATTTAATTGAAAAACGCAATAAAAAGTCGCAATCGTCCCTAGTTTCTATTTTATTTATATATTTTTGCACCTTTTGAAAGCACTAACAATTTTGCCTTCAAAATTGTTTTTGTTTCTCCTTCTAGAAGCACAAACAATATCAAATCATATAATATTAGATTTTTTTTTCATAGAACCATTGGAGTGGCATATGAAATTATCCTTATGCTCTCACGTGGGTGCACATAATTTACGTTCATGTGCGCATGTGTTCGGACTAAGAACTCGGTCGTGCATGTCCTTACGGATACATGCACTCGTCTACGTCATAAAATGTGCGTGAGCATGTGTATACCTAGAAGATATATACCATAATACTGAACTCAAGTGACTCTTGTGGTCAACGAGGAGAGGAGAGGTATAGCCTCCATGTCTAGGCAGATGGTCTCGAGATCGAATCACGGGGATGTATGAGTGCGTAAAAATTGAGACAATGGGCTCAAAAGGCACGCAATATAATGTGCACAAAGTCTTATATGTTACACCGGACGTCGCAAAAGTTATACCATAATACTTTAACATAAAAAAAAACTATTACAACACATGCATAAGCTACAAATTAAAACTTAGTTTTGTGTAGCAAGTATAGCCAATTTATTGAAACAAGGGGATGTTAATTGTAGCTGATAAACTGACCCGAATTACATGGTTTGAATTAAAAAAGTAAATTTGAAACCCTTAACAGTTAGAGTTTGGATATTGTAAACCTCGTATTCCCAATTATGGTATTTACTCTAATACTCTAATACAATTGCATATTTTATACATGTTTTCTTGTACTTGTAGCTAACAATGTTTTAGTTTAACCAAAGTGATTTTGTAGAGTTTCAATTGTATCTCTCGAGTATCATACGAGAGTTTTTCTCCCGTATGATACACGGAGGTAATTTAATCGGATTAATAATTATAAGTAACATTAACTGTTTCATGGATAAATAATTTATAACCCATCTATAAACTACCTTGGACTTGTAGAGATCCATGGTGATGCCATACACCATGGTTAGGATTTGCACTTAGATCGATGACCCTAATAGCCAGTAAAATTGATCCAGAAAGTCGGAATACCGTTGATATGTCGCTGGAATTCCAATTGCCTCAGATACTTTCAATCAACAATGTTGATTTGATATGTAAGCTTGTGATTGGATGTTGACTTGTCTTGTTAGTCCAATATTTGATTTAGGGGCACTTTTAGTTGTGTGAAAATAGATGTGATATTGGGTTATTTATAAATACCCCCATAGGGTTGTACACATTTTTTTAAATGTCTTTGTTATTTTAAAATCAAAGAATATTTTTCTGGGTGCTTAATTTTTTACTCACTTTTTTCTGTGCATCAGGAGAGTACAACTAATTAACTCTATAAATCAGGGGGGTGTTCTTTATTTTTAAAACAACGAAAACAGTTATCAAAATGGGTACAAACTATAGGGGGTACAACTAATTAACTCTGTGATAGTATGAAAGTGTAAAGAATCTGAGAGGGCGGATATCGATCGTTGGGTTCAACATGAAAGTCTGTAAATAAGTCATGATTACACTCTAGTTGTTGTGTTCTCTTTTCCATATGAAAAACGACAAAGATTGTTTTTTTTCTTCCAATCCGACTATATACATGATTGTACAAAATGATAACATTCCTTGACAATAAATGTAGTGTTATTAGAGCATCCACGGTAGGAGATCAGTTTCAAGTACTACATTTTTACTTTAGTCAAAATTTGTAGCACTTAAAGACTACAGTGGTCACTTGTCCATTCTTGAAAATTTATAGAAAGCTAAAGGACACTCTATATTTGGATTATGTCCTACCTCCTCTATATTAATTATTCGGTCCACAAAAGTTAACAATTCTTACCAACACAGGGAAGGAGAATAAAGAGGAAAGAGAGTGAGAAATTTTTTTACCACACGGAAGGAAAATAAAGAGTAGGTTAATTTGGAGTATTTGTTTGGAGTGTACAATTGTGTGATAATATCAAGGAGACACTAAAAAAATAATAATTTACACAATTTTCAATAATTTGGAGTATGAGTTTGGAGTGTCTCCACTGTAGATGCTCTTAGAGCATCCATAAATGGGGACACTCCATACCATACTTTAAATATGTTAAAAATCGTGTAAATTTTTTTTAGTGTCTCATTTATATTGACACACAATGATACACTCCAAAATCATAATCCAAATTAACCTCTCCCTTTTTCTCCCTCATTCATTTTTATTTTTCCTTCACTTTTTCCTCTTGGTAGGTCCAATTGGATTATTGTTTACGAGCTATGATCCGTTCTAAATTTGGAGAGCCTCTTGACTTTCTAGTAATTTTTAATTACGAACAAGAACTCACTGAACCTTCAAAGTGCTACAAAATTTGACTAAAATAAAAATAGGCTAAATTACAACTTGATACCTTGAACTATTTCAGTTTTTCAACTTAATACCCTAAACTTTGATATGTGTTAACTTAGTATTATGAATTTTTTTGTTGACAAAATTGTCCCTCTCCTCCACAAAAAAACACACACACCAAACACCCCCCTCCTGCCACCCGTCGACGACCTCCCCCCCTCCTCCGGCCGGCGATACCCCCGCCCCCACCCTGCGTTGTGGGTTGCCCCTGAGCCGTCTCGGGCAGCGGGGTTGTCGGAGGGGGTAGCCGCGCGAGGCGGCGTGGCACGCTGCAGGAGGTGGGCGGGAAATGGCGCGGGTGGGGGAACAGCCGGAGGCGGGGGCACGAGACTGTGGGGCGGGGGGTGCCGCACGGGGCGGCAGGGTGCGGGGGCGCGAGTCGTGGCGTGGGGTTCGCCGGGGGATGCGGGTGCGGATTGGGGGGGTGCAGTCGCGGAGGGTTAGGACGGTCGAAGAGGGGTGCTGTCGGAGAAGGAGGGGGGAGAGGATGTTGTGGGTTAGGAAGGGGAGGGTATTTTTGTCTTTTTTAAAAAAAATTTAAGTATCAGCCTAATTGCTAATTGCTACCCTCAACTATCACACTTTTTCAAGTTGATACCCTAAACTTTTTTTTGTAACAACTTGATACCCGGATATTATTTTGGACAAAAATGCCCCTACCCCTAACCCTCCTTCCCCCCTGCTCGCTTGCCCCCCCCCCTGCTAGCTCCGGCCGCCTACCCGCCTGCTGGCTCCCCTCCCCGCTGGCTTCAGGCCGTCCCCACCCCCCCCCCCCCTCTCGCTCCGGCCGCCCGTCCGCTCCCGTCTCTCCCCTAGGGCGTGGTAGCGCGGGAGGAGGGGGGCTAGGGAGGGGGGTGCGGGGCGGGAGGCGGGGCAGGGGGTGGCCCGAAAGCGAGGAGGGGGGGGGGGAGGTTGGCCGGAAGCGAGGAGGGGGGGGGTCGGCCGGAGCTAGCAGGGGGGGGGGATGGCCGGAGTGGGGGAGGGGGTGGAGGGAGGGAAGGGATAAGGGCATTTTGGGGTTTTTTAAAATGTTAGGTATTAAGTTGAAAAAAAATATAGTTGAGGTATCAATCTGTTACGAAAAAAAGTTTAGGGTATCAACTTGAAAAAGTGTGATAGTTGAGGGTAGCAATTAGCAATTAAGCCTATTATTTATTATATAGTTGAGGCTATTAAGTTAGAAAGTATCAAAGTTGAGGGTACCAAGTTAAAACATTTTGGATAATTGAGAGAATCAAGTTGTAATTTAGTCCTAAAAATATAGTATTTTAAACCACTTCTACTGTGGATGCTATTGTATTGACCTATTTAGCACACGGGTTTAAATAGAACACCTGGCTCGGACAAAGGGGGGCGGCCTTATCTTAAAAATCCCGCGAAAAGAACACGGGAGACAGAGGCGGCGCGGGCCGAGAGCGAGCATGGATCCGGCCGGACTCCGAGCCCTAACCCTCCGCTGCTCGCCGGTAGCCGCCCATTTCCTCCCTCGTCTCCCCGCCCCTCCGGTCCTGCTACCGGAACTAAGGAGCAGGAGCCGATCGTGGCTCTCCAGAAACCCTAACAAAGCCTCTACGCGATTGCTCAGCTCCGCCTCCTGCTCTCGTAAGCATCCGTCCATCTCTCTTTCTCTCTCTCTCTCTCTCTCTCTCTCTCTCTCTCTCTCTCTCTCTCTTCTTCTTCTTCTTCTTCTTCTTGATTTGGATCGAATCTATTGCTGCTTCGTTTGATAGATTTCAACGCAGGCTTGTTTCTAAGAGCGCGCAGTTGTTAATAGGAAGAAAAGCACAGGACTCTGCGAAAATCAATGCCACGTGGCGTACACAACCACTTGAAAATTGTATAGATTGTATAGTTCCGTAGACTTAGAGGTTTGAAATTAGCTCTGGTACCATGCTGAAAGTAACTAAAAATTAGGCATATTGAAGGGGAGACATTATATGTAATTTATATAAGGAAAAAAAGAGAGTTAGAAAGTAACTAAAAATTAGGCATAATATGGTTAAAGAGAATTGAAGTCAAGACCTCCAAGTTAAAACCCCATTCATTTACAAACTGGACTCACTTTTTTTTTTGGCGAGGTATGGGCTAGAAACAAAACCTTCTCATTAAACGATACCAGCCCCAACTGCTAGACCACCCTGATCACTCAACTAGGCAACCACTCAATTATGAATTTTTTTTCATAGATAATTAAGCAATACTAGGACAAAGAAGAATACATAGTACAACAACAAAGACTTTTCCCATATTTATGGGGTCGACTGTCTGAATCCTCTTTGTCCATTTGGCTCTGTAAGGGCCATGCACTTGGTAACACCTTCAACAAGATCAATATCTTTCTTTAACACTTCAACCATGTTCTTCTAGGCCCGCCTCTAGTCCTAACGCCTCTATTAACTACTATATTATCGCTCATATTTACGAGAGCATCTATTGGTCTGCGAAAGAAGACTATATAGTGTAAGTTGAAAACTCCCCCGGGGGCATGGCCTAGGGTGGGTCCGCCCATTCAGGTTGGCCTGGCAAGGTTATGGGAAATTGAGGAAGGATAAGTCCCTTTAGTCAACAATGTGAGAACAGGGTGGGTTGGTCCTGCCATGCTTTCTAGAAGTTGGAAACATGTAACACAATTATATTTGCAGCTTCAATTGTTTGCTGTACCAATGGTCTACACGGATCGCTGCAACATTCTCGTGTTGGATACTGTTTCAGAGGGAATGGTGGGGAACTAGGCTGCAGACATGGGCACGGTTTCATATGTGGACACTGTGCGGATACGGAATACACCAACTTTAAAAACAATTAGGATACAAGTACACATGGATATGGTAATATATACAAATGAATTCTTATTTCTCACCTATATTAATATTATTTATACCTATACTTATGCATGTTTTTTATAGTAATTAGTTCCAAATAGTTCTAGAAAGGATCTACTTCCAAAAGACATGTTACTTTATAATATCTCATCCCTACGAAAGTGGACCATATTTGACAAGAGTGTCGAGAAAGTGTCCAATAGACATGGATACAGACATGAATACGGTCATTTGGAGGAGTTTCTGTGCAACATAGGTTGGCATAGAAATTTACGATTCCTTTGTTGCGCCATTATATTCCTCAACCACTTGGTATCTCATTTTAAACTTACTAGGCTAATGGTGAATTGGTAATGCATCTAAACAAGGTTCTTTTATGTTGTAGCACCAAGAATTTCATCTCCCGTCTTTTTTGGTGTCTGATTTTGTCTTTGTAGACGGTAAACGTTTTTAGTTAGTTTCAATTAAGGTTCATCACTTCAAGTACTAAGCACCATTTGTCGATGAAGAGTATACCTTTTGTGCTTCCTCCCTGGGCCAGGTCTTCATTATGCTAATACTCAATATCTGTAATTCTACATTCAAAGATTAAATCAACCATCTCAAATGTTCCTTCTTTTGGCAGTTGAAAAAAGTGATGCAGACACCCTCTATAATGGGATTGCTAGAGCTGGCAGTGAGGTTTCATGCGACAAACTTCTTCAAGTTGTTTTAGTTTCTCCACAGGTAATTGGGCCATATAACATTGACCATGCAAATCAATTCTTATTCCAGAGTATGGCTGTCAATGTACAAAACCAGCCTACAACCCACTTCAACAACAACAATAACAAAGTCTTCATCCCAAAATTTGGATTGGCTGTTTGAATCCTCTTCTTTAATTCGGCTCTGTTAAGGGCCATGGCCTGTGTAGCACTAACAGCCTAAAACCCACTTGGGAATTATAATTTTGTGCTCACTGTTTCAAGTAGGTCATTCTCAAGAGGGGATTATTCTTATTCTCTACAGTCCTACACCAAGAGTGTTCCTTGTCAGTGATATAAAGCTGCACCTTAGTCGCACCAAGGTGCAATTGGTGCATGTTTGTGGCTGGGGGCAAAAATTTGACTAGAATTTCCTGGAGGCAATGAGTGGATATGAGGTGCTGTTTTGCCTGTTTGTGCTCGCAATATCAAGTTTGTAGGGCAACTTTATTGAGAAAAAGTAACCATGATACAGTAACTCAAATCCAAGACCTCGTACATCCCAGCCTCTATGAAAGAAAGCTATGTTGTTTTGGTATTGAGATAGTTAGCCATGCTAAGTTGTAAACTAAAGTTATGTTTTGAAACCAAAATGACAAAACCACAATGTCAAGTGCTGCTTCAATTATTAATGCGTATTTTTTTTCAGAAAGTGGTTGAGATTCAGTACAACCAACAAATATTCTAGTGAGTTCCACCGAGTACTTGGAAACGAACTACGTTCATTCTAGATATATGATAAATGTTATACTTATTATCTAATGCTTATGTGTCTTTGTTACACTAGGTCTGGATACATCTTAATATACAGGTTTTTATCACTGCAAATTTCAATTTGAGGAGAATGAGAAAAATTGAATATCTTGCTTGCCATTTGCTTGCAGGCAAAATCAGTTTGTGGTGATTGGCACTGAGATATGTTTTGTCCATGGCAGATTCCTGGAAATACGGGTTGCATTGCCAGAACATGCGCAGCATCAGCCATTGGTCTTCATCTTGTCGAGGTAAGCTCTCTTCTGTGTACTTGTTGCCTCATGAGCCACATAAAAAATTTATATCACAATACATCATACATGTGTTCTATAGTTCTATAGTGCAGTTTCTCGTTTGCTTGTAAAAGTTTGGGTTTATGAAGTTTTTTTGTGAGTTGTTACAGGAGAAATATGTAAATACAGAGAAGTAGAAGGAAGAGTTACCAATAGAGGATGGAGGCAACACAAGATTAGATGGTCAAATGATGCAAACATTGCCACCTGTGATTAGGTGTTTGTTTAAGAAGAAAACATATCTGTAGCAGTTCTATTTACTCTGAGCTTTGTTTTGAAGAGCATAAAGGTTGTGGATTCAAATTAAAGCACATGGTGTTCCAAATGAAAGATGTGGAACCCTTGATAGTTTATTCTAAAAGAGTTCTCGCTTTAAAGGATGTGGGACACCAAATGAAGAACATGAGATTCAACATAAAAGACTTGGAAGTCCATATTTGATTTTCTTTGTTGAAGCTTTTTAGTCTAGTGTTTGATAATTATGCTTTGTTGTTATATGAAATTGGTGGATCAACTCAAAACTTGAAATTTGTTTAGGTTCTAAACATAAGTTTGAGGTTTGTGGTGCTTGACCCCTAGTGAAAGGTCATCTTAGAGTAGGGTTGGGCCTTCTATAGATCATTATCACCGAAGCTACTATGATAGCAAATGACGGAGGGCGATATGAGAATATAGGCTACGTTGTAGAAAAGCTGCATCGTCACCAAAGTCGACGAACGGAGCTTTGTAGGGTTGCTCGAATCGACGAGCGCCATCGAGTCCACAAAGATCTCGAATCTCATGAAAGAAGAATCTTCGAAAAGAAACTTAATTGAAAGCAAAAATATATTCTGATTACAATGGAGACCTCTGGCCTTTATCTATAGCTAAAGATTTGGCTTGATAAGCAAGCCCAATCATACTAGGAAAATGAATTCAAATCTAATCTAGCTAAATATTTGGCGTGATAAGCAAGTCCAATCATACTATGAACGCAATCAAATGTAATCTATCATATTCCAGGGATTCAAGATGCAACAAAATAGGAGAGAAATCAAATAAAATAATAACTAAACTAGGATAGATGACAATCATGCTGGTTGTAGGACTCTGGGCGGACATGATTGCTGCTGGCGGGGCCGTTCCAAGAGATGTATGTGTAGGCATGAGACATCAACAAATGACTTGTTCATTTTTATAAAGGTTACATGTCTGCGTAATGACTTTGTAATTCCACTTGTAATTTCATTATTTATTTGGTTGCACCAATATAATTGGATATAATTATAAAGGTAATGAGCCCTGTAGCGACTTTTTTTTTAAAAATTCAATACTTGATTCTAGCCAATAAATAACTAACTCTAACTACCTAAATGTTGTCCGTGGCACTAGTCATGTTATGGAGTTAGGTATTTTGGACCATTGAACAGGACAGGCAATTACATTATGTTAAAGCAAGAAACATCCGACCTGTTCACTTGAGGTTGGAGCAAAGTTACCTTAAATTGATAACCCTAGGGGATTTCCTTTTCCCAATGGTGGAACTAAAACAATCTAAAACTATGAAATGGTGTTTGACACCACTGCTGAAGGAGTAGAGCCAGTAGAAATGAAGACCGTGATCATTCTATTCTTATTTTAGTGAGACATGATTTTCTTGAATTTCGCCTTCACATGCTAGTTGTAATAGGTGAAGCCTTTTAATTATAGACGATTGGAGAAAACGCAATACACTTTGTATTCACATATCTACTTGAGCATTAAATAAGTTTACAGACTTCCACTATCGTACCACATTCTATATCAAGTAATGTTCTGTCTTCCAATTTTCGTTCCACGTAACTTTATTTTTTGTATTCCAGGTATCATTTGGTTCTGAGTTTAGGTTGTAGATGCATACTTAACTGCATTAAGGTAGTTTATGAAGTGGTAACGTGACACAAGTCCATGATTTGTTCCAGGCTACCCGTTAGACCTAGTTTTCTGTCAGGTTATGCAAACTGTGACGGTGGCACAGTGATAGGAACTTTGACATGGTACCAGAGCAACCAAGGTTCAATTCCTCTGGTGTGGTTTTACAAAAAAATATGCCTATGACTATGTGTGAATCCAGCTCCCAAGTCCCAAGCCAAAAAGATGGGTTTCGACCTGTGGTCACATATGTTAAATAATATGAATACATAACCCTCATCCCTCACCAATAGAATTATAGAAGTCATATCTCGCAGGCCAAGGTCCTAGTTCCCGTATCGATGAGAATAACTTTAGATTAGAGATCTCTAACTAAATCATGTTGGGATTGACATGTCTTCTTGGCCTCCACATCCTTGGATTTGGAATTGGTGCTTATGTTCTTACGCTCGTGGTAAATTCAGAAATTGACCTAAAAGTCAATTCATTGCAATGTCCACCTAACTAAACTTACATTTCAAGTTTTTTTCCCTTTCTCTTGCTCTTCTCGTCCCCCGATGAAGTCGTGTAACATCCAAACTACTCGAAGAAGAATGACGTATGCAATCTTTATGCAATTTTTCTTTGAGTTCCCTTTTGTGTTTATTTGCTAACTTATAATTAGAGGTTCCTGCTCAGAAGAGGGTAACATCAGATACTTCAGTCGTTCGAAGCCATAAATCCCTATATAAGACGCCCACTCCTTCAGGATGAATAATCAGATCAATGTTATATATTATAAGTTTAAGGACATTTTTGGTCCAACTGAGTAGTTTCTTACAAAAGGGACAACAAAATGTAGACTGGATTGGAAGTAGGGTAAATGGTCTGAAGAAAATAACATGTAGGACTTCCCCTTGGGTAAATGCATGAAGTAGAGTACATAAATCATTCCTCCTCTTTGCTAGATCAAATATTTCATTTGTTTTCTGATGCTTTATGGATGTTTTGGTTTAATGGTACTTCTTGTTGTCATTTCCTATTCCAGCCATTAGGCTACACGATTGATGATGCTAAACTAAAGCGTGCTGGGTTGGATTACTGGCCGTATCCTGTTACTGAAGCTGTTAACACTTAAACAGCAATCTCAAAATCCATATTTTGTCCATTTTACAATTCCATGAACCAAAATATGACTCCTTTTTGACCTGGATCTGATTGTCGGATCTGGCTATTTGGCATGATTTAAAAGAACAACCTTAATAAACTATGAACAGATATGTGGTTGTAAAGATTCATAGCTCGTGGTCTGAGTTCCGAGACTATTTTATGAGACAGGTACCTTCTCTATTCTGCTAATAAATGCATAACAAATCCTGTTTTTGCCTCTTTGATGATAATTGTCTTCTAATCCTTTTTTCAGAATGGAGACAAACGACTATTAGCATTTACGAAGCGAGGTACAAGCATCCATTCGGTAAGGGTTATTTTTAATCCCCCCCCCCCCCCCCCCCCCTCTTCCCACACACCCACCCACACCCATCTGATGTGTGGCTATTACACGAGTTTGTAAAAAAAAAACTAAATATTAAATCCTGAAGGGATGTTATCATTGAGGCTAAAATTTAAGCCTGTAGAATTCCTGATAGCATCATGACACTACAAATCCAAATTATTTTATTTTGGCTATTTTCCACGCTTATAATTGATAAACTGGATCCCGTCTGCTTGGGTGGATATATTTAGAACTAAAACCACTGGTATTTAAGTCACATGATAATGTATCATGTTGTCTTTGTAATCTTGAAATTCTCACATTTTGTTACTGGAATCCGATAGAAAGTAAGTAGAGCTTTTATCGAGATTTGATAAGTTAGAGATAAGTTAAATATTGACATTTAATCTTTTATCTCCCTATAATACATGACCAAACAGGCCCCTACATGAGCCAATCTTTAACTGGAAGGAAGGGTTATAATTTTATTGTTTTGATTCTTGAATACAAGATGTGTTGGTCTATCTATCTATAGCATCTTTTGTCTATTTTCTTGGTATTGAGGTGCAAATAGCTCCATCATGGGATCAAGGTTTTGAAGTACCAGCCTAAACCAATACATTTGGACTGTTTTGGAACAGAATTGGAAGGTCCGAAACTGTCAAAAGACTCAAAACAACCCTATTCACACCTCCACTCCTCGAAAATGATACTCACAGGAATGGGTCCGAAACCCCTACTGAGTTTTGAACCTTGCATGAGAAATGCCTACTTTCTATTTTTTTCATTAAATGTTTGACATAACAAGCTTCCTTGAATCCTTGCTACTTAGCTGGATTTGTCCGTTAAAAAAACTAGTTCATCAAAAGATGCCCTTTTTTCCTTCAATATTTCAGTTTTAAGAATTTGGTCAACTGAATGAGCTGCTAAGACACCAACTTCAAATATGATAATGTTATGTTATTTCTTTTTAATACATTCATTTTGTTCATAAAATTCCACAACGTTTCATGTACCTGAAAAATGATATTAGGTGTTTCCTTCTCGCTTATTGTATGGCCAAAAATTGAGCTTTAGAACTTTGGGCAGATTCTGTGCATTTTTCCTTTTGTGATTCTGAGAAATTTCTTTCTTCAGAATTATCATTGGCTACCCTCTGCACTTGCTTACTTCTACTCATCAAGTTTTCAATTTATTCACAAATTTATTATTCAGATTTTTTTTGGCAAGTTCTATTGGCACCTCAAGTTTTACTTGAGGGCAACCCAATTTTTTTAAATTTATTTAAAAGTTTGCCATTCCCAATTTTTACTTGAGGGCAGCCCACATATTTGGATTTGGACTGCCAACAAAGTTGGCAGTCTTACATAAAGTAGGACTGCAACAATGTTGGCAGTTCTAACATGACTGCCAACTTTGTTGACAGTCCTATGTCCAAATAGAGAGTTTGGATTTGGACTGTCAACAAAGTTGGTAGTCTAAACATAAAGTAGGAATGTAGCCCACAAAGTTGGCAGTCCTATCAAGAGCTTCACCAGCTGCTCGTCGTGACCCGTCCGAGGTCGGCTCCGCGTGGCGAGGAGAGGGAGAGGCCGAGGTCGAGGAAGATGAAGAGGGTTCGGAGGAGACAAAACGGGAGGGGTCTGGGTCTATGGGGAAGGTCCTTTACGTTGTCGAGGGACGAAACCCTAGGGATCGTCGTCGACATCATCGAGGGATGGTGGAGTTAGAGTTTTCTTTTTCTGGCCGAGGTGGTCGACCAAGTCGGCCGCGCACCTCTCCGGGTCGCATGCGGGGCAGGCAGGGGCATGCGGCGGAGAGCGGCAGGCAGGGGCATGCGGCGGAGAGCGGCGGGCGGGGGAGCGCAGGGAAGAGCGAAGGTAGGACTGTCAAAAGAGTGACAGTCCTGTAAGAAGTTAGGACTGTCAGTTTTGCTGATAGTCCTAAAGTATACTGGGGGTTGGGCATCCCCAAAGTAAAATTGGGACTGTCCTGAGTAAAAGTTCCAGCAAGCTGGGTTGTCTTGAAGTAATGGGTTGCCCTGGAGTAAAATGTGGAGTGCCTATAGAATTTGCCTTTTTTCCGCTTTTACTAGTTTTCACAACAGTCCGTGTATTTGAATAATGATTTTATACGTTGTCATCCTGTTGATCAGTGTGCAGCACTATTAGTCTTGTGTGATTTTCCAGGTGTTTCACTTCCATATATTATTGTTATCATAAGCCCAAATACTTTCAAATATGCATGATTATCCTGTCACTTTTAATGTGACAGCAAAAGAAGTTAACAGGACGGTGTTGTTTAGTTTAGTTAAAGTTAAGTATTGCTCATTTTAACTAAAACTGTAATCCACATTCCTTGGTACTCGTTCAATTAAACAGTATCTTGGTGGAAGCGAAAAAAGTGCCTTATAATATACATTATTGTCTGTCTAATTCTCAGGATATCTCGTACAAGCGAGGGGACTGGCTAGTTTTTGGGTCTGAGACTAGTGGGTTGCCTCCTGAAGCCTTACTTGACTGCAATAGAGAAGGAACTGGCGGTGGAACGGTTCGAATACCTATGGTAGAAACCTATGTTCGCTGCCTGAATCTCTCCGTCAGTGTAGGAATTGCTCTATATGAAGCATCAAGACAGCTAAACTTTGAGCAGTTTCATTTGCCAACAGAAGCTGATGCTGGCAACGAAAGACTATTCATCTCAGAAGATATATTTGGCTAAGATTACTGTACAAATGTCCTTTATTTCACTGCAAGAGACGTAGATGCCAGTACATCCGCCCCAAACCAATGCATATTAAGAGCATTATCTAGCCATGAACAAGAAGCCTGAGGATGAAGAGGTTTTGAGCTTATTGAACTTATATACCAAAGGACGAGGCTCACTGAAATCACGGTGATGCCTATCAACATAGTTGCTCTCTTCCACCAAGGTGGTCTGTGTTATTCACGCAGGCAGCCTGAAGTATGACAACTATTTGATTTTTGCTGCCTCGTGTAGTTTTACTTATTTGTTCCTGAGACTGGTTGGTCATAATTATACTGTGACAATGTATTTGTTATCTGCAGCCTTGGGATTAAGTTTTACTTGTCTTTGTGACATGTTATTTCCAACTGTTACAGGGGAAATGACCTTTAAGTCACAGAGCTGAATGGTAGAAACTAGAGAAAGGTTGAAACAGCCCGACCCTAAATTTTTGGGATAAAGGCTTTGTTGTTGTGATAAGTATGCCATAATTGAATCATCCTGTGTTCTGATAAACTCTAGCTAAGAAATGTCTGCCTGCAAATGAACCATGTTGCTTGGGAGTAGCCACTTATTTGTGATGAGAAGAAGATTGACATATATATAGTCAGTACATTCGTTCAGAAGGCGTGGTGGTATATGTACTTCGGAACGAATGTATGGATGCTATATATGTTTGTAGGTTTAGAATTAGTATTCTGTAAACCAACATAATCATGCCAATGTTTACAAAAACACTAATTCTAAACAACCTACAAACTATGCCCATGATTATGTAATGTACAAATATCTCAGGTACTATCAATTGGAAATTTCAAGCTTTAATGGAGCTCATGAAGTTGTAAATTTGACTCTTTCGGTTATTTGACATTTATACTTGAGATGCTGTATTTAATTTAAACCCACTCCTGATGTTCGCTTTCTTACTGCTGCCCAGCAATTCTATAATCTTAAAGTTGTAAATCATACTGTTCAAGTTATAAGCACAATCCTAAAAACTGAAATCAAAATTTAGCACTTTATTACCACCATGCTGGGATTTTCATAAGCTGCATTAGAGATAAACAGCTGAGTTTGCAGACGTAAAGCTATTTTAATGCAACTCAGCAATTCTGTAATCGATATTAAGGACTCTACAATAAAAAGTTACAGGAAATCCAGTTCTTTTCTTCACAGGATAATCGGCTGTTATTATTAGAACTCAAATGTTTGACGCACATAAAACTCCTGGTTCCTTTACTCAGTACGTTCCGATGAAAAGGCTAAGAGACAGATTGACAATGAGAATTACCGACGATCTACAAAACAATTGAGGAAATATTAAAGGCAACATTAGAAGTACATACAGATCTTGCTAATGGGTACATTACATCTGAGACCCTACTCCCTTTTGACATCTAATCTAAGGAAATATGCCAAAAGGGCATACGTACGAGAAAGGAAGTTTGCCTTTACATTCTACAAAGGTTAAGAATCACCTAATGGACTGAGAGAATAAGAGACTCAAATGAAGCTCATCCTACATATGCCTTTGCCTAGTTCCTGCACATCAGGTTCTACATTGGCTGCAGGAGGAGGAACATTTGAGGCACTTAGTCCAGTACAAAATTCCTACAACTTCTACAGTTAAAAAAAACAATACAAGCATAAGACGCAGGAGATCTGATTTTAGTGTTGGGACCCAACACGATCTAGGCTCTCGGACACCGCCCTCATCCTCGGCCTCAACTCCGGATCTGACTCGGTGCAGCCAAGAGCTATGTGGAACACTGCAAGTACCTGATTCTTTGCATATACCTCGTGTAGGAGTGCAGGGTCCACCACCTCTGACAGCGGCCTCTCTTCCTTGAATGCCCTCCTCACAAACCCTTCCAACTCCACCTGATCATCATCTGCCTTCACACCAGGCGACCTCCCTGTCAATACCTCCAATAGAACCACGCCGAAGGCATATACATCACTCTTCTGAGTAACCGAACTGCCTGAGGCCCTGGCCTCGGGGGCCAGGTACTCTGTTGAAGGCCCCAACATGTATTGCTTCGTGCTAGTGGCAGAACCCAGTTTTCTGGAGCGGGATAGGGAGTGGTTGAACTTTTGGGTACCGGAGAGAAGTCGGTTGAGGCCAAAGCCGGAGATGTAGGGGTGAAGTTCGTCATCAAGGAGGATCTTCGAGGTCTTTATGTTGCCATGTATGTACTTCCTGGGAGTGCACTCATGGAGGTGGGCTAAACCCCGCGCAACACCTTCAACAATTCCAAGCCTTGATGCCCAGGGTAGTGGTTGAGCTGCCGGATTCAGTGGTCCACCTGCTGGTTTCCAAGGGTTTCATAAGAAAGAAGTGCTAGGATGAGAAGGGATTCCATCTTGCTCATGCATTACTCAGATGATAATTGGAGATTTAGCCAATGAAAGAATAATTATTCAGAAGATTCATGAACAAATGGTTAAAGCTGTGCCAAACACTTAAAAAAATGTAATTTCTAAAGGCACTCCACATTTTACTCCAGGACAGCCCAGTCCTAGGAATGCCAACTTGTTGACAGTCCTAACATAAAGTAGGACTGCTAATTGGCAGTCCTACGTAATTTGAATATTAAGATAGACTGTCAACGAAGTTGGCAGTCCTAATGGGCTGCCCTGAAGTAAAATGTGGAGTGCCTTTAGAAATTACCTAAAAAAAAATTAAAATAGTGTATGCATACTGAATCAGCTGCTTAGTACTAAGGTTGTTATAAGCTTTTTGAACATGTAGACTATCAGAATTGCTATACTATGACAAACACTATAAGCATCACCTAACATGGAGCTATCCAACCTGCAGCAAGCTAGAAATCATATCCACAAAAACAAAGTATTGACCGTCTTGAGTAACTTTAATGGCTATTCGTGAAGCACATGGAATTGGACCTAGTAATAATTACAGGAGGGAAAAGTGGCTCCTACCAGCTATTACTATTGAAGCTTGTTGTAGTGTTACTGTTTGACATGCACATGCTTAGTGAACAGAAGGGGACCACACAATTGTTGCAGCAGGACTACAGATTGCACTGGTATTCTCTAATCAGTGGCATTTAATGGAGGATATATTGCTACTAAATCAATCTTGAATGAGGTCATCTTGTCACAAATCTATGAGCAAGCATTTCTGGTGATTACCTTTAAAACAAGACTGTGTCTAAATCTGCAAGAGTACTTTCACAATTTACTAAAGGAAAGGTCTGGTTTCTATAGACCCTGGTTGTGAGATTTAGTGAAGCATATCTGTCCCAGTTGATCTACGTCCTCTTATGCAACGTCCATGGAGTAGTAAATAAACTGACTAGCTCAGAAATGAGGTGGTATTAAAGGCAGTGTTCTAAAAATCGGCCTAGGCGGCCCAATGCCCACCTAGTGCCCCCCGACGTCCGACTATGCATGTTTTGGGGTTTTATGGACAATTGCCGCAATTTTCAGCATGTATTTTTTGGAACCGCCTAGAACTAGACGGCTACCGTAGGCCCCCAGTTCCGGCCCAACTAGCACCTAGCGACTTCTATAGCCTTGTTTAAAGGTAGAGTAATTGTATGTGCTCAATAGTAGATTTAGACAAGCTGACCATGAATCAACCCATTTATAATGTGGTGAGTTTTGAGCTGGATCATGTCATGTATGTGATTTTAGTAATATTGGGCACACTCCTATTTGTAGAGGAGGATGACAGGATCATATTGGCTATATGAGCCGGAAAGATTTGTTTGATCTCCCACATTAAGCTAGGATGATAGGATCACATTGATTATATTTGTCAAAGAGATCTGTCTTGCCAATTGGCAAGGTTACAAATGGAAAATTGTAAAAGAATTAAAGGAAAATCCAGCAATAACAACAAATATAAGCATTAACCAAAAAATGAATAGACAGAGAGTTCCACAAATGATTTATGAACTAGGTCAATCAATATTTAAGAATGATTCCTAAAACTTACAAACTTTTAGGCAATCATCTGACTAAATCAAAGAAACACTGGCTGAGAGGAAAACTCAATGATAATGCAAAATGTTAATAAAAATTAATATTGGAATAAACCGTTCTGTGTGAGTGAGAGAAAAAGAGAAGTAATATTACCATGTATTGCAGAATATAGAGTGCCATTGGGAATGTAGTCATAGATAAGAAGCTTTTCATCTGGAGCATAGTAATATGCTCTTAACTTCAGGACATTTGGGTGATTCACTCTACCAATAGCCATTGCCTCTGACTCAAATGCCCTCCTCCGCCTCCACTCATCCCCTTCCACCTCACCTTCCTCAGCCTCGCTCAACCTCCTCACAGCAACTGCTGGTCCCCTTCCTACAACCACCTTATATACAATCCCGCTCTTACTCTTCCCCACAACATAAGCTGATGCTCGAAGAAGATCTTCCAATTCAAGTTCAAATCCTTCATCCACTGCCACATAGATCTCACCTGGATGACAAGTTCAGATTGACATGAAGAATTCGGCAGAATGTTAAGATTTAGAGTTGGAGAGACAAATTTTCTCAACGTTTTCAAAGAATTCCAAAATACAGAGTCTGTTGCATGGAATTCCTTCATATATACTAAATTGTTCAAAAAGAGAGAACAGCACAATCATAGTTGCTTGTTCCCTTAAACCCGAGGTACACTTTGGCTTTGGCAAGGGTTTGATATTTCACGACTTTTTCCTGTTGGCCCATGTTGAGAGAGAACTAGCCGAGACGGGAAATCCCTAAGCTTAACATAAATTGTTGTTTCTTTGAAAAAAAACCTAAACGCGGTATTGTGAAGAATGTTGTGATCCAAGATATCATGTTCAAAGAAACTTTTTTTTATCCAGAAATTTAAAGAGATATAAGCAGAATGTAGGACATAGAGGACTAATAATAAACCACAACATTGGCATAACAACTCAATAGTTTTCTAATAAAATTGGTAATTCATTCTTTAGTAGGTATATTAAACAGATGACATAATATGCTACACTGACTTGTTTATTGGTTGTCATAGACTCATATAGGCTGATATCCAATAATTAAGCTGGTATATCTGCAATATACCGGTCAGCACTGCCGCACATGTTGGACTAGAAATATAAAATAATTCAAATATCGAGTGTTTAGGCACCAATATTCATGCAATTTAAATTTTTATCAAACGGTTAGGAAAACTCAATAATCACTATTCATGACTATGAACTAAGCTATGTCAGAACAAATATTTGTCTGCTTAAAGATCCTACATTTCTACTCAATAACTAATAAAGACTAGTATGAGAGTACCCATCATGGCATCATTAATCAACAGAGTAGTGATAATTACAAGTGCTATATAGATAGATAGATTTATTTATTTATATAATTCATACCGAGAAGAAGTCCCTAATCCATTAAAATTGAAATTGATATTCAAATAAAATTCTTACCACTCCTTCCCTCCCTCCTCTCCTCGGCCGCGATAATAATCTCCCCGCCACCGCGGCCCTTCTCCTTCCTCGACCCCCTCTTCCCCTCCTCGCCGCCACCGTGCCTCTTCCGGAACTGCCAATGCAGCACCAGAACCGACACGAACGCCGCGAGAATCACCGCCCCGAGCACCGACACCGTCACGGCCGGCGAAGCCCGCCGCTTCTCCCCCGCTGCCCTCTCCTTCGGCTCCGCCGGACGGACCGGCGACTCCACCCCCGCCAGTGGGAGCCCCGGGTCAGAATCAGGGTTGGGGTTAGGGTTGGTAGGCTTAGGGTTACAGGGGTTCTTGAGGGGGAACCCGCAGAGGCCCGGGTTGCCGGAGAAGGCGGTGGGCCCCTGGTTGAGAAGCGACTCCACCTGGGGGATCTGGCCGGAGAGGTTGTTGTTCCGTAGGTCCAGACTGACGGCGACCGGTATGTTGCCGAACTCCGGCGGGATGCCGCCGGAGAAGAGGTTGCAGGAGAGGTTGAGGACGCCGGTGAGGGAGGGGAGCGCGGCGACGGAGGGCGGGAGGGGGCCGGAGAGGCGATTCTCTGACAGGTCGAGGTGGGAGAGGGAGGCGAGGCCGGCGAGGCCGTCGGGGACGCGGCCGGAGAAGTTGTTGCGGGAGAGGTCGAGGGAGCGGAGGGCGGAGAGGAGGGGGAGGACGGAGGGGAGGTAGCCGGAGAGGCGGAGGTCGCGGAGGACGAGGGCGGAGACGCGGCCGTCGGGGCGGCAGGAGACGCCGGGCCAGCGGCAGGGGCCGGGGTCGGAGGGGGACCAGGGGGAGAGGGCTCGGGTGGGGTCGAGGGAGACGGCGGAGCGTAGGGCGAGGAGGGAGAGGCCGTCGGTGGTCATGGAGGAGGCTAGGGTTAGGGTTTGGAGGAGGAGGAGGAGGAGGAGGACCGCCATTGCTGCTGCAACGAGGAGTTGCAGAGTGGAGAGAGAGGAGAGCAGTGACAGACTGACAGAGAGGAGAGGTTTTAAGTGAAAATTACTAGAATGTACATTGACTGAGACTTATGCAGATACATACCTCTATCAATTATTGCAACTTCCAAATTGTAAATTCAAATTCTTAATTATATTTTTGTTACATTTATTATTTATTAATGAAAACTCATAAAGCCTATTAAGCAAATAATTGACATATTTCGAGTTTTTTTTATTATAGAAAATATATATGTGCCAATATTTATATGCATAGAAACAAATATAAAAAAAAAAGTAGACAGATTGATACATAAGGCACTTGTAATATAGTTAAAAGGGAGAGTTTTTTTTTTTACATAAGTTAAAAGGGGTAGTTGAGAAATAAAAATAGCATAATTTTTTAATAATTTTACGTCTAATATTTGAACATAAGGCCTTCAACATAAAGGATAAAGCAAATATTACAATCAACATAAAACATACACCTATACATCAAATGCTGGAAAAGTGATATTTTTTTATATTAAGTTAAAAATAATTCAATAGTCGATGATATCAAGTTGTAAAAAAAAGTATTAAGTTAAAAAAAAACTGAAATAGTTAATAATATTAAGTTGAAATTAAAATTATTTTTAAACAAAATATCAAATTTAAATTTAAATTATTATGTCACTGCTTCGTACCAATTTAAATTTAAACAAAATATTACAATCAACATAAAACATACACCTATACATCAAATGCTGGAAAAGTGATATTTTTTATATTAAGTTGAAAATAATTCAATAGTCGATGGTATCAAGTTGTAAAAAAATGTATTAAATTAAATTTTTTGAAATAGTTAATAATATTAAGTTGAAATTAAAATTATTTTTAAATAGAATGTCAAATTCAAATTTAAATTATTATGTCACTACTTCGTACCAATTGGCTAAAATACTTATAATTTAGATCTTGAAATTGCATATATGGGCACTCACTTTTTACAAGAACTCAAAATTTTGCATTCTTCTTCATTTTCTTGCTCCAAATAATAAATATATGTAGGACAATATCAATGTGGAATTTAAATTTTATGATATGCGACTTATATTACTTGTTACTAAGTTTAAATTTTATATAATGTGTCTTTATCTCAATCGTTGCTAAACCTGTAGCCAGTGAATTTTTCTTTTCACACAAAGGCATAAAAAAATTGTTTATATCAATTTTATACTATTTTCATAATTATTAAATTTACATACGAGAATATATATATCTGGAGGGGCTTACATGCAAATAAAACAGCATGATACCAACATTCAAAAACGTGGAGGTCAACTATCTTTAGATGGCTGTGAACTGTTCCGCACGTGACAGGGGCAATTTGGTAAAGAAAAACGTCCAAATAGAAATGGTGGAATATGTGTAGAGAGAGAGAGAGAGAGAGTGGAGAATTTTGAATGGAGCCGATTATTTAAATCGGACAATTAAGAGACAAAACATAGTCGGGCTCTGGACCTCTGGTCCATAGTCGCATAGATATTCGAGTCGAGCGAGCTCCGTCCGGAACCACAATCTCCGATTTGGAATCGGGATCTTTTTCTCAGCTTTCTTGTCTGCACGCTTACTTAAGATGGACCCGCAAAAAGTAGTGGTCCATGGTTACGTGTACTGCTGTAGAGATTCCACGTAGGCGGAGCAGGTTTACACCAGTGCGGTAAAGTGGGCCTATGGGATAATTTACTACTGGCGGAGATGCTGGTGGGCCTCGTGCTCATGTTATTTTTATTTCCAGCCAAGCATTCACTTTTTCATGTTCAATTTCAATTTTTTACATTTATAAACACGAATTTTTTTTTTTAATAAAAACTATTTTTTTTTTCAAAAAAAAAAACACCAAGAAAAAATTTCCTTTAACCAAACGAGAATTAAGGTTTTGCACATAGTAACTTAATCTTCAACTATTCTATATTGGATAAACTTAAAAAAAATTGCGTTTTTTTTTAAAATCTCTCCTACCAATAAACTTTTTGACTTATCTGTACGTTTGATTTAAGGTTTTTTTTTTTTTTTTTTTTTTTTTTTTGCCTTAAAAAATTATTGAACATGCACACACGTTTAGAGAGAAAAAGAAAAATTAAATAATAGTGAATTTAGAGGTAGAGTAAAGAAGGAAGGAGGAGACCAAAAAACCTTTTGATAATATATATAGGGGATTCACAATTTACGTCCCCTCAACCCTCAACGTATTTGAGAGACCTTTAAGAAAAAACAATATTTAGGAGACTTGCGTTCGGGAAAACATTTAAAATAAACAAAAAATTGCTACAACGAATTTTTTTTATATAAGATTATCTAAAACGAAACATATTTTAGAAATTTGAAATAGAGATAGTTTCCGACAGATGGTCTGTCGGAAATTGGACATGTCCAATTTTCGACAGACGGCCTGGCAGAAATTGGATGGGTGGGTTTTCTTCGTCCGGTTTCTTTGAGTTGGTTTACGGGTTGGTTTTATTTGAATTTGGTTGGATTTTTTTCTTTTATTTATATTCCTATCAAAATTTATAACTATAACTAATAACAAATCATAATAGATATTTTTTTTCCTACTTTGTGTTAAAAAATGTATAACTATAACTAATAACCAATCTCTATTTTAAATTTTTAAAAAAAACTATCTATTTCTAAATTTTAAAAAGTCTTATCTATTTTAAAATAAATAAATAAATAAATAAATATATATATATATATATATATATATATATATATATATATATATATATATATATATATATATATATATATATATATATATATATATCGATTTATTTTTGAAAATAGAGAGATTATTTTTTTAAAACAATTCTAAAAATATCTATCTTTCAAACAAAATATAAGAAATAATATATATTTAAAAATAAATGTATCTTTAAAGACAAATATATATTTAAAAATACTAATTTTAATTTTACTTTACTGTTAATATTAGTATTGATATTAATATTTACATTGGAAACTAATATTAATATTGATATTAATATTAGTTTATAAGATAGAGAGAGATTTTAAGTATAGATAGATTTCTTCAATATAGAGATATATTTGAAATATAGATATAGTTTAAGATGGAGATGTACTTTTCCAAGATAAAATAGAGAAAGAAATATCTATCATGATTTTAATTATAATTTTTTTATAATAATATGAATAGAGGAAAAAAAATAATCAAATCCAAATAAGCCAAACCAAACTAGCTAGCTAAAACGAATTTATGTGTTCCGAAACAATACAATCTATTTTTTTTAAAAATTCAAATTCAAACAAACATTAATATTAACTAGTCACGTTCAACCCCTAAACGAACTATAAAAAAAAAAAACCAAATTCAAATTAAACCAACCCGTAAACTAACTCAAAAAATCCGAACGACGCATACACATCCAATTTCCACCGGACCGTATGTCGAAAACTATTTCTATTCATGCGCAGCCCATGCATTCTAATTAACTTATTTTACATTTGAGTATTGATATATACAATTATACTTCTGAGGTTAAATAGTGTTCAAAATATTACTTATATTAATATGATTTATATATGTTTTAGGTGCAACATTGGTTTCGAATTGGACCGGAACCAAAATAATAAACTCCATATACTGTCTGGTTCGATTCCAGACCTAATAATGTACAAAAATAATATTTGGCCCGCCATTGGACTGGCCCGTGTGAGGAGGCCACCCCAGGCTGAGGGCCAAGAGCCAAGCTGAGCCAAGCTTTTGTAAGCTTGAGCTTGACTTGACCAAAATTAATCGAGCTCAAGCTCGACCTTGATAAATTTTTTTTATTTTAGAGCTTGAGCTTGGCTTGATTTGAGCTCTAGCTTGGCTTGATAAGCAAGTTTGATTCAAGCTTGATAAATAAAAGTTTGATTCAAGCTTGATAAATAAGCTCGATAAGCTCAAAATCAAGCTCATTAAGCTTGATTTCAAGCTCGCTTAACTTTATTTCAAGCTCATTAAGCTTAATTTAAAGCTTAGCGAGCTCGATTTCAATTTAGTTATGTTTGAATTCAAGTACCTGTAATATTAACCATTTATTTATAAAAAATTAATTAAAAAAATTTCTTAACATTATTTATTAAGGACATATAAATATATAATGCACAAATATATATAAAATTAAAATTCAATAAAGAACAAACGAGCTTCTAAACAAACTCCTGAACGAGCTCTTAAACGAGCTAACTCGCGAGCTCATAAACGAGCCAGCTCGCGAGCTCAAACTAGCCGAGTACTTCCAAGTTTGAGCTTGGCTCGTTTATTAAACGAGCTCGAAAATGAAGCTTGAACTCAGCTTGTTTAGTAAATAAACCGAGCTCAAATGAGTTTTTATCGAGCCGAGCTTCGAGCAGCTCGCGAACGGCTTGGCTCATTTGCAGCCCTAGGCACGGGCAACACCCAGCGGCGCGGACAAAATAGCAGCGTCCATAACTGTATCCTTATATGTAGGCAACCAAAAAGCCGAAAACACTCCATCGGGAGATGATGATAGGATGTTATTAACTAGACCGAGAAGGCACTGCCGCCTATCGATCATTTGTATGCGCATCCATACTCGGCACTAGGCTACATTCTTCGCTACATTTGAATGTCGCAGCAGGACACCATGTTTGTTTATTTTCATTACAAATCACCATATTATGACAATAATACAAACGTCCTGTTCTTATGAAGGGGCATATAACATGGCCTTCTCTCTCTCTTCTGTACGATATATATAACTTCTTGAAACTGCACGAAAGTATCTCCCCCCCAACTGCTAGCACCAGGAAACGTCTGTGTCCGTCACCTGCATCGCAGCAGAGTCGTTTTTGAGACCAACATTACATTCAAAGTGAGGCCAACACAACAGTGCTTCACTGGGAGAGCAGCAGGCATCCGACCTAGTTGGTGGTTTCGAGCTTCGGATGGGCGTATGAGTAATAAAAAAATAAAATAAATAGAAACTGTACATCATCATCATCATCATCATCCAAGACTTATCTAAATTAAAAGCCACAATTCTTTGGGATTGCTTACCATCACTTCTGCTTATATTTTAAAAAGCAGCCCTAGAAGCTCTCTTCCGTCGCGACAACTTAATCAAAGATTTTTGAAAATTTTGGGGCAGCGTTTGCAAGTATGTAGCATAAAATGCGACTTAGCTTTGCCTCGAGTATTTTTTTGAATATAACTAATTGGCTAGCAGATATTAAAGCTGTAGAACAATGAACCTGTTATTTGGAAACAACCGAATCAACTCACCTTATCTTTCGGTTCTTGTGAGAATGCTACAATCTCGACTTTGAACCCTTCTTTCCAGGCATCTGTACTGCATCGTAGTGACCAAATCCATGGTATAGAACTCGAATAGGATCCTCCTTCCCGTATTCTTGGCCATACTCAGCAATGGCTATAAGGCCACCACAGTCATCATCGTGCATATAAACTGTGATAGGCATCCTACCAAAATAAAACTGTCAAGTTCCCATTTGACCAATATAATATACAGTATATATAGTGATGTATTGCTTCCAGTCAAAAAAGCCTACCTACTCCAAATCAAGCGTTCTAGTTCTCTTCTTCGACATCCAAAAGAAGAAATAACTCGAATCCAGATTAAAAATCTTTAATCAATTTAGGACGCGGTTAACAGTGACATTTTCTAGGCTTTTAGCCACCCTCTATGTATAATAACTGCACCATACACCTTCCTCTCTGCAGGATGCTGGTGCCTCCTTAGTCCTCACTGATCCATGCAATCACTAACAGTCTATGTTGCACGACATGGATACGGATAAGGACACTATATGGGTACGGGCTACGGGCATTTTAAAACAGGTGTAGTGTCAATGTTGCATGAATACGGACACGGATATGGGTACGGACATGACACAGATACGGGCATCCATTTTTCCGTGTCCGTGCAACACAGCTAGAGCATCATTAGTAGTTGAGACTATCAAATGCAATTTGGAGCCCAAAAATTCAAACAAAAAGGTAAATGTAGAATGAGTTGGATTTGTATGAGAATAGTAGGAAATGATAAAGTGAGCTCCGGCCCCAAAGATTGTGTGGTCAAAAATTGATGTGAGAAAAAAATAATGCGAAGTCTAGAATCTAGAAAGTTGGGCTCCAAATTGGGACTTACTATTCTACAAAATGAGTTCCTACTTTCTACAATCTAGAATCTAGAAATTGGGAGGCCCAACCCTTAGCACCTATGGGTAGGATGAGACCGAAATTGTAGAAATTGGAACTAGGGATGGAACTTACTATTCTACAAAATGAGCTCCTACATTCTAAATCTAGAATCTAGAAAATGGGATGAGCCTTACTAACGATGCCCTAACAGTAAATCATGCAATAAACAAATAGCCTCATGAACTCATCTTCCTGCAGATAAAAGGAAGATCCATGAGTCCTCTCTTTGTCGAAAGGAGAGGAAAAAAAGATCTATATGATCTCTCTTAGTTCAAGTACAAAGAAAAAAAATCCAGTACAACCATTATTTTATTTTATTTTTTTCAAGTTGCCTATCATTTGATATATTAAGTAAAAGAAAAGCAACCAAAAAAGTTTAATGAACATTTACTAAAAGAAATTTTGTTGTCTTGAGTGAGAAATAAGAAATGAGAATGGGCAGCATATAGGAAATTCACTTGTACAAAATTAAAGAAAATAAGTATGCAGACTTTGTTACAATATCAAAGTAAACTTTCTAGCTGAGGAGTTCAATATCTCGTACAACAAAAAGCAGATTGGACTTACTGTAAAACATGTGAGGCCATTAGTAACTCTGGCTCACCTCCCCATACATGTGGCTTTCTGATTTGGGTGATGTAGGTATCAAAATCACCCTCAACAAACCTGTTAAAAAATGTTTACAACTGAATTGAGTTACATGTCGTGCACCCATTTATTAACAATGTGTTAAGAGAAAACTTTATGGACTAAACTTACAAAAAATCTCATAGACTATTTTCATTTAACTAGTTAATTTATCAACAACTAGCCTCAAATTTTGAGCTGAAACTGCATAAGACTATCATAACTAGTAACATTATATAATCTCACCATTCTGTCTCTGGACGTCTCCTGACAAACTCATCAGCAACCTGATCATAGCAAATACAAGATGTCAAGAGAATAATGCAAGGCAAGAAAGATGAAGAAGAAAAGAACACCTACACATATCATCTTAAGACCTCATAATGCAATCATAATATTGGTGCATTATAAACATACCATTGCCCTCAATTCATCTGCCAACGCTTTTTGAAGGGCCTCATCAGGTGATGGTTTGCCAGAGCGGATGCACGCTCCATGAGCGACAGACCGGAACAGGCATCTCCCATCTCCTGGTATGCCTTCAAGATGGATATACTTAGATCAGTAGACGTTCGCTTTCGCAAAACAACACAAGATGGATCATTACTAGAAACAACCTTAAAGGTTAATGGACAAAAACATATTGTGCTTACCAGTTATTGTGTAATCAGTATACACTTTCTTGCCATGAGAAGAGCTAATGGGCGACGCATTATCATTTTTGCTGACATTTCCTAAGGGGGATTCCGCGTAAGCAGGCCCAGATGTTGAAAAGCTTAAACATGTTCCAAAAGAAGAACCCCCCACCACCCAGGAAGTGTGTCTAGTGCTCCAATTGACTCTGGAAACTTTGTCACACGAGGGCAGAGAGAGCCTCAAGTTCATGCTTCTATACCTGGATAATAGCCCAAAACGCAATTGGCGTCCTACTAAAGCCACTGAATTAGCCATCTTCAGTGGATTAAGACCCCCTCTTTGGGCTGAAATATCAAACTTAAGATAACTACCCCTTGATGCTCGACAGGATGAAGAGAGAACATCCATGTATTTCCGTCGCAAGCGGTTGGAACGAAGAAATATACTAGAAGCACCAGATTTCGGTGTAACCACTGCAGACATGATTCGAAACATCTGCTTCCTAAGATTTCAACCTCAACAAAACGGCTTTTGAAAATGGACAGCAAAAATTTCTTTTTTCAGATGTTTATCAGACTGCTTCTGAAATATTACACCTATACAAACACTTATTCCACTGAGAGGCTAAGCAAGTTTCATGCGAAATATTTTTTCTCTTCTTTTAACCTTCGACACTAGGTAATAGCTCTTCTGCTCAAAAGATGCAGCCCTGAAAAGCACCCACCTGCAGCCAAGTAAACCCAAAAAAACATTATCATCTACAATAAACGACTAATTTCCAGAACTACGCTACAAAGACCAGAATCAAGCATCCACCATACTAAAGTATCTATAAAAAAAAGCATGGCGATTCTTTTGAACCAATTTACTACTGCATATTGTAAGATATAGGTTTATGGAAAAACAACTAAATCAGGTTCCAGTTGAGAGAGCTCATAATGTGAGGGAAGTCAGCAATAAACTAACTAACATGATCAAAGTTGTGAGGAAGGATTTGGAAAAGCTTACCTCGCATGTATCACACAGGAATAGTTCGTACTGAATAAAGGGGACAAGGTATGGCAGTAATAACAGTAATCAACTAATAGTAAATATTCGTTTGATGTAATAATCCATATGATTGGGTAGGCTCGGCTGCAATGCACGGGTACGGCAGAATGGGCGCCGAAAGTGAATGTCATTGATTCAAGCATACTCATATTGTATACAGCATCACCGTACTTAGCTTGGAAAAGCACTAGAGGTGTAAATAAAAATTCAAACCCGAGGCTACACAATCGTTGTCACCACTGGTGGATGTAGTGCAATAGAGTGGAAGACAAGGACAACCAAACCTTAACCCCTTACCCGTTCATCCCCTTCCTTCCACTATTTTCTGTTACTCTTCAACCTGAGGCATTTGTAGATTCTGCCCTATGTGCACAGAAACTAGATAACCTATTCTTCAAGGAATAAGAGACATGCTACACTAGAAAGTATGTTCTTAGCGCACGAGTTAATAATTGATATGGTACAAAAGAAGAAGAAGAAGTCATACAAAAAAGGAACAAATTAATAGAACTAAGAGACAACATACGTTGTTGACAAAATCCAATCGTTCTATTTTTTTTTATGATTCGTCTCCTTTTCGATTAAAGATCACTCAATTCTGATTACCCATTCTTTCTTTTCACATTTGTCCTGCTCTACTGCTAAATTGGTTTAGGTTGGTGATGTTATCTTGGCTGACAATTGTCATCTCAGCATTGCAATATTCGCGATCTAACTAAAAATTTCCTATCAAGGAATTGTGTGCTCTAGTAAACTTTCTTTCCATTTCCCCCTAGTTCGAGAGGGAGATTCCTTAGCTGAAAAAAGTATATACTAAACTCATTTAACAAGAAAGGATAATCTAGGATCTCATAATTTGACATTTCCAGTGGAGCAACATATTCACCTTTGAGATGCTCACAGCAACCCTCTTAGCGATCTTTCCATGATTTAGTTCCTTGATGGTCGATAATTCATATGATAATAACATACATATATGTACGCATATTATGCCCCCTTTCTAATCAAAGTAAGCCTCATCTAGATGATGCTAGGCATCTCATGGTAACTCAAATGCAATCCAGGTAAGGGAAATCCACTATTCCACTTATTGCCAACCAAGACTCTTCGACTTATCCACTATTATGATTCTGTTTGGGTTAGGCCAACAACAAGATACTCTAATGACATATTTCAGACTTCTTTAAAATAGTACTCTCTCTTCAAAAGACGAAAAAGCTCTGACTATATCTCTATCAACCAGAGAGGCTTAATGTCGTTTCCTAGCATCTAGAACTTGTAAACTAATATGGAAAAAATATATATATACTTACAATCTGGCCCAAAAGCTCTTTACTCTCAACCTGTCAAACTCTACTCTGGAAATCAAACAGCAAAGCATGTAGCCTCTAATCCAGTCTTAAATATATTGAGATAGATTATCTTATCATCTTATCTAAAAAAAAAGATACAGTAAAGATTCCTTCAAATAGTCTATGCTCCATCCGAGGTTCACAGTATCGGTTGAAACCAAAACCACCGACTAATGAAACCAAAAGATTCAAAACCAACGGAATCCGATACTCATAGGAAGGATTCAAAACCGGTACTGTAACCAATACAACCAACTTCGGTACTTCCATCTAAATACAAATTCGCAGACTTATTCACAAAAAGCTCTCCAAACAGGATAACCTAGATCTCTTCTAAGAGGGTTGAATGTTAGCAACATATAAACACAATTTGGCAGGGGCTGTTAGTGTTATTGTTAGTGCCGGGGCACAATTTGTCGATGGAAAACTGAGAAGATGAAACAATTGTAAAAACAATGTTCCAACGCAACACTTCTGGGAAGGTTGCGCAAGTTTAACGAAGATCTAAGAAGATCTCGTTACAACAGCATATGATATTACGAGAATCTAAAAAGATTTCGTAATCCACAGCAGCGAAGAAGACGACAGGCGATTGATGGATGAATATCCTGCTGGGGTGAATGATCACCGTTGCTCAAAGCTATATTCGCCCCACACGAATAGCTTCCAGGAACCAGCAAGTTCGTCGGAGAACTTTGGAACACTTCTGCTCTTCTGACTCCTCGAATCGTACACGGACTCCCGTGCAAAAGCAACGCTGGTGCAACAGTTCTCTTCTCTCTCATAGCCTCTGTTTACTTGTGTTAAGAAAAACTTGTAAACTTTCATAACTCTCTGTATATCTTCTGTGTACCTTGCCTGTGAGAGAGAAGAGACCTTTTATAGGCCCGAGTAGCAATTGTCCGGTTAACACAACATTCGGGACGTGGTAATAACCACTCCGAACGTGCAGTAACCGCTCAGATCATGCACAGGCACGATATGAAGCAAGTTGCGCACCTCGCGCACCACGCGCGCCTTGTACACCACGCGCGTCTTGTACACCACGCGCTGAACGCGCACTGAGCCACTTGCGCCACCTGCGCGTCCTGGCCTCGCAAGTGGCTCGCACAACGAGAGCAACTTAAGCGCACTATGCGCCTGACGACGATGCTGACGTGCTAAGTGCAAAAGCGCCAACAAAATACCACATCACGCCTCATGAGCCCGAGTCCGAGTCGCTAAACCCCTACGGGACTTAGCTCCCATGGAAATAAATTTTCCAAGAGCAAAAAGCATGAATGCTTTCAATTGTTTATTTAGCCTTTTTCTCATTAGAAAAATAATCCCACATGGCACACCCATGTGCACCTCCACACCACATGTGCATCTCTAAAATAGTATAGCTAATATATAGAGATACAACTCCTTTGGCCTAGCCGATGAGGGACTAAAATTCACAATGAAAAGGCCAAAACCCAACAATTAGAAGTCACAAAAGGCCACCCATTAATCAAAGTAGGGAAAAAAAAAGGACAGCTATGTTAATGATAAATCCGATATTTATTTATTTATTTATTTTTGCAATGACTTTAAAGAAAGGGGTTACACTGCCCAAGGGTAGGAGGAAAACACTCCATCAACAGTCCCACTGATAGACCACGTGAATATTTAGTTGAGATGTGGTGCCATGCACGCAGACTTAGTACTGAAGCGGAGACATGGCAGCCAACAGATATGGACAAGGAGATCGGTTCTATTCTTGAGCGACCTAATCCTTTTTCATGAATTTAATGCCACATAGACGACTTGCACTCAACATAATCATATCCCAATGTAAACACGGTTGACGGTACCTACCGGAGCATTCCCCCGTTTCTTCTTAACCTTCCTTGTTTAATTTCCATTTAGTTACTTGGATTACCCATGCCATTTGCAATTGCATTGCGTCTCCTAAGAAATTGGAAGTCTTCCTAGTTCCTACTATCCTTGCCTATGTTGCACGGACACGAACACCGCACGGCTCGGACACGGTAACATACTAACACGGGCTCGGGCACCTATTTTGGTATGTCCTGGTGTATTTTGAAGTGTTCGTGTTGTGTCTAATGTGTGTCGAACACGATGCAACATGGACGTAGCAAAAATGTTAGCTCCAAATAGCACCAGTAAAAACCACGATAGCGAGATGGGTATAGCATAACCCAGCGCACCAACATACCCCGATTATACTAAACAACGAAACAGGATCGCGACAGTGTCCGTGCCTCGCGTCTTCGGTGTCCATGTAGCTGTGTCCGTATGGTGTCCTATCGTACAGTCAGAATTTCAAACCAATAAAGTTCCATAATCAAACTTCCAAAGCCCATTTCAGCAATTCTACAAACACATCAGGAACAAATCTTATCCACAAATTCTCACATTGGTGTTGGACAGGAATTTCTTGATAAAAAGTAACAATGACAAACAAGAACACTTAGATTGACAAAATCAAAATCAAAATCAAACCTGGAAATTTTTTTCCGAGAATTTTACAGATATTATAATTTGAACTCTTGCAAATGAAGAAATCGACATGTAGAAAAAAAGGGGATTGCTTGGGGAGGAATTAATCCCAGCAGCAGCAGCAGAAGGGAAGGATACCTGGAGCTGAAAGCTATACAATATTCGACAGAGAGCATAGAATTCTTGACCGAATTATTCAGACGGACATTTCTGGAATCAGAGAGATTTATAGAATTATTCGGAAGGACACGGTGAGCAGAAACTTCTAGAACAGTCGATGATAACTTTTCAAAAAGCAGAAGTTGGAGCAGGGTCAAAAAGCACATACCTCTATTTCCATAAGCTACCAAAATTATGGAGCAACTTGTTACAAAAAAAAGGGCAAATGTTAAAGGCCACCCCCAAATTACTAAGGGCCACCAACTTAAATTTTTTTTAAAAAAATTACAAGTTTGCCATTTTCAAAACACTAAAGGCCACCATCTTCTTCCTTTGTCTTATTCCTCTTTTCTCAATCCCCAAACCACTTCTCTCAATCCCCATCTCCATTGTTGTCCCCACCTCCTCCATAGTTGTCCCCACCTCCACCATTTGTGTCCCCTCCTCCATTGTTGTTGTCCCCACCTCTATTGAAGTTGTCTATCTTCGGTAGTTCTCTATCTCTTTTTTTATTTTGTTTTTTTAAAATTAGGTTATTGTGTTGACATTCAATCTTTGTTTAGAATTATGGACCAAAATATTGTTGAAGAAGAGATTGGGTCATCCAATCCCATTATGGCTCCCCAAGAACCAACGATTACGTGTGAACCATTGTCGGTAAGTCCATAAAATGTTAATTTTCGAGATTTCATATGCCTGTACACAGAGAATACGCATGTACAAAGAGCGGACTGCAGTCCTAGCCTGCAGTCCTGTACAAGGAATGGACTGCAGTCCAGTCCTGCAGTCCTGTAGGCGGGAAGAGGAATGGACTGCAGTCCATTGCTGCAGTCCTTTAAAAGGACTGGACTGCAGTCTAGTACTGCAGTCCTGTACAATTTGATTTTGGAGATCTCGTACAATTACAAATTTGATTTTTTTATTACTTTGCAGGTCGTACATTGTACAGATCTTGTTGTCCAACATAATGTTGACGTAGGACACTTATTCTCAACATCCTCTACATTTCTTTCTTGTGATGTGGCGCTTGGATGGTGTAGAGAAGTTGGACGCCTACATAACATTGTTGTTGTCATTATGAAATCCGAGAGAGGAGATGCAGGATAGAAAAAGTTAGAATTCGGATGTGAAAGAGGTGGTATTTTTAGGAGCCATAAAAGCGCAAAAGATTCTGAAAGCATGAATCTAAATGTCGTCAAACGTAGAAGAGGAGGAACGAAGAAATGTGGTTGTCCTTTCGCCTTAAAGATTGTATCACAAGGATGTATAACGGATTATACAGTCCAAGTGAAGAATGGAAGTCACAATCATCCTATTGCCGACACACTCGTGGGTCATGCTTACGCCGGAAGATTGAATAGTGATCAGAAGATGCTAGTTAAAAAACTAGCCACTAGCGGAGTTGCCCCTAGACAGATTCACACAGCCTTGCGACAAGAAAACGTCGACACGAAGTCGACACTAAGGACCATCTACAATGCCTTAGCTGGACCAAAATCTGATAAAATGATGGAAAGAATGGCGATACAGCAACTGATAAAGTTGCTTTCCGATAGTCACTATGTCCAGTACAGTAGAAGACATCCAGATTCGCAGGAAGTTCTTTCAATCTTATGGGCTCATCCTGATTCAATACACTTGGCTAGGTCCTTTGCCGATGTACTGATCCTTGATTGCACGTATAAGACAAATAAATACAAGATGCCACTTTTTCATGTCGTCGGATTCACCTCAACGGGAAAAAGTTTCACGGTCGCATTCTGTTTCATGAAGAGTGAGACTATTGCGGATTACACCTGGGCGATGATGAGAGTCAAATCACTTTACAATGAACAAAAAGTGTAGTGCCCCGTCCCTACATCGTGCCCCGTCTCCGTCCACGGGGTGCGCGAGAAAAGAACACTGTCGCTATCGATGCGGTCGGGACCGATAGGTCGGAATCGACCGAGTCGATCGAACGGGAACGGTTGAATTAAGATCCATTCCACGTTATGGAATGGCTTCTTCGGAACCAAGTCCCATATTCAGCGGGTTGCGCCTCGAGGATTGGCTCTGCGGCTGAGTCGGGAGAGACCTCCCGTTGCTCTGGTTTTTCATGCCGCACTTGAATTGGCTTTGGCTTTCGTTTTCGTGAATGCTTTCGATGGGTTTTCGTGACGCGTTTTCGAGCTCGCATTCATATCGAAATTCCTTGAAATACACAGTGTTCTAATCAGTTGCTTATGCGATTGCAGGTGATCGCGTAGACGACGACAGCGCAGCCAACCGGTCGCTCGCTTGAAGCAAGCCTAAGGCGAGTGGCTGACCTCCTTCGCCCTGTCCCTCTACTTCAAAACTCAATATGTGGAGTAAAATAAAATGCTTGTCATAATAATGTAGAATCAATGAAATCGCGCCACGATACTTCATGAAACACTTGTTAACGAACTGCCGGTTTTGGAAATGGAAAACATGCTTCCCTATGCAATTATACTTGGTCTATGCAAACCAATGAATGAATCAATTAATGTTTATCGCAACGATACGGCTAAATGACCAAAACAACTAAGTTCAAAGGAAAACGGTCATTGGACAACTTGTCGACAAGGTGTAGTTTCCTCGAACGGTTACCTAGGCCAAGGGACCGATTCGGCCCGGGAGGAACGAGTGTATAGTAAGCGCCAGCCCTTCATCGGCGCGAGTTATGCGGGAACTTTCGCACAGGGCTCGCTACCCGACGCGAAAGGGTCGCCGTCTAACTCAGCTATATGTCCGCGATGGCTTGAAATTGCCAGTGGCCTCCACACCCTTCACACTGCTTAACAAACGCACATGGCACGGGATGATTTTGATAGTTGCTCAATGTTATACAATTTCATATGCTTGCCTCAAAACATGTTAACATGCAAACCGAACAGGATGGTTAGAAAGATCATTGAACTAGCTAGCTAACATGTTTACAAATTTCTTGAATCAAATGCAGAGCTTGGATTTAAATTAGCCATTCGCCAGTACATGTGTATCGTGCTGATCCTCGCTCTTTGCAGGTCCCGCGAACCAGGAAGGACGCGCCAACTAGCTCGGCGACGTTCGTGACTTTTGAAGCTTCGACCGTGCGTCGAAGACTCTTTCAGCGACTCTACTTTTGAAGGCTCTCGACAGTCCAAGGAAAATGACTCAGCGTCCCTCCCATCCAGGTCAATGGAGTACTTGTGTATATTGAGGGATGTGTGCAATGTATGGAACGGCTATCTCATCGGCACTCTTTTGTAATCGAGTCATGTTGTAGCCCGCGCGGCAAAGAGTCTTGTATCGGAGTCTGTAAAAAGATGTTCATTATCAATAAAGATCAAGTTTCCTTTAATTATTGTGTGTATCAATTTGTCTGCGTACTCTCTTAGATCTCGTGTCTCGGATTACCTTATGACTAGGCCTTGTGCGATCGCAAATTAGGTTCGCACGGCATCACGCCCGGGGGACGACTATCGATTCGACGGAATCGGGGCGTGACATAATGGTATCAGAGCACGGCTTTACGTCCTTGGCCTCCAGTGTCGAATTCTAGTCTCCAACCGTTGACCTCGTGTCGATGAGAAGAGTTGTTCCATACGCTGAACCCAGGACATTTTCTGAAACTAACGAGAGTTGCCTTTCCTTTTCCCTGCAGTTACGGGAGCTCAGGCAGAAGACGAGACGAGCGCTTCCAGCGGCTCGAGTGCTTCTGGACCCGAGCATTCCGTCAACCCAACGGGAATGACGCCTACTGTAGCCGGACCTTCCGGCGACCCGATGCAACGTATGCTGCAAATGCTTGAAATGCAGCAACGTCAAAACGAGCTCCATCGTCAGCAAGCGGAGGCTCGTCAGGCTCAATTTGAGAATCGGTTCGAGGCTCAATTCAAGCTGCAGCAGCAGTAGCTGAATACCCTCCAGCAGATCGTACAGTCGGTCGTCGGCAACAACAACAACTCAACGATGACACCTGCCGTGACCCAGCCTGCGGTTCGATCCAACGAAGCCGAACCAGAGGCGCCCGTGCTCTCACCTGCAGCACCGAGAAGTTCTAACTTCGACGTGTCAAAATTCACGAAAAGCTGCCGCACTTCCTTCAACGGCACAGAAGATCCCGCGGTGGCGATCGACTGGCTGGAGGAGCTGGAAGATAAGTTCGAGCTTCTGGGTGTCGAGGACTCAAAGAAAGTCGCGTGTGCTCAACTTCTACTTCGAATGAACGCGCACGATTGGTGGGCTATGCAGAAGCGGGCAATTCGACGTGAAGACGAGACGGCGGCGATCTCATGGGCGACATTCAAAAAGGCGTTCGAGACTGAATATCTTTCCGCAGCCGTGCGACAGGAGAAAGAAGATGAGTTCATGCAGTTAAAGCAGGGCAATATGACGGTACGACAATATGCGGCCAAATTCAACAAACTGGCCAAATTTGCTGGGGACTTCCTACCTACCACCGCCAGCCGAGCTCGACGATTTGAAGTGGGCCTGCGTTCAACCATCCGTGCGCATGTTTCGGTGGCCGAATACAAAACCATGGGCGAGGCACTCAACCACGCCATCCGTCTGGAGTCCGAGTATCCTCCTATTACTACCGGCGCTGTTCACTTTAATAACAAACGCCATAGTAATGCGGGAGGCAACAACGCACATAAGCGTCAAAATCGTGGCAACGGAGGCGGCAACCAGACGAAGGATCGAGTGGTCTGTACTTTCTGCGCCAAGGAGGGACACTTGATCAGCGAGTGCCGACTGAAGAACGGTACGTGCCTCGGGTGCGGCCGAGCCGACCATACCGTACGCGACTGCCCGAAGAAGAACCGAGGCCAAGCACCTCGGGCTCCACCGACCGTACCACAGAATGGCCAAGACCGTCGCCCTAATGCCCAGGGCCGTGTCTACGCCATGACCCGAGACGAAGCGTTCGCATCTGACACAGTCGTGACAGGTATACTACAATTCAATAATAAACCTGCTCGTGTATTGTTTGATTCAGGTGCCACGCATAGTTTCATATCGGCGGACTTTGCCGCCGAGCACAAATTTCTCCTGACACCGCTCGGTCTTGAGCTTACTATTAACATCCCGTCGGGCAAGCCACTAGCTGCGAATTTAGTCTGCGGAGGCGGAATCATCTGTATAGGTGGTCAAAAGGTCAGTCTCGATGCGATAGTTCTAAATATAAAGGACTACGATATCATTCTGGGGATGGATTGGCTTGGTCCGTGCAACGCAACCATAGACTGTGCTGAAAAGAAAGTCACATTCCGCATACCGGGAGTGCCTGAATTCTGCTACTCGTGTGGTGAGGCGTCGCCGACCTGCATGGTGATCTCTGCAATATCTGCTCGACGGATGCTGTATTCCGGGTGCGAAGGCTATCTAGCTTCCGTTCGAGACATGCGACATGATGGTGCAAACGCGGGTCAGACCGACGTTGTGGCAGAATTCCCCGATGTGTTCCCGGACGAGCTGCCCGGCATGCCGCCCGATCGAGAGATTGAGTTCACTATCGATACCTTCCCCAACACTCGACCGATCTCGAAGACCCGGTACAGAATGGCCCCTGCAGAGCTTAAAGAACTCAAGGTGCAGTTACAGGAATTGCTCGACAAGGGATTCATCCGACCCAGCGTCTCGCCGTGGGGAGCGCCCGTACTGTTTGTCAAGAAGAAGGACGGCTCTATGCGTCTTTGTATCGACTACCGCGAGCTGAATAAAGCCACCGTCCGGAACAAATATCCCCTACCCCGCATAGATGATCTGTTTGATCAACTCCAAGGTGCCACGGTGTTCTCTAAAATTGATCTGCGTTCGGGTTACCATCAACTCAAGATCAAGCCGGACGATGTGCCGAAGTCTGCCTTCCGCACTCGATACGGCCATTACGAGTTCCTGGTAATGCCGTTCGGCCTAACGAACGCCCCTGCTGCTTTTATGGATTTAATGAATCGGGTGTTCCGCCCATTCCTCGACAAGTTCGTAGTAGTCTTTATCGACGATATACTCGTCTACTCGAAGAATCGGCAGCAACACACTGAGCATCTGCGGACCGTGCTTCAGACCCTTCGAGAAAATCAACTGTATGCGAAGCGAAGCAAATGTGAATTCTGGCTTAGCAGCGTCGCATTCCTCGGACACATCATTTCTGCTGAAGGCATTTCGGTCGACCCAAAGAAAGTTGAAGCCGTGGTCGATTGGAAACGGCCAGCGTCCGTCGGCGAGATTCGAAGTTTCCTTTGGCTTAGCTGGATACTACCGACGCTTCGTGAAAGACTTCGCGAAGATCGCATCGCCTCTGACTCGCCTCACCCAGAAAGGAGTCGCATTCGAATGGTCAGACGACTGTGAAGCTGCATTCCAAGAGTTGAAGCAGAGGCTCGTCTCGGCCCCGATACTTGCACTTCCAGAAGGGACGGAGGGATTCCAGATATTCAACGACGCGTCCGGTCAGGGCTTGGGGTGTGTGCTGATGCAACGGAACAAGGTGATATCTTTTGCTTCCCGACAGCTAAAGCCGCACGAGAAGAATTATCCCACGCACGACCTGGAGTTAGCGGCGATTGTGTTTGCGTTGAAATTGTGGCGCCACTATCTCTATGGTGTGGCGTGCACGATCTATACCGATCACAAGAGCCTCAAGTATCTATTCACGCAGAAGGAGCTGAACTTGCGGCAAAGGCGTTGGCTGGAACTAATCAAGGATTACGACTTGACTATCGACTACACGCCGGGAAAAGGAAATGTTGTGGCGGACGCTTTGAGTCGGAAGTACATTGCCTCGTTATCCATCGACCCTCGACTGCTACGCGACCTAGAAGAGATGGGCATCGAGCTCCGAGTCAGATTCCGGAACGTGCAGTTGGCAAAGTTGCAGTTAGAGCCGAGCTTGCTGAATAAGATCAAGACCGCTCAGACGGACGATTCATACCTGAAGAAAGTGCGAGAGCTAATTTCGACAGGCAGGACGACCGACTTTGCGGAAGACGAAACCGGCGTGCTTCGGTTGAAGGGTAGGCTATGCGTTCCAGACGATTCAGAACTCAGAAGGGAGATCCTGGCGGAGGCGCACTATGCGAAATACACTTTGCATCCAGGCAGTACCAAGATGTATAAGGACCTCCGCACGACCTTTTGGTGGCACGGGATGAAGAGAGATGTGGCGCTCTTCGTGTCGCAATGCATGGCCTGTCAGCAGGTGAAAGCTGAGCATCAGCGACCGGGCGGGGAGATGCAGAACCTCGCTATTCCCGAGTGGAAATGGGATCATGTCACTATGGATTTTATTGTTGGCCTGCCGAAGACACCACGGGGGAACGACGCCATCTGGGTCATCGTCGATCGATTAACCAAGTCAGCGCACTTTATCGCCATCAAAGTTACTTGGAGCGTTGATCGCCTGGCACAGATTTATCTTGACGAGATAGTTCGGCTGCACGGAGTTCCAGTATCCATCGTCTCTGATCGGGATTCACGATTCATGTCGCGATTCTGGAGTAGCCTTCAGTCGGCGCTGGGAACCAAGTTGCAGTTCAGCTCAGCTTACCATCCTCAGACCGACGGCCAAACGGAGCGCGTCAACCAGATTCTCGAAGACATGCTACGGCTCTGCGCAATTGACTTCAAATTAAGTTGGGACGTCCACCTACCGCTGGCAGAATTTGCATACAACAATAGCTACCAATCCAGCATCCAAATGGCGCCGTATGAAGCTTTGTACGGCCGGAAGTGCAGATCGCCCATTTGCTGGGATGAAGTCGGGGAACGGCAGATACTCGGCCCGGAGCTGGTGGAACAGACTGTGGAAAAGGTCAAGCTCATTCGGAAAAGATTAAAGACCGCACAGAGTCGCCAGAAAAGCTATGCGGACATTCATCGTCGACCACTCGAGTTTCAAGTAGGCGATCACGTATTTCTCAAAGTGTCGCCCATGCGGGGAGTTAGTCGGTTCGGCGCGAAAGGAAAGTTGAGTCCGAGATTCGTCGGGCCGTTTGAAATACTTGAACGGGTCGCGCCAGTGGCCTACAAAATCGCCCTACCGCCGGCGCTTGAAGGTGTACACAACGTCTTCCACGTCTCTCAGTTGTGGAAGTACGTGCACGACCCTAGCCACGTGGTAGATTTTGGCCAGCTGGAGCTAAAGTCAGACTTATCCTACGTCGAAGAACCAGTGCAAATCTTAGAACGTAAGGATAAGTTGCTGCGAAATCGAGCGATCCCTCTCGTCCGCGTCCTCTGGAAGAACCACTCGGTCGAAGAGTCGACGTGGGAGCTTGAATCGGAGATGAAGGATAAATTCCCTTCATTGTTCTCGTAGAGGTAGGTTCCATCTTTAAGTTTCGAGGACGAAACTTTTTATTAGTTGGTTATGGTGTAGTGCCCCGTCCCTACATCGTGCCCCGTCTCCGTCCACGGGGTGCGCGAGAAAGGAACACTGTCGCTATCGATGCGGTCGGGACCGATAGGTCGGAATCGATCGAGTCGATCGAACGGGAACGGTTGAATTAAGATCCATTCCACGTTATGGAATGGCTTCTTCGGAACCGAGTCCCATATTCAGCGGGTTGCGCCTCGAGGATTGGCTCTGCGGCTGAGTCGGGAGAGACCTCCCGTTGCTCTGGTTTTTCATGCCGCACTTGAATTGGCTTTGGCTTTCGTTTTCGTGAATGCTTTCGATGGGTTTTCGTGACGCGTTTTCGAGCTCGCATTCATATCGAAATTCCTTGAAATACACAGTGTTCTAATCAGTTGCTTATGCGATTGCAGGTGATCGCGTAGACGACGACAGCGCAGCCAACCGGTCGCTCGCTTGAAGCAAGCCTAAGGCGAGTGGCTGACCTCCTTCGCCCTGTCCCTCTACTTCAAAACTCAATATGTGGAGTAAAATAAAATGCTTGTCATAATAATATAGAATCAATGAAATCGCGCCACGATACTTCATGAAACACTTGTTAACGAACTGCCGATTTTGGAAATGGAAAACATGCTTCCCTATGCAATTATACTTGGTCTATGCAAACCAATGAATGAATCAATTAATGTTTATCGCAACGATACGGCTAAATGACCAAAACAACTAAGTTCAAAGGAAAACGGTCATTGGACAACTTGTCGACAAGGTGTAGTTTCCTCGAACGGTTACCTAGGCCAAGGGACCGATTCGGCCCGGGAGGAACGAGTGTATAGTAAGCGCCAGCCCTTCATCGGCGCGAGTTATGCGGGAACTTTCGCACAGGGCTCGCTACCCGACGCGAAAGGGTCGCCGTCTAACTCAGCTATATGTCCGCGATGGCTTGAAATTGCCAGTGGCCTCCATACCCTTCACACTGCTTAACAAACGCACATGGCACGGGATGATTTTGATAGTTGCTCAATGTTATACAATTTCATATGCTTGCCTCAAAACATGTTAACATGCAAACCGAACAGGATGGTTAGAAAGATCATTGAACTAGCTAGCTAACATGTTTACAAATTTCTTGAATCAAATGCAGAGCTTGGATTTAAATTAGCCATTCGCCAGTACATGTGTATCGTGCTGATCCTCGCTCTTTGCAGGTCCCGCGAACCAGGAAGGACGCGCCAACTAGCTCGGCGACGTTCGTGACTTTTGAAGCTTCGGCCGTGCGTCGAAGACTCTTTCAGCGACTCTACTTTTGAAGGCTCTCGACAGTCCAAGGAAAATGACTCAGCGTCCCTCCCATCCAGGTCAATGGAGTACTTGTGTATATTGAGGGATGTGTGCAATGTATGGAACGGCTATCTCATCGGCACTCTTTTGTAATCGAGTCATGTTGTAGCCCGCGCGGCAAAGAGTCTTGTATCGGAGTCTGTAAAAAGATGTTCATTATCAATAAAGATCAAGTTTTCTTTAATTATTGTGTGTATCAATTTGTCTGCGTACTCTCTTAGATCTCGTGTCTCGGATTACCTTATGACTAGGCCTTGTGCGATCGCAAATTAGGTTCGTACGGCATCACGCCCGGGGGACGACTATCGATTCGACGGAATCGGAGCGTGACAAAAAGAGCCCTCCATTTTTGTTACAGACAGAAAATATGCACTAATGAGTGCTGTGGATGCGATATTTCCTACCGCGCAAAGAATCTTATGTAGTTGGCATATAAATCGAAATGTTCAATCACAGTGTAAGCTAAAGTTCTAAAAGGTGGATGGAAAGCTCGATAAGGTTCGCTTTACTGAATTCTATAAGGATTGGGAACTTGTGTGGCGAGCCACTACCATAGACAGTTACGACACGTCATGGTACTTGTACAAGGAGAAGTGGGGGCCGAGTAATCCGGCATGTATATCTTACACCAACGTTACTTGGCTAGCACCACATAAAGAGCAATTTGTTTTAGCGTGGACCAACAAGTTGAAGCATTATGGCACAACCACTACAAACCGGGCCGAGGGAGCGCACTCAAGTTTGAAGAAACGTCTTCGGTCATCGCTTGGTAACTTCGTGTCTGTTTGGGAAGCGATGGATATGATGATATCGTCCGCCCTCTACGAGATTAAAGCATCATTTGAAATGAGTCTCAATATTACAAAACATGATCATAAGAAAGAACACATGTTGGATGCCTTAACTCACGAAGTGTCCCACAAAGCGCTGGGATTACTAATGGAGGAGATTGAGAGGGCTAAATTCGTTGGTTTTGATCCTGATGTTTGTGGTTGTGCATATCGCCATTCTCTCGGCCTACCGTGTGCACATGAAATCAACTTGTATCGACGTGAAGGAAGACCAATCCCGGTAGACGATGTCGATCAACGGTGGAGACTACTGTCAATTATGCCTCCGGTTGCTCTTGAAGATGACTTCTATTCTCTGTCGCAGGTGAAACTACTCCACGCTAGATGGTGCGCCTCACTTGGACCAGAAAGACGTTCTATCGAGAACAAAATACATGAACTTGCTAACCCATCATCTACTCGATTGCAAGAGCCATCCGTTGTTTCCGCTCGGAAGGAAAGACCACAGATAAGACTGACTAGCGCACAAAAGAAGAAGATGCAGTCTACTCAGAGAAATCCATCCTCATTCGAGCATGTTGATCGAATGTTTCAGAGAGCAGAAGCTAGCTTACCTTCTACTGGGTCTCTGAGGAGTAAGTTGTCTGTTTGTCGGAGGAAACAGAAAACAATCGATGATGTTCCCGCTGACGGAGTTGAGAAACACTTACCTTCTACTCTTGGCGTCTACAGTGACGCATTTTCACTTGAGATACGGCATTATATATGGGTTATTGATGATGTTCCCGCTGACGGACATTGTGGATTTCATGCTCTTGTCCGACATCTTGGGTATTGTCATAAAGAAGGGTGGAGACAAGTACGAGCCGAGCTTCATTCAGAGTTACAGTCACATCTTCCATTGTACACAAAGTTACTCGGTATCGAAATGGTTAGTTCTTTGTTAACGAGCCTTATTTGCAATGAGACCGTTTGTGGAAAAGCAAACTACTTATCTGTCCCTTCCACTGCATACCTGTTTGCTAATAGGTATAGTATACCACTAGTACTTCTTTCACCTAACAATAACAATACCTTCTTTCCAATGTGCCATCCGCCGGACAACCACGTTCGAACTACTCTTCCTGCAATTGGCCGTGTCGGAGAACACTTTGTCATTCCCAGATTTATTGGACATGCTTCTATTCTCCCCACCAACGAGTTGTTGGTCAAAGCATGCACCAGCTGAAGCGATCGGTTGGACGATTCCTTATTTGGGCGCAATAAATGCTTATAAGAGTTTGATGAAGATCGAGGACCCCGAAATCAGGCCCGCGGACTATTTTGATGTTGTAATTGAATGAATGTGTATTTTCTTTTTTCATTTGGGTTATAGTAAGGCTTTACGGCACCTGAAGCTACTATGTTGGATAGCTACTGTTTGGAAAGCTACTATGTATTTTCTTTTTTCTGGAAGATTTTGGGTTATGTTGGAAAGCTACTGTTTAGCTTGCTTTAGTGCTTGAGTGTTTTAGCTTTTCCCATTTTGGGTTATGTTGGAAAGCTACTGTTGGAAGATTTTGGGTTATGTTGGAAAGCTATAAGTCATTCCAAACATTCCAAAACAATATTACAATACAGGACAAGTCATTCTAAACATTCTAAAATAAGACAAGCATAATTCCAGTCATTCCAAACATTCCAAAACAATATTCCAATACAACATAAGAAAACAAGACAAGTCATTGGTCATTTCTTCTTTTCGTGCATCGCTCCATCGTTGCGGATAAGGGATACTCAGCCAGGGTGTCTAATTCTTGCATTTGTGCGGTGACTTCGACATAGTTTGCACCCTTGCAAAGGACAAGACTTCTTGACAAGTCACGCAATTTCCTACCCTGCACAATGGTAAACATATATTAGTTAAGATAGTCACACAACATATGCTAATGAATGGATCACTTGCCATTTTCTGCACAGCGGCGTACAACTCTTCCATGGTCGGGATAGGAGTTTTTAGGGATTGCCCGGGCTTGTCTGGATTGGTTAGGATAGTCATGCTGACGTACGCATTGCAATGCCCCGCTCCGCACGGTGTATTACGCTGAAGCGTTGACTCAACGAGTCACGTTGACCGAATGAAATGTATCGATGTGAATCGATACGAGAGTTACATTGTCTCGAGCAACGCATCGAAACTAAGTCGATGCGAAGAGTTGTCTTGTCCGAAAGAATGCATCGAGAGAATCGATGTGAAGCGCCGCGTTGCCCCGAAGGATGAGTGCGTTGAATCGGCTCGAAGATTCTAAGAAATCGAATCGACCAAGGCGCAAGTCCGAATCGATGCAAGTATTGATTTTAGTTGGTTTCGTGTGCAGGTTATACTTTAACGCGAAAATATTAGAGGCCGATCTTTTGCGATATTTAGTAATGGGTCCGCGAAATAAAATCATCGCCTTGCGACGGGCTGAGACTTGGGCACGCTAAGGCAAATCGGACGTATGATTCAATGAAGCACGAAGTGCTCGAATGGCTAAGTCAGGAGAGTGGCCGTGCAACAAAGTTGTGAAATCGAGCCGCATCGGCTCGACAAAATGACAAAGGCGTATCGACTCAAGGTGGGAGGATTGACTTCTTTTTACTCCTTCATTTGATAAGTCAAATATATCATTGTATGCTAAGTTAACCTATCGATGCCACGGGCGTGGTCCGATCGGAGATAAATCATAGTGTGTGTTGAACACTAAGTTAGTACAATTGAAATGAAACGTGCATCAATATGCACGAGTCGCTATGGAACATTGGATATCGCTAAGGCGAGCGCCTCGGTGCGCAAGCCGTAAGAACATAGGATAACTGTACTCGACGAGTGCCTTAGTGCACGAACCTTACCGTGCCATTGTTGCACGAGTTAGACGGCTAGAACATTGGAAGACAATAGGCGAGCGCCCTAGTGCGCAAGCCCCGAACATTGAATGCTAAGTTATAGAAAATGGAAATACGGTCGAACGTGCCTACGTGCACGGGATAATAAAAGATGGCTTCGTTGCGAGAGAATATAGTTGTGGCATGAATGTGACGGAACTGTCAGATATGACATGGTGCCTTGAAAGGTGTTCGAGACCTTCGGGTCGTTCGGTTGACGAGCATTGAGTTGAGGCACGATGCCATTGAATCATTGAAACGAAGTATGAAATGTAAGAACACAGAAAGTTAACGGAAGAGGCGCGAGATGATAAAGTCTGAGTCTCGGACTCAAGACTATGTTTGGTTGTTTGAATTTGATTGCTTGAATAATAAGGGCGTTGCATGGTCGATTGGGATGGACTTGAGATTAATGTGATAATGACTCGTGCACGAGTGTTTTCCCCAAACGGTTAAATGCCGGATGCGCCCCGGAACCGCTTGGCCTAGGAGGGAATCGAATAACCTTTGTAGGCGCACATCCTTAAACAAGATGGAGAAAGCCACAAATGATGGTATGCAGCGGGAACGTTTCGGTTGTTGGGATGTGACCCAACCCGTGAAACGCCGGGCAGCCCGACCAAATATTGAGAAAAGAATGAGAGAAAAGAAAGGAACTCCTTTAGTCCATTCCGGCGCGGATACGCCAACGGCCCTCATATAGTTAAGGAACGATGGGTTGAAAGTGTAGGCGCGTATGCGTCCCGCATAGAGATCCTGCTTAGAGATGCACATATAACATGACAGGGAAGGAATGCGACGTATTCACCTTGCATCGGTGCAAGGGCGAGTGCGTCGACTTGGTAAGAAGTCGCGCCACGAATCAAACACGAGATTGCTTATTTGCTTGCCTATTCAATTCGATAACATGCTGCTATGATAACATGCTTTACGTTTACAAAGATGCCATGAAATTGACCCTAAGGAAACATAGCAAGATCATAAGCTAAGTTGCATGATAAACATAAATACTATAATGTTGGTTTGGAAAGAAGATCTTTGCTTCAGTACATGCGAGGACGAACGTACTGATCCCCCACCAGCTTCATGCAGGGTGCAGGAAATGGATTGCTCACGGCGAAGTGTTGCTTGAACGCGTTGAGGCTTGGAATGCCGAAGTGTATTGAAGCATGCGATCGTATTGACGCTCGGACTACGCAACTGCATGGATTGATGCGGACGAGATATAGAAGGCATGATGTATGGAACGGTAAAATCCTTTGTGGGCAAGAGAGAACATGAGTGTTGTAGCCAATCTGGCATATATTGTTAGGCTATCGAAAGCCATTGTAATCTCAGTTTCGGATATCAATAAAGAGAATTGTTTCGTATACTCTGTTTTTCTATCGTTGTTAATATCGAATCAAAAGATAACCATTTGAGAACTTGTCATCTTGGCTTGCACGAGCGCAACTCCAGGCTCGTGCGGCATCACGTCCCCTGCGAGGACGATGATTCGGGTGATTCCGGGTCGGGGCGTGACAAATTGGTATCAGAGCTCTAGGCTCAATTTTTCTGGACGCTCGCTTCATTACAATTCTAAAAGTTGCCCACCACCACTTGATATCACTCTTGACTCTACTCGATGCCGCACTGGATGTTCCATACAATAAGTCTAATACAAATCGTGTAATTTTGCACATGTGTTTTGAAAATTACATGATATTTGTTAAGAAAATCGCGAAGGGTATATTGCATTGAATGTAACGAGCCGTAAAAATGTTAGTTGCTGCAAGCGCAACAAATTATGAAATACGATTTGGAATGTTGTTGTTGCAATGTAACATGTTGAAAGAGAAATAAAATGATGCACGAAGTGCAGCGAGTTAATTGTGAATATGCGTTAAATTGAAAGTGAGAAGTGATAAGCCAATACCGAATGTGTTAAACGGATTGAGCATTGACTTGAAAAGTCGGAAATAAATCGTTGTACGATGTGCAACGCGTGTTGGAAGTAAAATCATTGCACGTGGTACAACGCATATCAAATTAATCGTTACACGAAGTGCAAAAAAAATTGGAAATAAATCGTTGTACAAAGTGAAATAAAATGTCAGAAATAAATCGTAGCACGATGTGCAACGCGTATCGGAAGTAAAATTTGTTGCACGGGGTGCAACGCATATCTAAATAAATTGTTGCACGAGATGCAACGGAAGGAATTAAAATCGTAAATCGATAGAACGAATCGTTCGGTTGTACACCGAACTTATGTTGGCAAACGAGAACATTGACCGAGTTGTGTCGGATGTGATTTAATCAAAGTTACGGTTGTGATCAAGCACGATCACTGCGGAAATCGTGAGTCGGAAGAGATTGTCGGTTTATACTAAGTATAGTGCGAGGGAAATGGCTTGATTCTGAGTGGTATATGCCATACCACGTAGGCGATGAATGACTCGATTTCGAGTGGTATATGGTATAGCACTTGTGCGATGAATTGTATCGACGCGTTGTGAGAATTACGAAAGGTTTGTCCGCAACGGACGGAAGAGTACCGAGACTCGATTGAAAAATTTGTACGACGGTATGTCGATGCAAGTGTTCTTCGAAAATCGGTTGGGACGATAAGGCGAGACTCGTATCAATGAATGATACGTCGGACGAAAATGATAAGTCGGTCGGACGACCGAGACTAGCGGAACGATTATGCCTTGACGCAATAATCGGATCGACGGAAAAAGAAAACTCGAGCTTACAAAAGAGTCGCACGACTTGCGGTCTCGATAGAAATGTTGGGCAAGAGAATCGAATCGGTTGACTTGCGATCTCGATAGAAATATTCGGCTAGGCGAATCGAATCGCACGACTTACGATTTTGATAGAAATGTTGGGCGATGCGAATTGTAATCGAATCGCACGATGTGCGACTTCGGTGAAGAGTTGGTTGACGTGAGTAATCGTGCCTAAGAAATAGTTGGTTATGTTACGGCGACACTCAATTGAGTACGACTGAAAAACACGCGAAACTTAGAGGGCGAGATCGTATGACTTTAGGGTTCGATATTAGATAATCGGTAACTCAGTTACGTGATCAAAGTATAGCCGGATGCGGCAAATCGGAAAACAAGTTGATGTGTATGAAAAAGTTCATTGCAAACTTGGACGTATGCAATGCAAGTTGTCGACGTTGAAACGGATTCAAAGTTGAGCCTTACGCTATCGAAATTGATACGACGTATCGAGATCGATACGTAAGAAAACGTAAGCACGATGTGAGAATACAAAATGGAGTGCGCCTTGCGCTATCAAAGTTTTGTAAATAATAATACGAGAATGAAACGAACTGGTTGATCATGAACTTTGTGATTAATCAAGACGAGACTATAAGTCATCGACGATTGCTCGATGCGTATAGCATATCGTATGTCGACCCGCGAATAAGATAGACTCGAACTCGATACGAGTAGATGTTTCGTAAATTACGGAATCATCGACGGTAGTGCATGACTTGACTCGGAGGATAGTTGCGCATCAGTTGCGCTGATAGAAACAATTTTTTCCGACATTGGGTAGTCGCATAGAATCGTCGGAACGTGATTTGGCTCCGAAATAAGATATAGCATGGTTCGTAGTAAACTGTCCTTCGTTAATGATCCACAATTATCGAGCGTAGCTTCGGGGCAGCTGACCCTAGAAGACTTGACCGCCAAATCAAATTGAATGCTGCAGACCGTAAGATGACCCATGCGATATCGCATATGAGATTGCACCGATAACAAATATAACACGGTGCATGTTGACGATAAGTTTAGGCGATCGAGAATTGTTGGAACAGCTTTCGATTGAGAATGATATAGTTAGATTTTGAGTATTCGTCGGATGAATACTTGAATGGTTATGTTGGTCGACGGTCAAACTAGAATTCACCAACGGACTTGGTGATTCGGATAGGCAATTACGAGAAACGTGCTATGCACGAGAGGAAACGATAAGGGAATAACTACAAGTCATGTCGTTAGATTCAGATTCACCTTGCAATTGAGCTTGCGTGAATCGAAATTTACATTCGATGTTGCGAGATGGATAAGTTGGAAATTTGGCTAGTAAATTCCTACTCGTTAGGAAATTAAATGTAAGACGCGTCGTAAAAGACCTTCGTGCTAAAGCGATCGTTGCCTTGAGCACGGTCGCCTTGATGTAAACTTTCGTGTCGGATAGATTATGGCCTTTGTGCAATGTCAATTTAAAGTTGCGTCGGGAGAAGTTAAGCACGGGGACTATGTAAGTAACCTAGCGGGCGTCACCTTGAATGTTGATGCATTGCAAATCAACGAAGGAAATCGTAATCGAGATAAGTGCATAAGCCAGACTTCGAAAATAGTTGTGTGGCGACTTCGAACGCAAGGCATTGCGGAGACTCGTTGTGATTGGATGTGCGACGGCTTGACGCGACGCATAGAGTTGGTAGTCCATATGAAACATATGAAATAAGAAAGGCAATTTTTAATCGCGTCGCGTGCAGTGACTTTATTGAATGAATCACGTATGTATCGAATATACGTATGTGATAAAGTTTCGAGAACAGTTGCTAAGGATAAGTCCGAATGAGAGTACGAGATGGCAAGCATAGGATTGAAATTTACCTGTCAGCTTTGTTCCAATTTGCTATTACTGGAATTGGTCGAAATACATATATCTTCGGGACGCCTTGAATATAGGTATGGATCCAAATCGAGTTGTATACAAAATTCAAATCGAGTTGCAGGGATGACTTTGAAATGTTAGTGAAAAGCTTGCGAGATAGTGTGAAACTGAACAACGTTGGTGGAACGAGATCGTGAAACGATCTATAAAACACTTAGTCGGAGTGTTGGTTTTGGTTCGAGGACGAACCTTATTTTGAGTGGTATATTCTGTAATGCCCCGCCCTGCACGGTGCATTACGCTGAAGCGTTGACTCAACGAGTCGCGTTGACCGAATGAAATGTATCGATGCGAATCGATACGAGAGTTACATTGTCCCGAGCAACGCATCGAAACTAAGTCGATGCGAAGAGTTGCCTTGTCCGAAAGAATGCATCGAGAGAATTTGTCACGCCCCGAACCAGAATCACCCGATCATCGTCCTTGCAGGGGGCATGATGCCGTACGAGCCTGGAGTTACGCTCGTGTAAGGCAAGATGACAAGTTCTCAAATGGTTATCTTTTGATTCGATATTAACAACGATAGGATAACAGAGTATACGAAACAATTCTCTTTATTGATATTCGAAACTGAGATTACAAAGGCTTTCGATAGCCTAACAATACATGCCAGATTGGCTACAACACTCAGGTTCTCTCTTGCCCACAAAGGATTTTACCGTTCCATACATCATGCCTTCTATATCTCGGCCGCATCAATCCAGTTGGGTAGTCCGAGCGTCAATCGATCGCACGCTTCAATGTGCTTCGGCATTCCAAGCCTCAACACGTTCAAGCAACGCTTCACCGCGAGCCATCCATTCTCTGCACCCTGCATGAAGCTGGTGGGGGATCAGTACGTTTGTCCTCGCATGTACTGAAGCAAAGATCTTCTTTCCAAACCGACATTGTAATATTTATGTTGAATCATGCAACTTAGCTTATGATCTTGCTATATTCTCTTTAGGGTCAATTTCATGGCATATTTGAAAGCATAAAGCATATTATTATAGCAGCATGTTATCGAATTGAATAGGCAAGCAAACAAGCAATCTCGTGTTTGATTTATGGCGCGATTTCTTACCAAGTCGACGCACTCGCCCTTGTACCGACGCAAGGTGAATACGCCGCATTCCTTCCCTGTCATGTTATATGTGCATCTCTAAGCAGGATCTCTATGCGGGACGCATACGTGCCTACACTTTCAACCCATCGTTCCTTAACTATATGGCCGTTGGCGTATCCGCGCCGGAATGGACTAAAGGAGTTCCTTTCTTTTCTCTCATTCTTTTCTCAATATTTGGTCGGGCTGCCCGACGTTTCACGGGTTGGGTCACATCCCAACAACCGAAACATTACCGCTGCATACCATCATTTGTGGCTTTTCCTATCTTGTTTAAGGATGTACGCCTACAAAGATTATTCGATTCCCTCCTAGGCCAAGCAGTTCCGGGACGCATCCGGCATTTAACCGTTTGGGGAAAACACTCGTACACGAGTCATTATCACATTAATCTCAAGTCCATCCCAATCGACCATGCAACGCCCTTATTATTCAAGCAATCAAATTCAAACAACCAAACATAGTCTTGAGTCCGAGACTCAGACTTTATCATCTCGCGTCTCTTCCGTTAACTTTCTGTGTTCTTACATTTCATACTTCGTTTCAATGATTTTAATGGCATCGTACCTCAACTCAATGCTCGTCAACCGAACGTCCCGAAGGTCTCGAACACCTTTCAAGGCACCATGTCATATCTGACAGTTTTGCCACATTCATGCCATAACTGTATTCTCTCGCAACGAAGCCATCTTTTATTATCCCGTGTACGTAGGCACGTTCGACCGTATTTCCATGTTCTATAACTTAGCATTCAATGTTCGAGGCTTGCGCACTAGGGCACTCGCCTATTGTCTTCCAATGTTCTAGCCGTCTAACTCGTGCAACAAAGGCACGGTATGGTTCGTGCACTAAGGCACTCGTCGAGTACAGTTATCCCATGTTCTTACGGCTTGCGCACCGAGGCGCTCGCCTTAGCGATATCCAATGTTCCATAGCGACTCGTGCATATTGATTGTAGTGCCCCAAAATTCTTGATACGTATTTTATACGTGTTCGTATTTCTGACCCGTATTTCTCTTTTCCTTGATTAGTTAGTTGTGGTTTTTTTCATATTTAGCATTGTGGTTTAATTGTCATTTATCGTTCATGGATTAATTCTGATTAATGGAGCTTGGTTTATTGAGTATTTCATGGTTCATCATGGCATTGCATTGGCTTGGTTTGGTTCGGTTCGGTGGGTTTGGCTTGGTTGGGTTTTATGTGAACCAAACCACTCCCACCTACCACCACCCTCATTTATATCCCACTCTCTCTCTCTCTTTCATTATTACTCATTACTCTTCTTCTTCTCCTTCATTAATTCTTCACCTACCAGAGAGAGGGAGAGAGAGGTCTAGGCAAGTGCAACTTGCTTCATGGAGGAACTCAAATTTTATTGCTTCATTCTCTTTCTTACAGTATTTTAACTTACTTTAGAACTTGACATTTTCACTTTCCATGGCTAGATTCTTCTAGATCTAAGTTTACTTTAATTTTCGGATTTCTTGGGTTTTGATCTACTTAATCCTGTTATTTCTGATTTTGATGGTTCCATGTTGTAGAGCATTTCATTTTGCCCCATTTTGACCTATGGAAGTTCGGATTTGGACTCCGGATGAAAGTTTCATGGAGCTTGGAGCATGGACTCTTGGCGTTCTTCTTCTCGAAAGCTTGGAGAAGAAGAACAGTGCTAGACTTGACCGCATGAATACTTCATTCGGCAAGTGATTTTGAGCCGCATGAGCCTTCATACGACAGTCCTGGCTGCAGGGGTTTGACTTGACCGCATGAATTTCATGCGGCAAGTGCTCTCTCAGCCGCATGAACTTTTTCCCGCGAGCCGCATAGACCAGTTACTCGCTGGCCGCATGAGGACTCGAGTCCTCTCAGCCGCATGACTGTCTGGATCCCCTGGCCGCATAGGCCCTGATCCTCGGGCCGCATGAGAACCCCCAGACCTAACCGCATGGACTTCTTAGTCCGGGCCGCATGACCCTGATTAATCCCAGCCGCATATGCATCTTTTATTTTCCGGAGCCGCATGGGCTTCTACTAAGCCGCATGCGCCTAGCCCAGATCTAGCCGCATGGACTTCTCTTCCGCTAGCCGCATGAGACTCACCTAATTGGGCCGCATGCGCACTCGTCCCCCTGAGCCGCATGCGCCCCTCTTGTCTTGGCCGTATGGGTTCCAGTGACCCTGGCCGCATGCGCTCACCTAATTGAGCCGCATGTGTCTTATCCTCCCCTGGCCGCATAGGCCTGAGCCGCATGACTTTCTAATAGCTCTGTGTACTGTAATTTATCATCATTTGCCCATGTTTTATAATTCCTTATTGTATTTTTTACGCCCATTTTATATCCTTACGCCTTTTGTCCTGAACTTGAAAATTATGAATTCATTTGATATGTTTGGAATTGATAATTGAGCATGACGTGATAGTGACCCGTAGTGGTGCACTCTTGACATGATAACCTGGCATGACCTGATAGTGGCCGTCGTGGCGCACTCCTGACTAGCACACTTGATATGATAAACCTGACATGATTATCTCGAATAGCTGTTGCGACGGCTACCTGACATGACATGACCTGTATAATTAAATCCTGACACCGTGGTTGTTTGCATTGATTGTGCCTGTATAAACTACGAGTCCGGTTGTGTCTTGCATCATGTCTAGGACATGATCCCTGAGTACCACGGTCAGGGATCCATACTGAATCTGGCTAGGTTAATGACTAGATTGATCAATTAGTTCATGGAGAATTTCCCAGTTACCTGTTGCCCCTTTGGTCCCGGCCTTATATATATACATGGGATTTGTTGCTATCCGTCGAGATGAGCGCACTTCCAGCCCGCCGTCGAGTGTGGTACCTTAGGACACATGTATCTTACTACAGTGTGTCTGCTATATCCTGCTATCTTTTCCTTTTCTTGCTGGGATCACTCAGGTAGTAACAAACAGGTAACGGGACTTGGAATTCTCATTGTATTTGCTAGTAACTAGGCCTGTGATAACCCTAGTTAGTTAAAGTAGCAAGCCGTACTTACTGCTTGGCCGTGATTGATTATATGAGAATAATCTGTCTAGTCTTGTCTTGATCCTGTACAAGATTGTTACATATCCAGATTTCTTATATTTATCTTGCCGATAAATGGTGAGAGAAGCCAAGTTCCGTTCAGACGAAGGGTTACAACCCCGGTCCTTGTTTGGTTTACGGGTTGTAACCTGGTTATCTGAATAGTCCCATGGTTATCTCATCGTATATCATCCTGTCACGCTTTTCCAATATGTCCTGTCTTTTATTGATTCTGTACAAGATTGTCTTTTATATTTTCCTGTCATGCTTTTTCTTAAATTACTGTCTCTTATTTTATTATTGTGCTAATTGCTGGTTTTAGTTCCTAAGTGAAGCCTTCTTTGTGGCACTTGCTCTTTCTGGGGTCTGACCCTGGTTTTGTATGGCCAGATACCGAAGCAGCAGCAAAGGATCTACCTGCCTTCCAGCCCGATGGTGACCGCCAGGCGTAACCAGGGCAACGAGTGGGTTTCTTTTTGTTCTCCCACTTTATTGTAAAATTATTCTTTTGAGGCGTTTAGCCGCCGAGCCAGTGTTAGCTCGTGTACATTTTACTTACTGTCTACCTACGGGCTGTAACATGATTGGCAACTCGAGGTTGATCATGTATGACTTAACTCTTGCTAGTCCTTACATTTTGTACGAGTAGCTTCATGATCATCTGGATATGTAATGTTTGGGACGCCTTACAATTATATATTTGGTGATCTGATATCTTGTGATTATTATTAGTTGGTTGAGATTGAGACAATAGGCTATTTTATGACCTTAAGAGACTGATGGATTGTAGTAAAACCCTCACATATCTAGACAGCCGTGACCGTATAGCGATGTGGATCCCATTCCGTTATACGTAGCTGGCTATGTCTGCCCCCGTTCTCCAGTATTCTGGTTCTGGGGCGTGACATGGTTTAAGTGGTGGCCCATGCAGGTCTTGTCAATCAAGAAATGTGAGGGTTTACCGGATAGATGTCTCAATCTGTACTCACCTTTGATCTCCACTCGTATCTTCTTATCTCCTTGGATCCCTGACTTGATAACATGCTTGCATCATTGTTCTATCCTGGTCCTTCCTTATATTCCCGATGTCATTGCTTCAGTGGCATCATTCCTGTTGATCAGCCAGAAGGAGTTCGGCCGGCAGACCAGCAACAGCAAGAAGATCAAGATCAGTCCTCAGCAGCCGCCTCCCGAGCCATGCCTTCTGGAGAACCAGTACCCCCAGTCCAGCCAGTTCAGCCAGCAGGGTCAGAGGATGGAGTCTTGATAGGGCTCATCCGTGAGTTGCTTGCGTCTCAGGACCGTCGAGGTGATGCCTTGCAGCAAGCAGTACAAGAAGCTATGAGCGGAATTGGTCCTCGAGGGAACAGTGCGGTCAACAATTTCAAGCGCCTGAACCCTCCCTTCTTCGATGGCAACGAGGATGCTATTGCTGCAGATGCCTGGCTACAGGACATTGAAGTTATCTTGGAGGCAGCCAGGACCCCTGAAGCAGAGAAGGTGGCTATGGTGCGCCTGCAGTTACTAGATCTAGCCCGCAGCTGGTGGGCTATGCAAGCAGCGAGTTTAGGCACGCCTGTCATGTGGGCGGTATTCAGCGATATGTTCCAGACCAAGTACTTCGACGCAGTGGCTAGATATGACCTGCAGACCAGGTTTAGTAATCTCAGGCAGATGAACAGGACGGTCGACGGATATGTGGCCGAGTTTTCAAGGTTGAGTCGGTTTGCTCCCACCTTGGTGGCAACCGAGCTAGACAGAGCACAGCGATTTCAGCAGGGGCTCCACTTGGAGATCATATTGGCAGTAGAGCAGTTCGAGCACAGAACTTTTGATGTCGTCTTGCGAGCAGCGAGGAGGCATGAGTACACTTTCCGAAGGATAGCGGACCGGACCGGAGGTCGGAAGCGATCTCATGACCAGATGAACCAATCCTCAGCACCGGCCCCAGCAGCTAGGGCCCTGACCATTGGAGCTACGAGGACAGTTTCGGTTACCTCCTTACAGCATTCTGCCCGACCTATCCCCAGCAGCAGAAGCAGAAGCGGCCTTTCGCAACCGGTTGTTCTCATTGCGGGAAGCCCGGACATGTTGTTACTGAGTGCCGCAGAGCACAGGGATTGTGCTTGGTTTGTGGTTCGCCGGACCACATGATAGGATCTTGTCCGTTCAGAAACAGATCATTGTCGACAGTAACTAGTCCCTCGGTTATAGGACCAGCACCAGCACCAGAACCAGCCCCAGTTCACCAACCACAGCAGTTCCCGTTCCTGGTCCATTGTCGTCTCAGGCCCAGGCAACGATCGCCTTGACACGAAGGTCTTTACGATACGCCTTACGTTCGATTCCTATCGAGTAGGAATTTACTAGCTAAATTCCAACTTATTCGTCTCGCAACATCGAATATAAGTTTCGATTCACACAAGCTCAATTGCAAGGTGAATCCGTATCTAACAACATGACTCGTAAGTCATTCCCTTATCATTCCCTCTCGTGCATAGCACATTTTTCGCAATCGCCTATCCAAATCACCAAGTCCGTTGGTGAATTTCAATTTCGATCGTCGACCAACATAACCATTCGAGCATTCATCCGACGAATACTCAAAATCTAGCTACATCATTCTCAATCAGAAGCTGTTCCAACAATTCTCGATCGCCTAGACTTATCGTCAATATGCACCGTGTTATATTTGTTATCGGTGCAATCTCATATGCGATATCGCATGGGTCATCTTACGGTCTGCAGCATTCAATTTGATTTGGCGGTCAAGTCTTCTAGGGTCAGCTGCCCCGAAGCTACGCTCGATAACTGTGGATCATCACCGAAGGACAGTTTACTACGAACCATGCTATATCTTATTTCGGAGCCAAATCACGTTCCGACGATTTTATACGACTACCCAATTTGGACAAAATTATTTCTATCGGCGCAACTGATGCACAACTATCCTCCGAGTCAAGTCATGCACTGCCGTCGATGATTCCATAATTTACGAAACATCTACTCGTATCGTGTTCGAGTCTATTATTCGCGGTCGACACACGAGATGCTATACGCATCGAACAATCGTCGATGACTTATAGTCTCGTCTTGATTAATCACAAAGTTCATGATCAACCAGTTCGTTCCTTCTCGTATCGTTATTTATAAAACTTTGATAGCACAAGGCGCGCTCCATTTTGTATTCTCACATCGTGCTTATGTTTTCTTGCGTATCGATCTCGATACGTCGTACTAATTTCGATAGCGTCAGGGTCAACTTTGAATCCGTTTCAACGTCGACAACTTGTATTGCATACTTCCAAGTTCGCAAGAAACTTTTCCATACGCATCAACTTGTTTTCCGATTTGCCGCATCCCGCTATACTTTGATCGCGTAACCGAGTTACCGATTATCCAACATCGTGCCCTCGAGTCATACGATCTGCCCTCTAAGTTTCGTGTGTTTTTCAGTCGTACTCAAATGAGTGTCGCCGTAACGTAACCAACGATTTCTTGGGCACGATTACTCACGTCAACCAACTCTTCACCGAAGTCACACATCGTGCGATTCGATTACATTTCGCATCGCCTAACATTTCTATCGAAATCGCAAGTCGTGCGATTCGATTCGTAAGCTCGAGTTTCCCTTTTCTGTCGGTCCGATTATTGCGTCAAGGCATAATCGTTCCGCTAGTCTCGGTCGTCGACCGACTTATCATTCTCGTCCGACGTATTGTTCATTGATACGAGTCTCACCTTATCGTCCCAACCGATTTTCGAAGAACACTTGCATCAACATACCGTCATACAAATTTTCACTCGAGTCTCGGTACTCTCCCGTCCGTTGCGGACAAACCTTTCGAAATTCTCATAACGCGTCGATGCAATTCATCGCACAAGTGCTATACCATATACCACTCGAAATCGAGTCATTCATCGCCTACGTGGTATGGCATATACCACTCGGAATCAAGCCATTTCCCTCGCACTATACTTAGTATAAACCGACAATCTCTTCCGACTCACGATTTTTGCAGTGATCGTGCTTGATCACAACCGTAACTTTGATTAAATTACATCTGACACAACTCGGTCAATGTTCTCGTTTGCCAACATAAGTTTGGTGTGCAACCGAACGATTCGTTCTATCGATTTACGATTTCAATTCTTTCCTTACGTTGTATCTCGTACAACAATTTATTTAGATATGCGTTGCACCCCGTGCAACAATTTTACTTCCGATATGCGTTGCACATCGTGCTACGATTTATTTCCGACATCTCATTTCACTTTGTGCAACGATTTATTTCTAATTTCCTTGCACTTCGTGCAACGATTAATTTGATATGCGTTGCACCACGTGCAATTTTTACTTCCAACACGCGTTGCACATCGTGCAGCGATTTATTCTCGACTTTCCAAGTCAATGCCCAAATCCGTTTAACACATACGGTATTGGCTTATCACTTCTCACTTCATTTTAACGCATATTCACCATTAACTCGTTGTACTTCGTGCATCATTTTATTTCTCTTCACCATGTTATATTGCAACAACAACATCCCAAATCGTATTTCATAATATGTTGCGCTTGCAGTAACTAACATTTTACGGCTCGTTACATTCAATGCAATATACCTCTCGCGACTTTCTTAACAAACATCGTGTAATTTCCAAAACACATGCGGCAAAATTACATGATTTATATTAGACTTATTGTATGGAACATCCAGTGCGGCATCGAGTAGCGTCAAGAGTGATATCAAGTGGTGGTGGGCAACTTTTCGAATTGTAATGAAGCGAGCGTCCAGAGAAAATTGAGCCTAGAGCTCTGATACCAATTTGTCACGCCCCGACCCGGAATCACCCGAATCATCGTCCTCGCAGGGGGCGTGATGCCGCACGAGCCTGGAGTTGCACTCGTGCAAGGCAAGATGACAAGTTCTCAGATGGTTATCTTTTGATTCGATATTAACAATGATAGGATAACAGAGTATACGAAACAATCTCTTTATTGATATCCGAAACTGAGATTACAAAGACTTTCGATAGCCTAACAATATATGCCAGATTGGCTACAACACTCAGGTTCTCTCTTGCCACAAAGGATTTCACCATTCCATACATCATGCCTTCTATATCTCGGCCGCATCAATCAGTTGCGTAGTTCGAGCATCAATGCGATCGCACGCTTCAATGTGCTTCGGCATTCCAAGCCTCAACACGTTCAAGCAATGCTTCACCGCGAGCCATCCATTTCCTGCACCCTGCATGAAGCTGGTGGGGGATCAGTACGTTCGTCCTCGCATGTACTGAAGCAAAGATCTTCTTTCCAAACCGACATTGTAATATTTATGTTGAATCATGCAACTTAGCTTATGATCTTGCTATGTTCTCCTTAGGGTCAATTTCATGGCATATTTGAAAGCATAAAGCATGTTATCATAGCAGCATGTTATCGAATTGAATAGGCAAGCAAACAAGCAATCTCGTGTTTGATTCGTGGCGCGACTTCTTACCAAGTCGATGCACTCGCCCTTGCACCGACGCAAGGTGAATACGCCACATTCCTTCCCTGTCATGTTATATGTGCATCTCAAAGCAGGATCTCTATGCGGGACGCATACGCGCCTACACTTTCAACCCATCGTTCCTTAACTATATGAGAGCCGTTGGCGTATCTGCGCCGGAATGGACTAAAAGAGTTCCTTTCTTTTCTCTCCTTCTTTTCTCAATATTTGGTCGGGCTGTCCGGCATTTCACGGGTTGGGTCATATCCCAACAACCGAAACATTTCCGCTGCATACCATCATTTGCGACTTTTCCTATCTTGTTTAAGGATGTGCACCTACAAAGATTATTCGATTCCCTCCTAGGCCAAGCGGTTCCGGGGCGCATCCGGCATTTAACCGTTTGGGGGAAACACTCGTGCACGAGTCATTATCACATTAATCTCAAGTCCATCCCAATCGACCATGCAACGCCCTTATTATTCAAGCAATCAAATTCAAACAACCAAACATAGTCTTGAGTCCGAGACTCATACTTTATCATCTCGCGTCTCTTCCGTTAACTTTCTGTGTTCTTACATTTCATACTTCGTTTCAATGATTTCAATGGCATCATGCCTCAACTCAATTCTCGTCAACCGAACGTCCCGAAGGTCTCGAACACCTTTCAAGGCACCATGTCATATCTGACAGTTTCGCCACATTCATGCCACAACTGTATTCTCTCGCAATGAAGCCATCTTTTATTATCCCGTGCACGTAGGCACGTTCGACCGTATTTTCATGTTCTATAACTTAGCATTCAATGTTCGGGACTTGCGCACTAGGACGCTCACCTATTGTCTTCCAATGTTCTAGCCGTCTAACTCGTGCAACAAAGGCACGGTATGGTTCGTGCACTAAGGCACTCGCCGAGTACAGTTATGCCATGTTCTTACGGCTTGCGCACCGAGGTGCTCGCCTTAGTGATATCCAATGTTCCATAGCGACTCGTGCATATTGATGCACGTTTCATTTCAATTGTACTAACTTAGTATTCAACACACACTATGATTTATATCCGATCGGACCATGCCCGTGGCGTCGATAGGTTAACTTAGCATACATGATATATTTGACTTATCAAATGAAGGAGAAAAAGAAGTCAATCCTCCCACCTTGAGTCGATACGCCTTTGTCATTTCGCCGAGCCGATACGGCTCGATTCTCTAACTTTGTTGCACGGCCACTCTCCTGACTTATTCATTCGAGCACTTCGTGGTTCATTGAGTTATACGTCCGATTTGGCTTACCGTGCCCAAGTCTCAGCCCATCGCAAGGCGTCGATTTGATTTCGCGGACCCTTTACTAAATATGACAAAAGATCGACCTCTAATATTTTTGCGTCAAAGTATAACCTGTACACGAAACCAACTAAAATCAATACTTGTATCGATTCGGACTTGCGCCTTGGTCGATTCGATTTCTTAGAATTTTCAAGCCGATTCAACGCACTCATCCTTCGGGGCAACGCGGCACTTCGTATCGATTCAACTCGATGCATTCTTTCGGGGCAAGGCAACTCTTCGTATCGACTTTGTTCGATACATTACTCGGTCGACGTAACTCTTCGCATCGACTTACTTCGATGCGTTGCTCGGGACAACGTAACTCTCGTATCGATTCATATCGATACATTTATTCGGTCCATGCGACTCGTTGAGTCAACGCTTCAGCGTAATGCGCCGTGCGGAGCGGGAAATTACAGAATCGATGCGAAGCGCCGCGTTGCCCCGAAGGATGAGTGCGTTGAATCGGCTCGAAGATTCTAAGAAATCGAATCGACCAAGGCGCAAGTCCGAATCGATGCAAGTATTGATTTTAGTTGGTTCGTGTGCAGGTTATACTTTGACGCAAAAAATTAGAGGTCGATCTTTTGCAATATTTAGTAAGGGGTCCGCGAAATCAAATCGTCGTCTTGCGACGGACTGAGACTTGGGCACGCTAAGGCAAATCGGACGTATGATTCAATGAAGCACGAAGTGCTCGAATGGCTAAGTCAGGAGAGTGTTCGTGCAACAAAGTTGTAAAATCGAGCCGCATCGGCTCGGCAAAATAACAAAGGCGTATCGACTCAAGGTGGAAGGATTGACTTCTTTTACTCCTTTATTTGATAAGTCAAATATATCATTGTATGCTAAGTTAACCTATCGACGCCACAGGCGTGTGGTCCGATCGGAGATAAATCATAGTGTGTTGAACACTAAGTTAGTACAATTGAAATGAAACGTGCATCAATATGCACGAGTCGCTATGGAACATTGGATATCGCTAAGGCGAGCGCCTCGGTGCGCAAGCCGTAAGAATAGGAAACTGTACTCGGCGAGTGCCTTAGTGCACGATACCGTGCCTTTGTTGCACGAGTTAGACGGCTAGAACATTGGAAGACAATAGGCGAGCGCCCTAGTGCGTAAGCCCGAACATTGAATGCTAAGTTATAGAACATGGAAATACGGTCGAACGTGCCTACGTGCACGGGATAATAAAAGATGGCTTCGTTGCGAGAGAATACAGTTGTGGCATGAATGTGGTAGAACTTTCAGTATGACATGGTGCCTTGAAAGGTGTTCGAGACCTTCGGGTCGTTCGGTTGACGAGCATTGAGTTGAGGCACGATGCCATTGAATCATTGAAACAAAGTATGAAATGTAAGAACACAGAATTAACGGAAGAGACGCGAGATGATAAAGTCTGAGTCTCGGACTCAAGACTATGTTGGTTGTTTGAATTTGATTGCTTGAATAATAAGGGCGTTGCATGGTCGATTGGGATGGACTTGAGATTAATGTGATAATGACTCGTGCATGAGTGTTCCCCCAAACGGTTAAATTTCGGATGCTCCCCGAAACCGCTTGGCCTAGGAGGAAATCGAATAATCTTTGTAGGCACACCTTAAACAAGATGGGAAAAGTCGCAAATGATGGTATGCAGCGGGAACGTTTCGGTTGTTGGGATGTGACCCAACCCGTAAAACGTCGGGCAGCCCGACCAAATATTGAGAAAAGAAGGAGAGAAAAGAATGGAACTCCTTTAGTCCATTCCGGCACGGATACGCCAACGGTCCTCATATAGTTAAGGAACGATGGGTTGAAAGTTTAGGCGCGTATGCGTCCCGCATAGAGATCCTGCTTAGAGATGCACATATAACATGACAGGGAAGGAATACGACGTATTCACCTTGCATCGGTGCAAGGGCGAGTACGTCGACTTGGTAAGAAGTCGCACCACGAATCAAACACGAGATTGCTTATTTGCTTGCCTATTCAATTCGATAACATGCTGCTATGATAACATGCTTACGTTTACAAAGATGCCATGAAATTGACCCTAAGGAGAATATAGCAAGATCATAAGCTAAGTTGCATGATAAACATAAATACTATAATGTCGGTTTGGAAAGAAGATTTTTGCTTCAGTACATGCGAGGACGAACGTACTGATCCCCTACCAGCTTCATGCAGGGTGCAGGGAATGGATTGCTTACGGCGAAGCGTTGCTTGAACGCGTTGAGGCTTGGAATGTCGAAGCGTATTGAAGCGTGCGATCGTATTGACGTTCGTACTACGCAACTGGATTGATACGGACGAGATATAGAAGGCATGATGTATGGAACGGTGAAATCCTTTGTGGGCAAGAGAGCCTGAGTGTTGTAGCCAATCTGGCATATATTGTTAGGCTATCGAAAGCCATTGTAATCTCAGTTTCGGATATCAATAAAGAGAATTGTTTCGTATACTCTGTTTTCCTATCGTTGTTAATATCGAATCAAAAGATAACCATTTGAGAACTTGTCATCTTGCCTTGTACAAGCGCAACTTCAGGCTCGTGCGGCATCACGCCCCCTGCAGGGACGATGATTCGGGTGATTCGGGTCGGGGCGTGACACGATGCTGCATGTAGTCGTCACTACAATCTACATCTCGTCCACCGGCCGACGATCGAAATTGCATAATAAATGACTTTGCCACTCCACAAAAGAAGCCGGTAGTGCATTGAACTTCGGTTGATAGTAGGTTTGGGCCTTATCCCCCTTTGAAGCCGTCACCACCCTGAGAGTGTCCGCGGGACCGTCTGTATGTAACCAAACTGGCGAAGCACTCGGTTCGGCATATATCGTTCCTCAATGTCATGACAGGTAAGCATCTCGTGGAACAGAGCAACTTGTTGCATGGTTCGACTGTCTCACATCACGGTACGGATCCCATACTATCTGTAGATGACAATTTCAACATTAATGCGGTGACCGACGGTAAGTAAGATAAGTAAATATTTATCTCTTCTTTATCATACAAGACAGTGCATTCCGCAAGGCATGTAATGCGTCTGGTTTTGGCGTCGGATGAGTTGGATATGTTTGCTTCCATCTGCACATCCTGGCAGACGCTCATCGTAGTCCTACGACTGTCGCACGTTTGAGCGTCGGAAAGTGCTCATAAATCCATGCCTTGAGAAAAACATTAGAAAAGTTAACAACGCTAGAAAAGTAACAACATTAGAAAAGTTAACAAATTAATGCAATGACGGACGGTAAGTAAGATAAGCATAAATACTAAAAAACTACATGAAGTAAGGTCTGTCATCCGGCAATAGTCTTCGAATTGACACGAGATGCCGCTCCCAAGCTCGCGGTATAGGAATACAAGAACCATTTCCCACAAGAAACCTTCCCAGGTTATTCAGATTTCTGAAGTCCAAAAAGATACCTCGAATTTATGACGTTCCAGACTTATCTGTGATGCCGACACATCCAAGAATAAACATCAAGTATGCACGAGCGAGCCTATTCGAATCATCAGCAACCCGGCCACGCTAGCCAATGACTCCAAAAATTTTAGA